>JAGXJF010004986.1:0-548166 GCA_019208055.1 Stipa capillata
CGGGGTGAGCCCCCGGGCACCACTTCTTTAACTTCCACGTCCTTGGCGACGTGGCGTCAAGTTGGGCCTTTGCCAGTGGTTTAAGGGACCCTAGGCCCCATAACGCCGACAATAGTCCTCTTCGTCAACTGCACCATCGACTCCAACAATACTCCTTTTCCCTTTTCTAACGACATGGCGCTTCTTTGCCTTTAGATCTTTTATGTAGAAGACTTGCGAGATCTGTTTAGCTAATACCCATGGCTCATTTTTGGCACTGATTGCTTTGACTTGTGTTGAGTCAATAGATGTTAGGGGAGGTAAACTCACGGTAGTGAATTTGTCATCGTCGATATGGATATTTTTTGCCCATCTGACATGAAACATGGGGATCCTTGTGACGGTGTAGTCCAGTTCCCAAATCTCGTCGATAACGCTGTAGTATATGTCCTTACGATTACCGGTTTTAGCCTCTATCATCACACCACTGTTCTGATACGTACTTTTCCAGTCTTGAGCCTCCGTATAGGATGTGTATCCGTTGATATCATATGCTTGAAATGTCAGGACCTTGCTCGCAGGTTCTTGTGACAACATTTTGACCGTCTCTTCTTCATCATTTGTCGGAGGCCTTTCATACCAGTAGTTCTTTAGCCAGTTTGCAAACTTTGCATTGTGCTCTTTCGAGAGCCAAGCTTTTCCCTTTTTTGGGTTTTTTTTTACCTTTACCATGTGCATCCAAAGATAGAGATGCACCACAGTCAGGTGTTGCAATACCATGAGATGTGCTCTGTCGTAGTCATCTGATCTTTTCGGTATTGAACTATAGACATGTAAAGGCTTTTGTCCGCGTGCATGGCCTTCACCAACGAGCCTACCCGTGTGGCGTGAAACAGGAACACCGATAGACTTTTGATCAACCAAGTAATCTGTGCAGAACTCGATACACTCTTCGGCAACATAGCCTTGGATGATGCTACCTTCCGATTGTGACCTGTTCCGAACGTAGCGCTTCACAACCCCATTGTACCTTTCCAAGGGGTACATGTTGTGTAGGAACACGGGACTTAGGTCCAGTATCTCCGGGATGACATGGATCATGAGATGTACCATGATATCGAAAAATGCTAGAGGGAAGTACATCTCAAGTTCGCATAGTACGACAATGATCTCCTCCTGCAGTTTATGGCAATGCGTAACCGAGATCGACTTCTGAGAGATCGTGTTGAAAAAGTTACAAAGATTCAAGATTGTCTTGCGGACCTCTGGCTCCATGAGACCTCTAATTGCAACAGGAAGTATCTGCGTGATCATCACATGACAATCATGAGACTTCATACCAATTACTCGGTGAGTCTTCATATCAACTATTCTCCCGATGTTTGCCGAGTAACCAGAAGAAACTTTGACACCTTGGAGGCACTCCAAAAAGCTAACAATCTCTTTTTTGCTCAGAGTGTAACAAGCAGCGGGACAGTCCGTCTTGATTCTGACTGCACCCGTGCCCAACTTGGTCGTTTGCTTGGTTGCCCACAGCTTCTTTCTTATACCCAAGAATTTCATGTCAGCTCGTGCCTTCGGTTCATCTTTTGTCTTGTCTAACATGTTGAGCAAGATACTAAGCAAGCTGTTGCACACATTTTTTTCAACATGCATGACATCTATGTTGTGACGTGTGCTTAGGAATCTCCAGTAAGGCAAATCCCAAAATACGGATTTCCTTTTCCAGACGCCGTCCTGCATGGGAATAGGCGGTTGTGTCTTACCTGGCGTAACAGGAGGCATTGTGTTCACGATGTCATAGATTTCTACCCCGGTCTTCTCCCGGGGCGTCGAACGGATCTCAACAGTATTATCAAACAATTCCTTCTCTTGCCTCCATGGATCATTCTGTTTCAGCCACCTTCGGTGGCCCATGAACATAATTTTTTTAGAGCCCTTTAAGTGTAAACTTGTTGTAGACTCCAAACACTTAACACATCCTTTGTATCCATGAACACACTGGCATGATTGATATCCGTACGCGGGATTGTCTTGGACCGTCGTGAACAACAGCGCTTTCAGATTGAAATATTCTTCTTGGTAAGCGTCCCAGACCTGTGTCCCTGGTTCCCATAGTGTAGCTAGTTCTTCAAACAACAATTATTGATACACGTTCAGATTGTTCCCAGGTTGCTTCGGCCCTTGAATGAGAATAGAGAGATGTATATACTTTCGCTTCATGCACAGCCATGGAGGAAGGTTGTACATCCATAGAACCACGGGCCAAGTGCTATGTCTACTGCTCATGTTGCCGAATGGATTGATTCCGTCCGTACTCATACCGAACCTGATATTCCTTGGATCTTTTCCAAAATCATCGTACTGGGCGTCGATTGCCCGCCACTGCGAAACATCAGCAGGGTGTCTCATCACGCCATCATCAGTTTTTCACCCCTCGGTGTGCCAGTGTATTAGCTTTGCCTCCTTCTTGTTAGCGAATAAACGCTTCAAACAGGGAAGGACTGGAAGGTACCATACAACCTTTGCCGGAGCGCCACTCGTCACTGGGTCCTCATCATCGGCTTGGTTTCTACCCCGCTTGAATCTGGATGTGTTGCACGTAGGACACTTGTACAGCTTCTCGTGCTCCTTGCGGTAAATAAAGCAATCATTCAGACACGCATGGAACCTCTGCACGTCCAATCCAACAGGGCAGACAACCTTCTTAGCTTCATCGGTGTTCGTAGGCAACAAGTTGTTTTTCGAAAAAAACTTTTGCAAGATAAGCCAATGTCTCATCGAAGCCTTCGTCCGGACAATTATGGGCTACCTTGATCCGTAGAAGTTCCAGCGTGACCGACAAACGCGTGTGCTCTGGATCGGAACCGGTATACAACGGGGTTTGCGAGTCTTCAACTTGTCTCATGAACTTAGCAGTCTCTCTTTCATCCCCAGGATCTATCACCACCTGCTCCACCATGTGAACGTCCTGCACCATATCAGCCAAATTGTTCCCTGTTTCTTCTTCGACGTCAGGTTCGAAACTCCCCTCGTCTTCTTCGTCCTCTCCGTGTTCGGCATCCTGCTGTAACACTTGATCTTCCTCCTCACTGTGACATATCCAACGTGTATAACCTGACATAAAACCCTTAAGCGCCAAGTGTACCGTCACCCTCCCTCTCGTATCGAACATTACCAAATTTTTGCAATCGCGACACGGATAACAAATCTTCGTGCCAACTTTTCTCCTCATATCTCACTCGGCGACATCAAGAAACTCATTCAAAGCCATAGCCCAACTCTCTGCCGCCCGGTTCTCGTACATCCAACTGCGATCCATCGATCGATCCCTACGACACGAGATGGCCGGCAATCACATCAAATACATATACAAGATAAAAAGAACACTTTTGTATCTCATTCATCCAAAGAGAGCATTATTACCGATCTTTTCGGCGAGGGAACGGAACTCCAGGGAGGAAAGAGAGATCTATGGAGAGAGTGAGAGGAGGAGGGAGAGATGAGAGATCTTGTTGGGTTGGAGAGAGTGAGAGAGATCTAGAAATAGGTGAAGAAAGGGGAGGGTTTAGGGAGGAAGAGAGATTTAGATCTAGAGAGATCTTGTTGAATTTGGGGAGGAAGAAAGGAGGGAGAGGAGGAGGGTTGGGGAGAGGGGAGTGTTTGTGGGTTTGTTGAGTTTGGGGAGGAAGAAAGGAGGGAGAGGATGAGGGTTGGGGAGAGGGGAGTGTTTGTGGGTGGGGGGTGGTGGCGGCGGCGGCAGCATATGGGGCGGCGGTGGCGGCGCTCGCTGCTGGCCAGTGGGCGAGCAAGCACTGGCCAGCAGCGAGCGCCGCTCTAGTTTTATATAGCCAGGTTACCACTGACGGGCACTGTTTGTGTGCCCGTCAGTGTGCCCGTCAGTGGTTCACCGCACTTGTCCAGTCAACCCTGGAGGAATCACCACTGACAGACAGAAACAGCGCCCGTCAGTGGAGACCAAATCTTCACTGACGGGCATCTAAGTACCACCCGTCAATGGAGACAACCCGTCATCTATGCACCCTGGTTTCATCTCCACTGACGGTCAGCTTAGTGGCCCGTCAGTGGAGGTCTTCCCTTCCGGCCTGCCAGTCGCCTCCACTGACAAGCTGAAAGATCGAGGTTTATCGACTAGAGGGGGGATGAATAGGAGATTATCAAATTTTACCAAATTTGTTACTTAGCATGCAAGGGGTGAAGCAGATTAGAGGTGAAGCAACACAGAATCAACAAGAAAACAACTTCAATAAGCAATAACACAAAGTAAAGAACTGGAAGCGAAGACAAAGGATTTAACCCGAAGTTCAAGTTGTTGGCAACAACTCTACGTCTTCGTTTGGAGAGGCTGAGCACTTAGCTCCGAAGACACAAAGTCTTCACCTTTATCTCCTTGAGCTTGTGTCCACTAAGGAACTGCTCAACACTCTTGGTGGATCTTGAGGTGATCCCCGGACCTTCACAAACTTTGGAGGCGATTCCACAAGTTGGAGCTCTTCCAAGACACCTAGCCGGCTAGGAGATGCCAAATCTCCAAGAGTAAAAGCTCAGATCTGCTAGGCTCGAAGAAGGTCGCTTGAATGCTCAATCCAAGTCTCAAATCTCTCAAGATGCTTTCCTCTCACAAAGGGGATCTCAAAGGAGTCAAGGAGGAAAGGGAACACAGTGGAGAGAGTTTGCTTTTTGCGCAGAGTGTCGTCCCGAGCCCGTAGGGGGTCGGGGGCTACTTATAGCCTCACTGCTGAAAAGAGTCATTGGACTCAAAGATTCCCTTCCGGTTCAACCGGAAGAGGAACCCGGTAGCACCGGGATTCAAACCAACGGCTAGAACTGAAGAACTCCTGAAGCACAGCGAAAGACTTCACCACAAAGGCGGTAGGTCCGGAAGCAACGCGGTCACACCGGGATTGAAGAACATGCTCACCAGAGCAACTTCCAGAGGCGAATCCCGGTTGTGCCGACTTAGAGGGCGGTTGTGCCGGGCATGAAGAAATGGCGCGTTCTTCTTCCTAGAGAGGAAGAACGGCTCAACCGGAAACATACCCGGTACATCCGCTTCAACGAAAGACCTAAGTCCAGAAAATGTTCTCGGTGCAACCGGAAGACAAACCCGGTGCAACCGCAGACACATGAAGAATAGGACTTAGTCTGAGATAAACTTGGCCCTAAGTCCAGAGGAGATTCCCGGTGCAACCGAAGACAAGGCTCGGTGCAACCGCGGACAACTCAGAAGCAACTTAGACTAGGGCATCAAAACGACCTAAGTCCAGAGAGGATTCTCGGTGCAACCGGAAGACAAACCCGGTGCAACCGCAGACAAAAGAACAGGACTTGGTCTAAGGTACAGAGGCATATTCCGGTAGCACCGGACTTCCAAACCGGTTCAACCGGATCCCGGAATATGAAACTAGGGCTAACCCTAAGCGACAGGGTTCCCTAACTCTCCAACACAGTGGCCATTCTCGGCAGCACCGGACTCAAGACCGGTCATGCCGCAATTGAAGCTCTTCAAGGCTGAGACCACAAAGTCTTCATACCTTGCAACTGAGGCCAATCCGGTACAACCGATTCTTCAACCCGGTTCAACCGAGATTCACTGACTGTGTTTCAGAAAGAGGTTTCAAAAGGATTTCTTCAAGATTTGAACTGAGCATTCTAAGAACATCCTTCCTAGAGCTTAACCTATCTGACCCCTCTTAATAGGCGGCTTGTCCTATGGACCCAAATGATCTTCGATCATATAAACACTAGAAAATCTTCACTAATCTTCTAGGTCCAAGCCTTTCTTCAACATCAATTTTTAGGGGTCGACATTCATCGGTTAAACCAATCACTTGGGGACTAATCACCTGTGTACACTTAGTAAACCATTAGTCCCTTAATCGTTGTCATTAATCATCAAAATCCATTAGGGGCACTAGATGCACTTTCAATCTCCCCCTTTTTGGTGATTGATGACAACACGATTAAAGCTTCAAGAATGATATAAAGAATTGTATTTTGAGTTTCATGATATAGAGTTAGCTCCCCCTAAATATGTGCACCAAATTTAACTTGCTTTGAATACAAGTGCATATTTTTGAGGAGTAATGAGGAGCTCCCCCTATATCTTGAAATCCATGGCAGTACATTGTATAAGAATAAGAGATAATATAACAATGCATAAGTGGTGATTCAACCAAATAAACATGCATTGAGAATATGATTAAGGCATGAGGATTACTTAAGGCATTTGAAGAAATAAAGACAAACCCATACAAGAATAATCAAATAAGAACGAGGTTTGTAACTCTTCTAACCTAAACAACTTCAACAACTTCTTCTTCATAGCTTGCTTGTCCTTGGATTTGAAGCTTCTTTCACTCCCCCTTTGGCATCAAAGAACCAAAAAAAAACTTCATTGTTGAGGAGGTGTTGAGGCTGAAGCACGAGGAGAGGTCTGAGGATCTTGAGCTGATGGTGGAGCTGCTGGAGAAGTTGCTGTGCCCTCTGGCTCAACAGTGGAATTGGTAGGATCTGGGGTTACTCTATAATGAAGAGAAGACAAGGAATGCTCACACCAAGAATAGGATTGTTTGATTCCATGAGCTTCAAGTTCTTCTTCAGAATAGTGTTTCTTGAGAAGTACCCAAGATCTCTTAAGAGCTTCCCTGTCAGCAAACTGAGATATGGTGGCCATGTTGAAGAGAGCATTTATGTCATGTCTCATTAACTTTTGCTCCTTCCTAATCTGATGCAGCTCTTGAAGAATAAGATCTGAAGACGATGGAGCTGCTTTGGGTTGAGCTTCAGGAGATTGTGAATGGCCTTCAGAGCGATGGAATGCTGGATCATCACTAGCCAGAGGAACTCTTTCTCTGCCTGCCTGAGGAGCTGAAGTTGAAGGAATTTGATCTGCTGGAGCTTTGCCTTTGCCTTTGACAAGAGAGGCTTTCTTCACCAAGTCTTCATATAGAGATGGGGTGAACTTGGTATGGGTAGTGTCACAGTGAAAGTATATCTCTGTCTTGTTCAGAATGAACTTCATGATATATGGGGCATAAGGTAGCTGTTTGATGTGATCTGCAAGGGCTTCAGCCATGAAGCGACCAAAGTAATCAGCTATGTTGAAAGGAACATTGGTCATGATCTTCAGAAGAATGTTTCTTGCTCTATGATGGATCTCATCCTGATTTCCTTTCTTTGGATCCAGAGTCTTCCTCAAAATCTTCATAATTGTCCTGGCGGCATAAGTCATATCAGCTGTCTTGCCAAGGACAAATTCTCTATCTTGATAATACAGAGGAGCCAACCCTTCTTTGGGCAAAATGTCTTCAGCATGGATCTTTGCATCTTCAGAGTTGATGTCCATCCCAAGCCCTGTTCTTGCAATGAATTCTTCAAAAGTGGCTTCATATCTTGAGTGGCCAGTCATCCAATCAAACTTCCAAGTGCTCGAGTGCTCAGCACTGCCTGAGATATACAGAGTTGCATAGAACTGAAGAATTAGTTCTTCATTCCAATCTTGCTTGAAGGTGACAAGTTCTTCAAGGTTGACTTGACGAAGAGCATCTAGCACTGGAGCAAAAAATCTGTTCGTCTCTAGATATGCTCTGTCGATGTATTGATGCTTGAAGACTCTATTCTTCTTGAACAGGGTGGTCTGATAAAAATCTTGCTGAGTTCTAGCCCAAAATCTGGGATCTGAAGCATCTCTGGCAAACTGATAGGGATTTACATCCCATCTTACTTCTCTTAGCTCTTCATTTGTTAGAGAGTTGTATTCCACCACTGGTTGAGGCCTTCTGCCTTGTCGAGGAATCATTTGAGTGGGAGCTAACACAACAAGCACAGCATTGTCTTCAAGATTCTGCTGCTCCCTTATCTCGATATCTTCTTCATCCTCATGGATCCTTACTTTCTTCAGAGCAGACCTTGTCCTTTGACTTGGCCTTGGAGGCAACTTGTCATCCTTTTTCTTCTTCTTCTTTTCAGCTGGAGGGGTTGGTCTAGGAGTGACAGTTTGTTTCCTCATTCTTCGCACATACCTCAGAGGTTGACTTTCAGATGACTCAGATGGCTGAGCACCAGTAGCAGCAGCAGCCTGTTCCTCAGGCAATGTCTTTTCAGGCTGCACAGACTGCTCTCCAGCTGGTTGATCTTCAGAATGCATAGGCTGCTCATCAGCTGGTTGATCTTCAGCTGGCTGTTCAGACTGTGGTTCATCTCAAGGTTGCTCAGGAATGGGTGGTTGATCTTCAACCAGGTGGCCTTCTTGCTCATCAGTGGTTGGAGCTTCATCTTGAGGTTCAGACTGAGGCCTTGATCCTTCAGCCTGGGTTTCTACTTGTTGAACATCAGCACTAGGAGGCTGAGAAATCTCAGTAATTTCTTCAGGCTGCCTTTCAACTGGGACTGCAGCCTGCGCTTCAACTTGAGGAGCAGACTCTACAACTGGAGCTGCTGTTGTTATTTCTTGTGCAGAGGTCCCTTCTGAGCTTGCTAGCTGTGGAAGGACTTGAACCTGGGGTTCTTCAAGGACTGAGCTTGAGGGCTGAGAAGACTTGGGCAATCTGTCTCTCTTTTGTCTTCCAAGCTTTGCAGCTTCAGCTTGGGCTTTCTTCTTCCTTGTCTCGGCAAGGGTAGCTTCTTTGGCTAACTTTTTACCCCTTTCTTCTTCAGAAGCTTGTTCAGCTATGAGAGTTTTGTATCTTTGAAAGCTTTCTCTGCTCTTGCCTTGAGCAGACTTTAATTTCTTCAATTCTTCTTCTCTCTTAGCCTTTTGCTCGTTAAATTCATCAAGCCTTTCTTGGCTTTTCTTGGCAGCTTTAAAGATTGCTATCCTTTCCATAGCTAGGGCCCCTTGCCTGACTTGTTCTTCTTCAGAGATAGGGACTACTTGACCAGATTGAGGTTGAGCTTCAGCTCTTTCTTGGGCATCCAAGTCTTGGCCAAGCTTCTGGGCCTTTTCTGCTTCCCATTGATCTGCCTTTTTCTTCATTATCATGGCTGTCCTGAGCCCAAGAGGGATCTCATCCCCAATATCAGAATCTGATTCATCTCTTGGAGCAGTAGAAGGCTGCGAAGCTGAAGACTTAGAAGCTTGAGCTTTGCTCATACTTTGCTTTGCTACAACCCTTCTTTGCTTTGAAGGGGATTGCTTCTGCTGAAGAACTGCTTTTGTGGCACTGGCTGCCTCTTTCCTTTTCCTAATTGTTTCAAGGGTTGAGGAAGTTGGCTTTACAGACTTGGCAGGAGTCTTAAGGGCAGCTTTTTCTTCAAGGATACTTTTCCAATGAGGAGTAACATAATTCCCTTCCTTGTGCTGCTTCTCCCAATATCTTCTAATTCTTTGATGTCTATGTTTTCTATCTTTTGCAGATTCATGAGGTGGAGTGTACATCTTCAACTCCGTAGGCACCTCAAATGCTGTATTCTGCAGCTTTCTCCTTTTGCTGGTGGCCTTTGAAGAACCAGCCTGAGACTTGGTCTTCTTGGTTGGAGGAGGAGGAGGAGAACTATCTCTTGAGCTGCTGGAAGCCTTGTCTGGATCATTGTCACTGAGCTGAATGTCAATGCTTTGTTCAGCATTTGAATCACTTGGATCAGAACTCATGCTGACACCTGTGAAGCATATGGGATAAGAATGGAAAAGATAAGATCACACATGCACTTAGCAGATAATATTTTGAAGAAAATGTTTTTAGCTGAAGAATGAGTTGTTTCTTCAAAGTCGGTGCAACCGGCTTCACTTCCGGAAGTGCCGGGCTTGTGCTTCAGCGTTGCAAAGCACAAACGCGGAACTACCGGTTTGAAGACCGGTTGAACCGGAGAGGTTGAAGACAAACAACTCAATCTGATTGGCACAGGGATTGAACGGATTCAAAAAACGCGCCAAAATTCTAGAGGAGGATTGATTTGACAGGTACTGGATTTGGAGAGAGAAGCTTTACCGAGGAGATTGAACTCGCGCGACGAGATTCTGAGGAGGAAGTCACGGGTTCCCACTGCCGTGCCCTAACTCGGCGGCGGCGGTACTTCTACGGCGGCGGCGGACGTGAAGAAGTCCGGCGACGGTGGTGAGTCCGGTCGGAAATGCGGTGGCTCCGGTGGTCGGACGAAGAACAGCGGCGGCGCTAAGGTGTTTAGGGTTTTTGGAAGTTCAAGCGACAGAGGAAAGAACTCAAGGTCTATTTATAGCCCGGGTTGCCGGTAGATCCGGAGATGCTGCTTCCGAAGAAATCGGATCTGCCGTTTTGAGTCATCAGAAGCGGTGATGCCGGAATGAATCGCGGTAGCACCGGTTTTGAGTACTGGAGATTTACTCTTCATTCTTCAGAGTCTTAACAGAAGGTGTTCCCGGTTGTGCCGGGTTTGAAGAACCGGTAGAACCGAAGAATGTACTTTTAAAGCAGAAACTGACTCTGAGGAGTATCGCGGTAGCACCGGATGAAGAAATCGGTGGTACCGGGATAGGTTTCAACAGTGCATTTGTGAAGAATAGCATGAAGACTTTAGATAAGATGAAGAATAGATTAGAGGTTAGGGTCCTTTGTCATCCACTTAGAGAAATGCCAACTGAAGAATTTTAGCTATAAGTTGGATGAACAATAGGACTAAGACTAAGGCTAAGATCTAGTCAAATGTGGTGGTTTGAAGCCACCATGTATGAATGTATAGATTTAGAACCACATATCAAGATTGTGAAGAGGGTTCTATGAATCAAATTCATCAATAAGCATATGTATTACTTTTCACACATTCTTAGATGTATACATTCATTGAGAGAATGATACTTTCTTCTAATGTGTTTACATCTAGAGCCTTATCATCAAATCATTGTATAAACATGTATGTATGGTTTCAAGTCACGTTTCGAGAATCCAAGATATTTAGCTCACTCCGCAACTCGCAAAACCTATGCTCATCCAAGGGTTTTGTGAAGATATCCGCTAATTGTTTATCCGTTCTCACATGGCTAATAACAATATCACCCTTTACAACATGATCCCTAATGAAGTGATGACGGATGTCTATGTGTTTTGTGCGGGAATGTTGAACTGGGTTATTGGCTATCTTGATTGCGCTTTCGTTGTCACACAAAAGAGGCACTTCTTTTATAATAATCCCATAATCCTTCAAAGTTTGCCTCATCCATAATAATTGAGCGCAACAAGCACCTGCGGATATGTATTCGGCTTCGGCGGTGGATAGGAAAACGGAATTTTGTTTCTTGGAAGACCAACTAACTAAGGATCTACCTAGGAATTGGCATGTTCCTGAGGTGGACTTCCTATCAACCTTGTTTCCCGCATAATCCGAATCCGAAAATCCAACAAGATTGAAACTAGCCCCTTTGGGATACCATAACCCTAAGAAGGGAGTGTGCACTAAATATCGAAGAATTCTCTTGACGGCCGTGAGGTGGCACTCCTTAGGAGCGGCTTGAAAACCGTGCACACATGCAAACACTTAACATGATGTCGGGCCTAGATGCACAGAGATAAAGCAAGGAACCAATCATAGAACGGTATACCTTTTGATCAACGGATTTACCGTCTTCATTTAGGTCGAGGTGGCCGTTCGTTTGCATTGGGGTTCGTATTCCCTTTGCTTTCTCCATGTCGAACTTCTTGAGCATGTCTCGAATGTACTTCTCTTGGGAAATGAAGATTCCATTTTTGAGTTGCTTCACTTGAAGACCTAGGAAGAACTTCAATTCTCCCATCATGGACATCTCGAATTTTTCTGCCATCATCTCCCCAAACTCTTTGCTGAAATCGTGGTTAGTTGATCAAAGATAATATCGTCCACATATATTTGGCATACAAAGAGATCACCATTCAAGACTTTGGTGAAGAGAGTACAATCAATTTTTCCAGTTTTGAAGCCCTTAGCTAATAAAAATTTCTTAAGACATTCATACCAAGCTCTAGGAGCTTGCTTAAGCCCATATAAAGCCTTGTGAAGCCTATACACATTATCAGGAAATTTGGGTCTTCAAAACCTGGGGGTTGTTCAACATATACTAATTCTTCAATTTCACCATTTAAAAATGCACTTTTAACATCCATTTGATACAGCAAGATATCATGATGATTAGCATATGCTAACAAGATTCTAATAGCTTCTAATCTAGCTACTGGTGCATAAGTCTCACCGAAATCCAAACCTTCCACTTGCGTGTAGCCTTGGGCGACGAGACGTGCTTTGTTTCGCACCACTTGACCATCTTCATCTTGCTTGTTCCGAAACACCCATTTTGTTCCTATAACGTTGTGCTCCTTGGGGTTTGGTCTATCAACTAGTGTCCAAACTTTGTTGCGTTCGAAGTTGTTCAATTCTTCTTGCATCGCCATCACCCAATCTTCGTCATCCAATGCTTCGTCGATCCTAGTTGGTTCCACAGAAGACACAAACGAGTAGTGCTCACAAAAATTTGAAAGTCTAGTACGTGAGCGAGTTTGTGGACCTTTGTTTATGTCACTGATGATTCTGTCAACTGGGTGACTGTCTTGGATTTGCGTCATGAGTCTTGGGTGATGTGGACCAGTTTGAGTTTGAAGTCTTGTTTGAGCTTCATCTTCAGCATTTGCTTCAGTGTCATCATTACCTTCTTGAGGATCTTGACTTGATGAAGGTGGCATGACATCTAAAGATGAAGTACTCTCCTTGAGTTCAACTGGCTTCACTTCCCCAATAGCCATATTCTTAAGGCTTCAGTGGGAACAAGCTCATCTGCAACACTGGCAATTGCTCTACTTGAGAGCCATTAGTTTCATCGAATTGCACATCTACCGTTTCTTCAACTTTTCGTGTGAAATTGTTGAAGACTCGATAAGTGTGCGAACTCGAGCCATAACCGAGAAAGAAGCCTTCGTGTGATTTTGGAGCAAATTTAGATGTGCGGTGCTTATCTAGGATATAGCATTTAGATCCAAATACACGAAAGTATGCAATGTTTGGTTTGTTACCGGTTAGTAGCTCATAGGATGTCTTCTTCATGAACTTGTGTAGATAGAGCCTATTGATAGCATGACATGCGGTGTTGATGGCATCTGCCCAAAATCGGTTTGGCGTGTTGTATTCATCAAGCATTGTACGCGCCATTTCGATTAGGGTTCGATTCTTCCTTTCAACAACACCGTTTTGTTGAGGCGTGTAGGCGGCGGAGAACTCATGGTTGATGCCTTCTTCATCGAGGAAGTCATCTACATTTGTGTTCTTGAACTCCGTCCCATTATCGCTTCGCACTTTCTTGATCTTCAATTCAAATTCATTTTGTGCTTTTCTTGCAAATCTTTTGAAGCATTCTTGGGTCCTAGCTTTATCCTCAAGAAAATATACCCAAGTGAATCTAGTAAAGTCATCTACTATCACAAGACCATAAGCATTACCTCCGAAGCTCTTGTAGGTGTTTGAACCAAATAAGTCCATGTGAAGAAGCTCGAGAGGACATGTTGTTGACATGACGGTCTTGGAGGGATGCTTTGACTTTACTTGCTTCCCTGCTTGACAAGCACTACAAAGTCTATCCTTTTCAAAAGATACGTTAGTGATTCCAAGGATATGTTTACCTTTAACCAACTTGTCGAGGTTCCTCATTCCTACATGTCCAAGTCTTCGGTGCCATAGCCAACCTTTTGAAGACTTTGCAATCAAACATGTGGTCATTAGAGGACCTTTAGAGAAATCAACAAGGTAAAGATTGCCTTTTCTTATTCCTTTGAAGATTAAGGATTGATCATCACTTTTAGTTACTTGGCAATCAATTTTAGTGAATAAGACATTAAGATCAAGATCGGTTAGTTGAGCAATGGACATTAAATTAAATCCAAGGGACTTCACAAGCATAACATTAGCAATGGATTTGTCCTTGGATATTGTAACTTTACCTAGTCCCATTACCTTTCCTTTACCATTGTCTCCAAATGTAATGCTTCGAGAAGGTGAAGCATTTGGCATGAATTCATCAAACATGCTTTCGTCTCCGGTCATGTGATCGGTGCATCCACTATCAAGCACCCCATTTTCTTCCTCCGGAGGCGTAGTTCTACAAAACACTTAGTTTCTTTTAGGTACCCATACCTTCTTGGGTCCATGAATGTTAGTGGTTGAAGCATAGTTAGATGTGTCAAACACATTGGGTGCAAGGTTAGCGATGTGATCTTTGCGTACCCAAATGGTTTTGCTAGAAGTCACATCTCTACTCTTGTGCCCAATGAATTTGGCATATACCTTGCCCTTTTGGGTCTTTGCTAATCTATAGGTAGCATTATGGTTAGCATGCATGGATGCATAATCTTTGCTAGCATATCCACTAAATTGAGTGAGATCGATATTCTTCCCTCTTCCAAGCACCCACTTGGTCTTGGGATATTGCTCGGGTTTCCACTTGGTTCCATCCGAGTTGTAGCTTGGGATGAAGCCTAATCCCTCTTTCTTCGAATTCATCGATTGCTTGCTAAGAAGCTCTCAGAGATTCGCTCCCTTTACGACACTTGAAGAAGCCAACCTCAAGGATGGTCTTCATCCTAGCATTCTCACTCATAACATCTATGGTCTCCTTGGATGGAGGGTTAGAGGAACAAGAGACCATAATAGCATTTGAAGATACAGCATTTGAGTGTGTGGTGCTAGATGATGCAGATGGAGTCATGTCATTGGATGATGCAATGCATTTCAAGCATGGAGGATTAAAACCTTCTTGATCCTCACTAATTTGTTTGGCAATGAGAGAATCATTCTCAAATCTAAGTTCATCATGAGCCACTTTTAGAGTCTCAAGATCTTGCTTTTTGTTGAGGAACTCAACTTCAAGCTTCTCATGATCCTCTACTGGTGATTCATGAGCCTTAGTGAGAGCAAGGTGTTTTGACTTGAGTTTGTTCAACTCACGAGTCAAATCCTTATTTTTCTCCATCTCATCAACAAGCAAACTCTCTTGATCTTCAAGGACAATTTCTTGTTCCATAACAGTTTTAGCAAGAGTTCTATAGCTTGGTTTTATATTCTCTAAATCTTCACTCATGAGATCATCATCACTATCATTATTGTTGGGAGGTTTTGAAGTTACCTTGGACCCTTTAGCCATGAGGCATGTAGGGGACTCGTTGTCGCTTGGCAAGTCGAAGAGTGACCGTGCTTTTGTCGGTGAAGACCATGCGAGTCCCGCCATTCCTGTTTCTGAGTCCGAGGTAGTGGCTTCGGAGCTTGATGAGTCACTTGCGTCTGAGTCCCACTCCTTGCCAAGATAGGCTTTGGCCTTGTACTTGTTCTTCTTGTAGTGTTTGGCCTTGAAGTGATGCTCCTTCTTGTGAGACTTCTCCTTCTTCTCATCCTTCTCTCCCTTGTGACCTTTCTCCTTTCTTTTATCCTTCTTGTGAAGAGGACAATTGGCAATGAAGTGACCAATCTCCCCACACTTGTAGCACTTTCTCTTCTTGGGATCTCTTGAGGAGGAGCCTTCCTTTCTTCTCAGGTCATACTTCTTGAATCTTCCACCCTTTTGGAATCTATTGAACCTTCTGACCAAAAGAGCGAGGTCCTTTCCAAAGGAGTCTCTCATCTCAGCTTCATCACTTGATTCTTCAGATTCTTCTTCAGATGAGGAATCTGTCTTCTTGGCCTTCAAAGCAATGGCTCTTCGAGACCCTGATCTGGTGGAATGCAGCTCTTTCTTTTCTTCAATGATCATCTCGTGGGCATTGAGTCTTCCAAGAGCTTGAGAGGGAGTCAAAGATTTGAAATCTGCTCTTTCTTGGATAAGTGTGCACAAGGTGTCATACTTTTCATCAAGCGACATGAGGAGCTTCTTGACGATGACTGTGTCTGTGATATCTGTTGCGCCCAGTCCACGAAGCTCATTTGTGATGGTTGTGAGTCTTGAGTAGATGCTTCGGACTGATTCTTGATCTGAACCTCTGAACCTGTTGAATTGGCTTCGAAGAACATCAGTTCTGGAGTCCTTGACTGACTCTGTGCCTTCATATACTTCTTCAAGCATGTCCCAGATCTTCTTCGCTGTTCTGAGAGTGCTGATTCTTCCAAACTCATCATCACTCAGTGCGCCGAAGAGTATGTCACAGGCTTGAGCGTTCAGCTGCTTCTTCTTCTTCTCAGCATCAGTGGGTTCATCTTCATTGGCAACATCACATCCCTTCACAATGACATTCCAGATCTCGAAGTCGATAGCTTCAAGATGCATCCTCATCTTGTGCTTCCATCCTGCATAGTTAGTCCCATCGAAGATAGGTCTATGTGAAGAACTTCTATAGTTCCCGGAAGTCGACATACCTTTCTCCTTGGTGGTTAAACCAAATCAATAGCAAGAGGAGACCTTGCTCTGATACCAATTGAAAGATCGAGGTTTATCGACTAGAGGGGGGGTGAATAGGAGATTATCAAATTTTACCAAATTTGTTACTTAGCATGCAAGGGGTGAAGCAGATTAGAGGTAAAGCAACACAGAATCAACAAGAAAACAACTTCAATAAGCAATAACACAAAGTAAAGAGCTGGAAGCGAAGACAAAGGATTTAACCCGAAGTTCAAGTTGTTGGCAACAACTCTACGTCTTCGTTTGGAGAGGCTGAGCACTTAGCTCCGAAGACACAAAGTCTTCACCTTTATCTCCTTGAGCTTGTGTCCACTAAGGAACTGCTCAACACTCTTGGTGGATCTTGAGGTGATCCCCGGACCTTCACAAACTTTGGAGGCGATTCCACAAGTTGGAGCTCTTCCAAGACACCTAGCCGGCTAGGAGATGCCAAATCTCCAAGAGTAAAAGCTCAGATCTGCTAGGCTCGAAGAAGGTCGCTTGAATGCTCAATCCAAGTCTCAAATCTCTCAAGATGCTTTCCTCTCACAAAGGGGATCTCAAAGGAGTCAAGGAGGAAAGGGAACACAGTGGAGAGAGTTTGCTTTTTGCGCTGAGTGTCGTCCCGAGCCCGCAGGGGGTCGGGGGCTACTTATAGCCTCACTGCTGAAAAGAGTCATTGGACTCAAAGATTCCCTTCCGGTTCAACCGGAAGAGGAACCCGGTAGCACCGGGATTCAAACGAACGGCTAGAACTGAAGAACTCCTGAAGCACAGCGAAAGACTTCACCACAAAGGCGGTAGGTCCGGAAGCAACGCGATCACACCGGGATTGAAGAACATGCTCACCAGAGCAACTTCCAGAGGCGAATCCCGGTTGTGCCGACTTAGAGGGCGGTTGTGCCGGGCATGAAGAAATGGCGCGTTCTTCTTCCTAGAGAGGAAGAACGGCTCAACCGGAAACATACCCCGGTACATCCGCTTCAACGAAAGACCTAAGTCCAGAAAATGTTCTCGGTGCAACCGGAAGACAAACCCGGTGCAACCGCAGACACATGAAGAATAGGACTTAGTCTGAGATAAACTTGGCCCTAAGTCCAGAGGAGATTCCCGGTGCAACCGAAGACAAGGCTCGGTGCAACCGCGGACAACTCAGAAGCGACTTAGACTAGGGCATCAAAACGACCTAAGTCCAGAGAGGATTCTCGGTGCAACCGGAAGACAAACCCGGTGCAACCGCAGACAAAAGAACAGGACTTGGTCTAAGGTACAGAGGCATATTCCGGTAGCACCGGACTTCCAAACCGGTTCAACCGGATCCCGGAATATGAAACTAGGGCTAACCCTAAGCGACAGGGTTCCCTAACTCTCTAACACAGTGGCCATTCTCGGCAGCGCCGGACTCAAGACCGGTCATGCCGCAATTGAAGCTCTTCAAGGCTGAGACCACAAAGTCTTCATACCTTGCAACTGAGGCCAATCCGGTACAACCGATTCTTCAACCCGGTTCAACCGAGATTCACTGACTGTGTTTCAGAAAGAGGTTTCAAAAGGATTTCTTCAAGATTTGAACTGAGCATTCTAAGAACATCCTTCTTAGAGCTTAACCTATCTGACCCCTCTTAATAGGCGGCTTGTCCTATGGACCCAAATGATCTTCGATCATATAAACACTAGAAAATCTCCACTAATCTTCTAGGTCCAAGCCTTTCTTCAACATCAATTTTTAGGGGTCGACATTCATCGGTTAAACCAATCACTTGGGGACTAATCACCTGTGTACACTTAGTAAACCATTAGTCCCTTAATCGTTTGTCATTAATCATCAAAATCCATTAGGGGCACTAGATGCACTTTCACAAGCCTCTAGGCGCCCGTCAGCGGTGAGCCCCTCCAACGAATGTCCGTTGTGTGCCCGTCAGCGGAGGGTGTTCAGTAGAGGGTCAATCTGCAGTAGTGTCAGCTCTTGGTGTCGATGTCGTCGTACCGCAGAAGGAGTGGACGTAGCTATGAGAACCCTAGGCATAGATGGGGGACCGAAGGGTGGGGACGTACTCTCAACTTCGTGCTAGACCCGGTGGGCATGTCACATCAGGGGGGATCTAGCTAAAAGACCTTGTCAAAATCTCCCTGACAGTACATCGATGGGTGTGTACTGCGCTGGTGACGGCTAATGGCAACAAGACGAGATTGTGTCATGTGGGTAAAGTGTACAACCTTCACAGAGTGTTAAACTAATCGATTAGTCGTATCCATGGTTACGGATATCACATGACTCATTCATGATGAAAAGGATATGCCCCTCTCCCCCTTGCTACTTCCCTCTATCCCTTTGCTATTGGAAGCTATAGACGAGTTAACACGAGTGTCCTTACTCGTATTGGTCGTGGACCTGACATTATTAAAAGTGGCTTTCATCAAAACTCTACCTTTGAATCTATTATAGTATTCCAACTAAACCTGCTTTTATACAAAAGAGTTATAAAATCTTTCTTTGAAGCCTCATGTACGTAGCTTGATTTAGGTGTTTCCCTACGAGGGGGCACGCTAATTACGCGAAGTACTCATCGACATGTTTTTTTATGGTGGTGTGCAGAGGATTATGTTGATGAGGATGTGTATGGAGATTACTTCTATGAAGATCCCGAGGAGTAGGTCACTTGGTCTCCTTCGACTGCCTGTAGCACGGATAGAGCCACCTTCGCTTTTACTTTTCGTTGTTTCCTTTTATTGTAATAATGTAATAAGACATGGTGTTTCGTAAGCGTTGTGGCATATCGTATTCAAAACCTTTGTATTAACTTTAATGTTGTGCAAAGGTATACATTTCGCCTGTGCCCGTTAGCTTGACCCTTGATTAACGAAGATGTACATAAGGGGGGTCTGATAGTTGACACTGAACTCTCACACGGAAACCGTATAGTCCTCAAGAAAATGGCCAAGGCTAGTGGGCTAGGTCGTCTCTCGTTGGCACTATTCAAGGCTAGAAATCAGCAGAGCAAAGTCGAGCTTGGCTCAACCGAGCTCGCCTAAGTGTTGATCCTACTCGACTTGGTTAAACATGCAAGCCAAAAGAGCAACTCGGTTTGGGCTTGGTAGTTAGGTCGAGCTAGCTCGTGAGCCGAAGCCAAATATTGAATCAAGAAGACAAATTACAGTTGCCAATATGCTCATATCAAAATATTGATTAACAATACAACATTGACTAAGAACCATTGTATTAGTTCAAGAAGCACAAATTATAATTAGTAATTTGCTAACATCATAATACAAGCACTTTGCATTTGACTACTTTTGATTCTTCTACCTGTAGTTCTATCTGTTATGACAATTCTACATGTGACTGTGATTATTCACTAGTCTCAATGGACACAGGGGAAGACTTGAAGGAAATTTCGAATGCCATACCTTGAAGGTGATTTTGGCTCCATCGAGCAGTCTCCAAGATGCTTATATGCTATCCATATTGTCAGGATCTTGGAATTACAACCCACTTGTGATGCTTAGTCTGAATACCCGAAAAATCATCCAACATATCATACATATATGTATGTATCAATCACCGTTGGATAGTCTGACACCGGGGACAATATCTCATACGTAACTCAGGCTTATGCATCACCATTGGCCAAGCTGGGCAAAGACATAAACATCGCAACAAGAGCTAAATGCAATTCCAGAATCCCGTAAAGACTTAGTGTCATTCTTGTGTCCACTAAGCACAATGATTTTGGAGGAGTCCGGCGATTGCACCCTCACCCTAACCTAGCCCTAAGGCTACTGGGTCACTCGAAACCCTGGTACAACCACTCACACCCTGCCTAGTTGGCCAGCGCATCACAGCTAGAGGGTCACTCAGTCAATAATCATCACACTTTTTTTTTAGACAAACAATCATCACACTTAATGAAATATAAGAACAATCCTAATTCTTTAGGGCTATCCCATACACATCATAATCAGACATGTAGAGCATGTGGGAAGCCTTATTAACAAGTTGCATATCACAATAAAACTCTAAAGAAAGGATTACAAGATATATATACAACACGTTCCATACAAAGGACAAAATAAATATATTACAAACAATACGACTCGAAGGTCATCCAGATGCAAAATAAAACATGTAGCAAAAGTGGAAACAAGTTAACAAACCCTTGAGATGGCAGCTATGACTATCTCTAAATGCCACATAACCCACATATGACTGAAAGGAACAAACTATACAGATAAACATCAGTTTCAACAAAATTGGCATCTAGAAATGTTCCATACTAGGATCATCTACGACGGTTTTGGAATTGAATTCCTTAAATACTTTGGTACTTACAAGATGCTTTGTAAGCTCATCCAAATTAACTTATGCATGATAATGAATAAGAATTAAAATAGTACACAAATATTTCACCATCAACATATTAAACGTGGCATGAACATGAATTGATAGAGCAATATAAACATGTATTCATCATGAAAATTCATTCTCAGATCTAACACATAAATCACAGACCATCAATTTTCATCATATTAAGTCAACCAAGACTTTATTCAATTTTCTGACTAGTCAACCAAGATTTAGCCAAGTGTTCTAAGCAGGTCAATCAAGACTTGACTAATCGGGATGTACTCCAAAATGTCGTAAGTTCATAGTTGGCCGACTATGAATTTCCGACATTCTCACATAACACTTCCACCGTGGATGACAGGTAGAGCCCCATGACACTAGCATCGACTGGACGATTGGGTTGCACACGTTTACCTTGCCCATCGATCCATCAGTGGGAGCAATGCACCCCCCTCTAGCATCTCACTTATTAGATTTCATAGTTTATTAGTCCAAGTTAATGTCATGATCCACCGATCATGATTCAAAAACACAATCCTAATATGCTAGTGATTACATCCATCACAATAACAATAATCAACAATATGCAACCAAACATAGCAATCTTATTCACAACCATAACATAAATTAATTTAGGAATCTCAGAAAGTTTTGCAGAGCTTGCCTTGCTGGTATACTCTTGATCGTATTGAGGATCAACTTCGTATAACTCCTCGTTGCCCAGTTCTATTGAAAAGAATACCGAAACGCCAAAAAAGATGAAAAAAGGCAATCAATCAATACCAGTAAAATCAGAAATGATATTATGCATGAAATTGGTTTCATTCAATTTGGAGTTGTAGAACTAAAGGTATGAAATTTTCATGTTTCAATTTCAAGTTTTAGGGTTTGAGAGCAATTTATGAATTTCAAATTCTTTCATAAAAGTAACATGAACGAAACCTATACCATTAAATTCTACATATTAAAAATATGAATAAAAAATTAAATTATTTGGAGTTCATATGAATTTTCTATAAGTTTCGCAAAGTCTTGGACTGTTTAAGCATTTTTTGGATTTTTCTAATTTAATTTAGAATTGTAAAAAATAATTTTATACTGGGTGGGAGCTAGGAGGACACATTTTATTTAACTAACATTTTAAGCATCTGATTAACTTTAATTAACCTTCTCACATGAGGGAGGGGCTGCAAGTCAAATTACTGAGTTTTGCACTATATATTTAACCAAACTTTACGTTGGAGGCCATCAGGTAGGAATCAACAACACTACGAGTTATTCTAGCAGTTTTTATCAGGTCATTAGAAATCAGGGGCCTGAATTTAACCAACACACGATCTAAAATATTTTAACAAGTTCATTTATATGTGAAGCACTGTGTAAAAAGACATTAGGTTAGGCCTTTTGTTAATTACAAAATTATCCACTAAGCTTACTTTTGCTGACACGTTTTGTTTGCTGAACCTGACAGTAGAGACCACCATAGTCAAATGTTTAGTTACTAAATTACCTGGTGATTTCGTACTAATTGTTCAGCTGACAAGCCATATACAGGAGCTAGAGATGAATTTTAATTTGAGAACCCGAGAAGTGGGATCAACTAAGCAGTGAGAGTTGAACTGATCAATTCTTAAGCAGTGGGTTAGCTACTGCATAGCTTGGCAAGAACATTAAGTGCATCAGACCATGGGATCCAGGTTTCAGGGTAACATTCATAACATTCATTTAGTATACATGTTATAGATCAGTTGCTAAAGACAATACGTATATGTATGTCTATAGTTTTTAGCCGTTGCATTGGAACTAATCCTGACATGTGTGATCAAGGTCAAGCGGCTATGCCTATATCAGCCAAACTTCAAGCTTTATTTCGACATCATGGTAAATGGGGTCCAAGTGTATGTGAGATAACATATTGCAACCGGGTTATACTAGGTTTAGCTTAGGGATATGATCAGTGGTCCATCCATGCAAGAAGATACAAAAACACTAATATTAACTCTTGATTAATTCTCCGATTAACCTACTAACAGCTGGGGCCTATTTGACATTTTAAATCACTTAAGCAAATTCTAGTGGATTAGCTCAGGATTGCACACGTGGTACCGATTATTCACTGACCCAACATTCTAATTAACTGAACTTGTGACTTTCCTTAATCACTAATCTAACCCACCGACTATAGTGGCTGCATGTCATTCTAACAAATTTTACACCATCTATTCTAGTGAAAACTGATTGGTGGTGTCTAAGTGCAAGTGAGACAACAATAAATCAAGTGTCTACAGAGTTCACCTCAAATGATGTAATATGATACTAGTTTTCAGTTTAGAAACAGCTTAAGTGTGATCATAACTATATAATTAGCTACTAGCTAATCTCATTACATGAGGGGCCTGTAGGTCGGAGAGAGAGGCATTAGATCTAACAGAGGATGCTAAGGACATGCAGTTGGCCAGTTCTGGTAACAACTCAATTAACTATTAAATAAAGGAAAATAAACTACTGATTTGAGGGCCACTGCAGTCATCAGCAGAGATCAAACAACAGGTAGCTAGCAACAGGATATGTGCATGCATGCACCTGGCTTAGCAGCAGCAGCACCGAGCTGCTCTGTTTCTGCTGCCCACATACGCGCTCGACAACACATGCAGCTGGCGCTGCTGTAGGAGGAAGGCCAGGATAGAGGCTGGGCTTGGGATCTGGTTTCTTTGGGTGCAGTGCGCACGTAAGAGGCGACGCAGAACCCCAAGGTCGCCAGATCCGGGAACAGGGCAGCCTGCGGCGACGGGCCACCGGACATGGAGAAGAGGGTAACGAGCTCCTTCTATACTGCATAACAATTAAATTACTTGAGATTTCAAAAAAAAATTAAATTACTTGCACAAGTGAGCTCGGGAGAAGGAGTGGAACGAAGGGACGCGAATGGTTTGAAGAGAGATCACCGGAACAGCTATGTCCACGGCGGAGCTCGCTCGTCAGCGTCGGAGACACCGCTCGCGTTCACGTCGGTCTGCTGCGCTGCAGGAGCTTCGTGTGGTGAAGATCAAACAGCGAGGCAAGGAGAGAAAGATGGTGGGGTTAGAACCAACAATCACAGCAAGATTCATTGGTTCCTTCCTCATTTCTCTTTAAAAAAAAATTTGTCTGCTCGGAAGTGAATCGGGGGAGTTGGGTTTGTGGTCTCAGCCTGGAAGAAATGTCTGAGGGGCAGCTACAGAGAAGAGCCATGCTGCATGCTGCTTCTACAGTTGAGCAGTGCCACGGTAGGAGCGAGGAAGGGCAGGAACGCTACGTCTAGTGTTTGCAGCGTAATTTGGCTTTAAGATTTATTCAACTGGCCAAAATAGAATAATAGATTTACCCGCTATGAATTCAGTGTTAATTCTTGAAGTGCAGGTCCGAGTACTCGCATCCCGAGTAGTCATCACGTCCCGAGTGCGAAGGTGCTTGCAGAAGTTCCTGAAGACCCGAGCAGTCGGAGGTGTCCCCGAGCACTAACGTCCCGAGTACTATGTCATCAAGTCACGAGCAGTACGTCCGGACATTCAACAGTGGCAAGCCCGAGCCCTCGCGATCCCGAGCAGTCAGTGGGGACCCCGAGTAATATTGACTCTGACTGCCAGCGCGTCCGAGTAACCGAGCACCCGTGCCCGTGTCCCCGAAGTACTGGCGTTCCCGAGTACTCGACTGTTTCCCGAGCGGTACGAGTTTGTCCCCGAGTACTCAACGGATTCCCGAGCAGTCTGAGTTCGTTCCCGAGTACTCAACGGATTCCCGAGCAGTCTGAGTTCGTTCCCGAGTACTCGCAAAGGCTTTCAGCTACCAAGTCATCCTTAGCAGAGCCAAGGCACGGCGATCTCATGTTGATCCGCGAATGGGTTGATGCGGCAAGTCATCTACCTTCAAGACTTACCCGACGCCAGAGACTTTAACTTGGGATGCAAGAAACTGCAGTAGATCGTGGCGATCAAGGAGAATCCCACAAGATTTAGAAGGCCATCCAGTTTGTCTGGAAGGGATATCCCGTGCGCCAAGAGGAGTCCGGATGGCAGCGTTCGAGGCAATCAGGTTTGGAAGGCTATCTCGGTTTGTATAGAAAGTCACATGTACGTTAGAATCGAGATCCTCTAAACAAGGGAAGAAGATATATTTGTAATCAGTTAGGATTAGGAGTCCAGATCTCCTACGGGAAGACCAGCCGCCCTATAAATATAAAGGGTGACGGCCGATTAAAAGACATCAAACAATCGACACAAATCAATCTATTACTTTTACCTTTACCTTTTCTGTTCTAGTTTAGATCTTTATCGTTTTGCGCTGAAAAACGATCGGTTCTCCTGCACGTAAGCCAGAAGATCTTTGTTGCTTTGCTCGGAAAGCAATCGCTCGTCGTACGCGTAAGTACGATAGTTATCCTTTGTTGTTTTGCCTGAAAAACAACCGTTCATCGTACACGTAAGTGCGATTGGCGACTCCACATTACCTAGGTGTTTCACGGATCCAATTTCGTGCGAACAGGCTGGCGGCGGAGGGGGCCGTGGGCTCGCGACGCGTGCGGCGGCCGGCGGGCGAGGATGGCGGCGGGGGGTGAGGGTGGCGCGGGGTGGCTGGGGGAGATCGGGGGCGGGCCGGCGGGGGGTGAGTGACCGGGTGAGATGGAGAGATGAGGTGGGGGCGGGATTTGGGGATTTGGGGGAGTAGGGGTGGGGAGGCCGGGATTTGGGGATTTTGGGGGGTGGGGGGGAGTGACCGGGTGGATTTGGGGATTTGGGGGGAATTTGGGGGGTGGGGGTGGATTTGGGGATTTTGAAGGAATTTGGAGAGTGGGGGGTGAGATGAGGGGATTTGGGGGGTGGGGGTGGGATTTGGGGATTTGGGGGAAATTTGGGGGTGGGGGCTGGATTTGGGGATTTGAGGGAATTTGGAGAGTGGGGGGTGAGATGAGGGGATTTGGGGGGGTGGGGATGAGATTTGGGGGGAATTTGGGGGGTAGGGGGCTGGATTTGGGGATTTGAGGGAATTTGGAGAGTGGGGGGGGTGAGATGAGAGAAAATTTGAATAATTAAAAATATAGAAATTAACATTAATAAATGAAGCTATCTTTGGAGGAAGACCTAAATTTTATTGATAGATGGATATTGCCTCGTTAAAAACCTTACACTCCAGTGTGGAGTACCTCCTGTAAGGAAAAGAGTACAATAACCATGTTTTTATGCATATTACTAAATATCAAGATTTTCGAGGTCGGCTAAAGCCTTCGTGATCTCTGGATCCTCGAGCTGATGTTGTTGTCGGGTCTCTGCCTTGTCCCAGTCATTGAGGCAAGTAAGTGCCTCTACCATGTCAAGTGCGAGGGATGACCTTCTTGGCTCAATTATCCTTCCTACTGTGCTGAAAGTTGCTTCCGATGAGACAGACGACACCGGAACCATGAGTATGTCTCGTGCAAAATGTGATAGCACGGGATATATCCTGTGATGGTTCTTCCACCACATGAGTAGGTTGACATCTTGGCCTTCTGCGAGGTCAAACTCAGTTTCCGCATAAGGTGTGTCGAGGTAGTGGTTGATCTCTACTCTTGGATTCCATTGCGTTCTGCCAGATGTTTGGGAAGATGATCCACTGGAATTGTTGCCTTTTAGTTTCTTCCACATATTAGCAGCGCTCGAAGTGATTGTTCTTTGTGGAGTTACTGATGCACTTGTTCTTGGTTGACCTGTACTGCCAAATTTCTTATAATACAAATTGAAAACATCAAAAAACTCATCATGAATATGAGTGTAAGCATCAGAATAATCTAAACCCAATGCTTCACCAATTGCCTCAAAGGCCCCCTTCAGTCCTTCTAACTTTCTACGAGGATCAAAAATAATGCTATAACAATAAAGATGTGGAATAGCTCCAAAATATTTTAAGAACTTAGCCTCCATTGGTTCAATAATTGGTTTTAGAAGGCTATCATCCCTGTTTTCTTTCATAGCTTCAGCCATTGTCCAAAGCCACTCGATGACTAAGCAAGAAGTAAGATAATAAATACCAGATAGAACCGTTGTTGCATTGTAAAATATTTTTAAAAAATCACGAAAACGACTAGTAACCTCCCAATCCCCATCATTAATTACCTGCATACCTGCATTGCAGTTCACATAGAGAGATATAATATGCTCGTACCCCTCACACCGCTCTAGCATGATGTATGTGGAGTTCCACCTTACCTTCATGTCCACATTGAATTTTCTTGCAACCTTATTATTGGCCTTACAATAGTCACGGTACGCTTTGTACCTTGTCGGTGAAGATGTAATGAACATAATAGCAGTACGTATATTATCTAAATTAGGCTTCATTACCTTCAAACCTGCTTGCACTATGAGATTAATGATGTGACATATGCATCTCTGGTGGATGATGTAACCTCCAGTGTAGGCTTGCAAAGTAGGTGAGATAATCTCCATAACGGTTGTATTAGCTGAGGCATTGTCAAGAGTGATAGCGAAAACTCTATTTTCAATTTTAAAATCTCCAACAACCTGAAGAATACGCTCCGCGATGGCCTCTCCAGTGTGTGCCTCATCTATTAACTTAAAGCCTATGACTCGTTTATTTAAATTAAATTCTTCATCTAAATAGTGTGCAACGACACTAAGATAGGCAGACCTTTGATGGGACGAAGTCCAAATGTCCGACGTTAAAGCGAAAGAAAAACTCACTTTCGTGTATTGATCTTTCAGTTCAGCCAATTTACGATTGTAAAGTGTTACTATGTCTTGTCTAGTGGTTTTTCTAGTGACGTGAGTGTACTGTGGGCAGAAAGCATTTTGGATCAATCGTTCAAACCTAGCACTTTCCCCTGTATCAATCGGAAGATTCTCGCTAACAATGTATTGCGCTATCTCCTCTCTTGCTACCTGAGGGTTGTACATCCATGTACTTACCGAACCATCGGGACCAAAGTTAAGCTGGGTCTGGACTGTTTCCCCTTCTCTCCGTCCCGCGGCTATCTTTTGCAAGCATGCCTGAGCATGCCGCTTCAAACTACCTGTTCCATTTTTTTAAGATGCCTTTAATCTCGCTTTGCAATATTTACATGTGGCATATGATACCTGACGGCCGTTTTCTATTTCTACGGTGTGGTCCATATGCTCCCAACACCATGCTCGTCGGCTACTTCCACCCCCTGGTTCCTTGCACCGATGATCCAACGTCGGTGTCCGTTGACCCCCGGTGCCCCTGAAAAATGTGCAGCATCCTCAAAACCAGCAGTACCATCCATATGACCGTCTTCCATACCGTAGTCATCCATGTCGAGAGAGAGCCGATGAGGATCGATTTCGTTCTCTCCCATCGAAAGAGCAACATGTTGTGGTGAAGTTGACCCACCATGCGAGGATCGACCCCTTTGTGACGTCGAAGGATGAACGGGAGGACGGCGTCGACGTGCCACCTCGGTCGCCTTCTCTTTCCCACGAGCGAACATATTTTACTTGTGTGTTTGTGTCGATACAAATATTTCTGTGAGCTTAGTGTTGAGGTCTTGACTCTTCAGGAGAAGTGAATATATAGCAATGCACGAGCGGTCCAATAAGTTTAAAAAATTTCAAATTTACTCCGCGGGCGCGTGAGATTCTCCCGAAACCCTAAATCCCTCCGGACCCCCCCCTCTATCCCCTATCTGATTCCCCCCAAGCCCCTATCCCTGGCTGCCCCACACGCCCCCCTTCCCGAGCCGCCACGTGGCAGCTCACCCGGACCCCCCCACCCGCCCACGCGCCACGCCCCTCCCCCCGCAGTCCCGCGGTCCCGCCCCTCCCGCCCCTCCCGTGCGCCACGTGGCCTCCCTGCCGGCCCCGCTCACCCGGTCCCCCCCTTTCGGCCTTTCCCATGCCGCCACACGCCCCCGCGGCCCCGCCCCACGTCTCCCTCAGTCCCTCCCTCTCTCTCTCTCTCTCGCGGCCACCACCCGTCCGCCCCCGCCTCCTTCTTCCTCCGCCGCGGCCAGGCCCCCACCGCACGGCTCCTCGGTTTCTCCCCCTCCGCCAGCCCCGCGCCACCCCCCAGGCCCCCCCCGCCCCGCCGGCCAACTCCCCCGCCGCCATCCCCACCGCGCCCCGCCACTGGCCACCGCCCCCGCCAGCCAACTCCCCCGCCGCTAGCCCCACGGGCCTCCGTGCCCACCGCCGCCCACCGTGCGCCCGTGCCGCCGCCGCCCACTGTGCCCGCCGGGCCGCCGTCGCCCACCGTGCCTGGCTGGGCTGTGCCGGCACGAACACGACACGAGGCACTGTGCCGGGCCGTGCTACCCACCGGGCTCCAATCCCAGGCACGGCCCGGCCCGAACACTCGTGTTGTGCTAGCCCGGCCCGCCGGAGTGCCGTGCCGTGCCGTGCCTGGAGCCGTGCCGTGCCGGCCGGGCCTCGGGCAAGCCCGGAAAAGCCCGCCCGAAGTCCCGGCTTTAGCTACGTCTAAGGCAGGAGGGAACAAGCTGGGAGAGTCGCTGCTGCAGTGCAGTGTGGACAGAGGTGAGGTGAGACTGGCTTGTAGGTCGGACCCAACTGGATAGCGAGATAATGGTAGAGGAGATGTTGTGCAAAGAGTAAATTACCATGTCTGTGGAGTATAAATTGAGTTGCTTAATTGATTCTCATATACAAATATAATTTAATTTCAAATCACTTGAAAAATTTCAGAGGCCTTCTTAGAGGCATATGAGAGCTATGAAAATTATCAAGAAGGAATTTTGATAACTTTGGTTTCACAAGTTTTAATTAAGTTGATTCCTAGGTCAATTTTGCACTTTTAATTAGAGTTATTTTAATTACTCCAAATGCATAAATACTTATGCTATGAAATGAACTTTCATTCATTATGACCATCAAAGGTCTCGTTACGATTGCCTCTTAAGATTAAGATCTTCTTATGGTATCTTCGGCAGGGGGTCCTCTTGACCAAAGACAATCTAGTAAAGCGGAATTGGCAAGGCAGTCAGAAGTGTTGTTTTTGTCACAAAGATGAGACAATTAAACATCTCCTTTTTTAATGCCGTTTTGCCAGGTCTGTATGGTCATTCATCCATTTCGCTTCTGGCGTGTTCCCGCCATGTAGTATCGCCCATATGTTTGATAGCTGGCTTCGGGGTATTCCGAAACTTTGGCAATCTACATGTTTGTTTGGGGCAGCGGGCGTCTGTTGGTCGCTATGGCTTTGCAGAAACGATATGGTGTTTGATAAGAGGAACATTTCTACTCCTTTGCAGGTTATCTACTTATGTATCCGTTCGCTGCGTACTTGGGCTGTGCTCTAGAAGCCGGCGTCTCAGGATATGGTTACAGTGGCATGTACGCGCTTGGAGAAGGTAGTCAGGGCATGTTTTACCCGGCATGGATGGCAATCTAGGCTTCACATCGGCACTTCACTTCCTTAGTCTCTCTCTCTGCCTGGGTTTTGTCGTGCTTTCTGGTTTCTTTTGTTTTTATTTATTGAATTTGTGTTGGCTATGTGCATCTTAGTTATGCAGAGGCCGGAGGTGAACTCTTATGGTTGTATCGTCTTGATGTGACAATTAGAGTCAATAAAGTTTTCATTTTCTAAAAAAAATCAAAGGTCTCGTTACGATATGGTTACTGTTTTGGGTCATTACACATATAGATCACAATAATGGTTGCCTACCATCGGTTTGGGTTCTTGAGGATTATGGTAGTGGACACTGGACCCTAATGCATAGTACTAATGTTCAGAAACTGTTTGGGAGGAATTGTCGCAGCAAGGACGAGTTCTATTCGTTGATCGCAATCCATCCAAAATGTAGTTTGATTTTCCTTATCGACGGCATGGGAAGGATACTTTTGTCATACGATATGGATGACCGGAAAGTGCGTGCCATCTGCAACATCAAGGAATAATCTTTCCTCCCATTTCCATCTTATATTCCCCGTTTTTCAGAATGGTCATCAGATGGTCACTCAAAGTCAGAGAAGCTCTTCTACTTTTGTGGCAGTGGCTTGGATAAGCGTTGTGTCTATTTCAATTTCGACTTAGCTTTCTTATTTGTTAGTTTTCGAGTGCATGCCTTTTTGTGGCCTTGAACAATGTTGATCAGCTATGGAGAATTTGAAAGCTACCATTCGGTGGGTACTGTCTAGTAATATGAACATAATTCTTCTTTTTGAGGGTTAGCGAACAACATAATCACCCAATGATATATTCGTAGCTAAAGACGGATTATGTACTATCACACAAATTAGCCACTCATCACTATGACTCATGCGCCCCTAGGGTGTTGTTTATTCTTGTTTTGATTAAACTGTACATGACCAACATTTTACTATCTTAAATTCTTGTCTAGACAGTTATACCATCATCAACCACTAGGTTATTGTCTTACTAAATCCTTATTTGAAGCATATTCCCTCTTAAGATTTTGTTCTTCATAGTGTAACTTACAAAATTTTGCTGTCCACTACCTGTCGTTCTAAATTATGTACGTGAGTTTTAAAGCATGCTAAGTGAATTCTTTTCTAACTGCTATGTAATGGTTCTGAGTTAAAATTATTTTGACATTGGTGATGTTATATGGGGAAAAAATCAAAACTATGAACTCAAATTTCGGCGTAAGTTCCTTACATGCAAATCAGATTCTATTCTAGTTACTATAGTTCACCAGGACCCATGCATTTTTCTTTTGAACAGAGGCGAAAGCTTTGTCTACTATATTAATAGAGAAGAATAGGTGGCACCATATTTAAACTCCAGACCGAAACGGTCCGAAAAGGACAAAACAAGAGAGACTACATCTGCAAAATGGACGCAATGCCTTTTGTGCCCACCGCAACCCAATTTAGCCTCCTCCTTGATTCTAGATATGAGCACCATGGGCATGGAGAGACTACATCCACAAGTTGTGGGTTTAGGCAAAATGTCAAAGCTTACTGAATCATCAAAATTTTCTGATCATTTTAATCATGGTATTGCCAGTTCAGACATAGATCTCAAAGTTGCTCCAGGTGCAAATCTGAATTGTGACAGTTGTTTCAGGAATCCTATAGTAAATGAATTTTGAGTTTCATGTCATCTAAAGGGTTTAAGCTAATTATTCCATTAACAAAATGTCTTTGGTCTTAATAGTGCTCTCATGCTTCTAAAATTCAACCAAGTGGTGATGTGGAAATCTTTCTTGCATTATTTAGGAGACTTTAGACCATCTTGTGTATAATCGGTTTCATTGCATTTAGTGGAACTGGTATCTATTGATTTGTGTTAGCTATGTGGTTCTTTGCTGCAACTGTCAATAACAGGATTCATTCGGTCCCTTGACGCTGTGGGAAAACATTTTGGCTATGACATTCCTAATAATTGTACAACGCACTACTACTACAACAGATCAGAGTAATACACTTGAAATTTCTCACACAATCTATGCTTTCTGATAATACTTTTTGAAAAATTCAGAATTATGTGCGCCTGGACAAAAGTATTCAAGTTAGTTTTATATTTAGACTAATTCAGCAGTTCTATATGAACGTGTATTAGAGCTCTAGTTGTAACACTAGTCTAAAGTCTACATATTATAGGAGTATGATTTACCTTCTATTGCATCTAATTTACGTTTTTATCTACAATTAGTGATAGTTGCTCACCCTCCCCTCCTCTGTCAACAGCTTCTGAAAGAAGATGCATTTTGATTCTTCCCTAAACTTAAAAAATAGGATATGGTTGGACTCATTCGGATTAATTTGCTGGCAAAGCTGGAATAGGCTGTTTAAACTAAACTATCCAAGTGAATTTTGCTAGTGTAACCATAGGGAAAGATTAAGCAGAGAAATTTAATTATTGATGACTTGGAAATGACAAGATGGAAATTTGCAAAGAATATACAAGTGATGTGTTGCAAATTTGTCAAAAGTTTTATTTCGGAATGATGGAAAATGCCATTCAAACTGTAAAGCAGTTTTCTGAAAGAAACATTCAGACTGTCTAGGGCTCTAGGCTTATTTCAGACTGCAAAACCTAAAAATGATATCTGGAATGAACAATTTCTTGTGATTACTGCTTTATCGAATTATAATATTTGGTTTAGCCACACGGTTTTGTGGAAGTTGAAGCTCCTTCTTAATATTAAAGTTTTTCTTTGGTATTTGTGTAGAGGAGTCATTCTTACAAAGGACATCTTCATTAAACGACAGTGGCGTAGTAGTCCTACTTGTCCTTTTGTATTACAGACGAGGGCATTTGACATTTATTTTTGATTGTCATATTGTACATTTTGTTTGGCATGTTGTTTAGATTGGCTTTGATTTACCTAAACCTACAAGTATTTCTCATATGTTGGGTTCTTGGCTTTCTAGTGTTTTCGCCCATGTAGTCCCTATGATGCGTGTTGGTGTGGCTGCTATTGCTGGGCTATTTGGCTTTGCTGTAATGACATTGTTTTTGATAAAAGAAACCTAACAACCCTTTGTATGTTATTTACTTGGTGATCAAGTGGATGCAACATTGGGCTCAGCTGTAGTATGGGGCGCCAGGAGCATATGTTGGTGGGCTGCCAATCTATTGAGGATCCGCGAGCTCTTTACCCAACATGGGTGGCGGTCTATTAGTCGGATTACTATGTCTTGATGTTTCTGTTTCTCTATAGTGTTGCTTGTACTTTTTCTTCTCGCTTTGAACAATGAACACTTTGTATCATTTAGCTATGTGCACTTCGGTGTAGAGATCGAAAGAGTTTTCTCTTTCATCATTTAAAAAACTGCCAAATTTTCAATCAAGGAAGCCTAAGGGAATGAGCATTCACGAGAATTGTCTAGGCCACTTTCTAAAGTCTGAAACCTCATGTTTTTTGTTGATGCCCTGATCCTTCTGTTCTTCAAAAGAAGATGCCCTGATCCTTCTGCCTAACGTTTGAGACATACAGTATCTTATGACTGAACCAAAACTGTCAAATATACACGTGCATTCAGGCTGAGATTCAGGTGTGTTGCTACTAAGTTATATTGAACATATTGCTTTGAAGAAACGACTGCACTAATTCCAATGGCCAATTTTTTCCTAGGCAGGTTTTCTACTTGAGATCATATTACACATGGCTCACGAGATGATGAAAACATGGTTGCCATGTTTCGGTTGAAAATTCATTCTGAAAGTTACTACAATGGTTAAATATGTTGCTCAAGAAATGCTAGGTTCCTTTAATGAAATATGCATGTTCCACTGATATGTCAGACTATATGCAACATCACAGGGTTCAAAAGAAAAAGAAATAAGTAACCTTGTGCTAGGCCTATAGAACAAAATTCTTTCCTTCTTTTGAGGGTTAACGAACAACATAATTCACCCAATGGTATATTTATATTTAAAGACTGGTTATGTACTACCATACAAGTTCACCATTCATCACTGTGACTCATGCACCCCTAGGGTTTTTTTATTCTTGTTCTGATTAAGTTATCCATGATCAACATTTTACTTCTTAAATTCTTGTCTGGACTGTTATACCATCATCAACCACTAGGTTGTTGTCCCACTAAATCCATCTTTGAAGCATATTTCTCTCTAAAATTTATTTGTCCATAGTGTAACTTACAAAATTTTCTTGTCCACTACCTAGCATTCTAAATTATGTATATGAGTTTTAAGTACGCTAAGTGAATTCTTTTCTAAATGCTATGTGACGGTTCTGAATATTTTTGAGAAAGGTAATGTTAAATGGAAAAGATAAAGCAAAGCTACGAAGTTAAATTTGAGAATGACTTGTAAATCATGTAAATTCTATTATAGTTACTGTAGTTCACCAGGATCCATGCTTAAGTTCTAGGCTTATGCAAATTGTCTAAAGCTTAGTAATCATCAAAATTTTCTTATCAAACAGTTGCTTTTGCAGTTCAAACATATAAATCTCAAAAGTTGCTCCAGCTGTATATCTGAATTGTGACAAATGTTGTTTAAGGAATGCTACACTGTATGAAGTTTGAGTTTAAAGTTGTCTAAAGAGTTTAAGCTCGTTACTCTTTTAATGAAGTGTTTTATATCTTAATAATGTTGTTGCATGCACTTGCAATTTTCATCATTACTCTAGGTCTGTCGTCGACTAAGACAATAAACTTGAGGCACCCTCGGTTGAGTGCTAGGTCACCCGGATGTGCACAAAGGGTGAGATAGTTGCACATGGAGTACCAACAACACTTATGAAATTTCGAGCAGGCGAGAAATGTGAGGTACCATGTATTCCGTACCCCTATAGAGGGGGTGCTCTTCTATTTATAGGCTAGAGAAAGTGTGACATGAAATTACAACTCTTCCCCTCGGCAGTTTATGGTATTACCCTCCGCCCCTCGTACGGCCAAGGGCATGGGAGTCATTTCTATGCTACCCCTAGAGGCATATGCCCTGGCATCTACATGACATCATGTACGACATATAGTATAGGATGTCACGCCAATGGTGGTTGTCTTTGCGATATCTTTATCTTGGACCGTCATCATACGTGGTTTTACACCAGGGGTAGCTGTCTTCGCGATGTCTTTGTCCCAAACCCTCGTCATACGGGGTGCTCCACCAAAGGTAGTCGTCTTCGCGATGTCTTTGTCCCGAACTTCCATCATATTTGACGTTTCACCAGAGGCAGTTGTTTTGGCAATGCCTTCGTGTCGAACCTTCGTCATACGGGGTGATTCGCCAGAGGCAGTTGGCTTCACCTGACCTAGGGCTGTTATGGAAAGAAATCGAACGTTAGTTTACCGCCGCAGTAAGGGAGATGAGTTTTACCATAGGTGTGTCGATTCGGGAAGATGCTGAACCCACCCAACCCCCAATAGTAGCACCCTGCTAGTGCGGGTGGTCGAGTCGCGCCCAGCTGAGCCGGCGTTCTGCCCTAGAAAGGGGGTTGATGCGCGGCCTGAATCGACAATACCTTGGATTCTTTTTATGAGAATATATATTGGAGGTTTTGTTTTGTTAGGAAAGTCGTATGTATTATGTTGCTTCCTTTTTTGAATCATTAGTAATCTGCCATGGTTTTGGGGCTAAATAGTGCGTAACAGGTTTTGGCCGATTTTCAAGTTGTGGGTTCATTAGTTGGCCATACTAACTCTGTGGAGTGCGTTGACATTTCACCGAGGTGCTATTTCGTAACATGTTGTTTGACCTTGTGTTGTATATGTGATGAGTCCATTTTGTACTCATCATTCTCCATTTTTTATTCTGATTATTTCATTTTTACTATATAAATTCATGTTAATTACTGCTAATGGTTAATTAATTGTTAAGATTGTGCAAATCTATCTTTTTGACTTAATGTATGTGGAATCGCTACAAAAGGGGCAAAATCATATACATTTGGAAAGTATACGTCGAGAGGAGCACCCACGAAGAAACGAGAGCCCGAACGAAGTTACCAGTAAGCTAGCCAACCAGTGGTATCAGCACGATGGTCATCCTACACGGTCATAACACTCTCTAGCAAGACCGTCACATAAAACACAACAACTTCCATGAAGGTAATCCCTATGAATTTGCGACGGATATTGCGCAAAACAACTCGCAACGCTTCTGATCTATAAAAGAAGAGGGAGACACCACAAGAAAGTAGCCCGGAGGGAGGGATCCCCCTCAAGGCAATCTAGATCCAATCTACAATCTCCACCATAGACTCAAGAACTTATCTACAAGTTGCAAGGGAGATCAAGGGAGGAAGAGAGGAAAATCAAGTCCACCACGCGGAGCACCATCTCCATTATTCCTCCATCTTTCTCTCTTTCTTGTAATCTCTTTTGTTGACTTATACGATGAATTTCGTGTTTGAGTAATATATTATTTGTTGGCTATTGATAATCTATCATGTTATTAGTCTATAAGTGGTTGCTATGCATAGATGTAATTTCTCAGTGCCGGTAATGGGTGCATACGTTATCGGATTAACACTAAGGAGTTGTACCGATGAGATGTGTAGGATAGGTATCACGGTGACAACCCATATCCTGATAGTCCTTGATTATGCCTTTCTGTCTAGCTTGAGTTATCTTTTTGTTCTCTCTCCTCGACAAAGTGGATAGGAAAGAGTCTTGCTTCCATTCCACTAACTAAGACTAAAGAGAGTGACTTAGGGTGTGTTTGGTTCACTGGCTATCCCTCAGTGGGATGAGGGTAACCAGCTTTTAGTTGGTTGATCTGTGTTTGGTTCAGAGTATGAGAGGGATGAGGGTAGCCAATTTAGTGGAAAATTGCTCTAAAAAGCTGGTTGAGCCCATCCAGGAAAAAATGGTGGATGAGGGTGCCCTCAACCAACCCAACCTATCCCTCAAACCAAACACACCCTTAGTCTTTTGAACCTCTTAAGCTGACTTGAAAAAAAACAGTGGTACACCCTTATAGATATAGGGACCATCGTGCTCATTCAAGGGAATCATAAAGACCCACTTCTTTATGACACTCAATTGGTAGCGAGGGGTATGGTAATCTATCTTTGGCTTTATCATTATGCTTGCATACATAGTATAGTCTTTCACATGTTATAAAGTCAATAGCCTAAAAATTATTCATTATTTATCGATCTCGTCGTTGTGTCCTTCAATTTCTATTCTTAGTTTACTTTCCTGTTATCCATTAGTTACTTTGTCTTATTTCTTATTTTATTGCTTTGATACATATGGTTGTAAGTACAACTATTAATGTGACAAGTATAGTTGTGTGAAAGGAGAAATATTTATTCTTTGCTCTTGTAATTTAATAATCTTGGGTTTAATATTTCTCTTAAAATGTACTACGACAATCCGATGTGTTTACCAGTTTGGTAAATTGTTACACATAACATGTTGCCTTGGTGCTGACTGCGTTTTCTGCCGTTACAACTGGGTGGCTACAGGGAGTATGGATTTGAACCTCATCATCTGGGAACTCGCTCTAAAGCAATTCGATCCACTTGCGAGCATGACGTGGTCTTTTTCTTCTTGGCTTGTCTATGGTGTTTTTCTCTGCTGGTGGAAGCAACTTGTGCTCACTACTATTGACGTTGTTGAACAAAACAAAGGCTGCGAATTGCATGCAGATCCACCTCCACTTTCATCATCATCACCTCTCTCTCTCTCTCTTTCTCTCTTTGCAATGCACGCAACCATTTTCTATCGTTGACCGTGGTATAGCCGGTCTGACAGGTCCAGGACTCGGTCTGGTCGGCCTGTCCTAGAGCCTTGGCCCGTTCCGGCGCCTCGGCCCGTCCCGGAGCTTTGGCCCACCCGGAGTTCGGCGGATCCAGACTATGGCCGGCTTGGAATTTTGCTGAATCTTCTTTTTCTCTATTTGTCTCTCTCTCTCTTTTTACTCTAGGTACAATTAAGTATGCTTCTGCCGTTCGTATGTTACAGTCTGCCTTGGCCTATTGGTTGGAACACAGGGAGGTAGGGAGGGAGGTTGCGGAGGGATCAAGTTCCTGTGCACAATTTTTTCAAATTTGTTTGCCAGAGTAGGCAGGCTGTTCTAGTGGCGCAGCCAGGAGTAGCTGAGGAGTGAGCCTCCTCAAAATTACTCCGATTGAGCCTACGATTTCAGTAGGGTCTCGGAGTGCGTGCAATCCAGAGACATGGCAAACGAGGACACATGGTACTCCGCTGTCTGGGGTAGCAGCCCCGGTCGAAGAGCCGAAGCCTGCTCCACTCGGTCCGGAGTCAAGCCACGTGGCCCGCATGATCCGGAGAAAAAATGTCACATTTGGCTATCTGACTTCGATCAATGCCAAAATTAGCTGGCCTCCTCACGCACAGACAAAAATATCACCGCGACGGAGAGACGAGTGATGCGTGGCACCTGTCGGCTTGGGCGAGCGCGACACACGGCAGTCGCCGTGGGCCAACGCGAGGGCGCAGCGTCGCTCCGACCGGACGCGACATCAGGCCAGCGTCGCTCCAGCATGCCACGATGACAGCGTCGCTCCCACGCCGTGTGACGACGCGACAGCGTCGCTCCCACGAGACGTGACGACAGCGAGGCGAGGGCCCCACTCAGCTCGGCACGGTGTGGTGCGGAAATTCACTGCTTCGGGATTCCTTTTTTCACTCGGCGCGGTGCGGAATTTTTTTCGCTTTTTGCTCGCGCTGCTTCGGGATTCCTTGCTTTAGCTTTTTTGCAGTGACATTCGCACGCATTGATTGAGGGATTGAGCACGTTTGCCTCTCTTTTGCTGTAGGTAGATAAATTTGTCCGCCAATCATTCTTCCCTTCAAAGTTTTATCCGAGGCACCTTAACCCCCCACCTCTCATTTCTCACTCTCTCGCGTCGGTGCTTCTTATTTCTCTTCTCCCACCTGCTACATTTGGTCCAGAGAGCAAGAGAACGCCCCCGCAGCTCATTTCTCACTATCTCGCTGTGCTTCTTATTTCTCTTATCCCACCTGCTATATTTGGTCCAGAGAGCAAGAGAAACCCCGGCAGCTCATAGTAGAAAGAAGAAAAAATACGGTAAGTAAACTAAAATTTAGCTTTTCGTTTAATATATGCTGGAGCAGAGGTCCGGTCGTCCAAGTGAGGCATGATCAAGCTTGGCCCGTCCAAGTGAGGCACGACCAAGTCTGGCCCGTGCTTTGCGTTCGGCTTCTGGACGACGAGATCGAGAGGTATGTCTTTTCAAACGTCGGAGGCTAACTTAATCATACCGATATTAACTTGACCGTACTGCTTGTGTTCGCAGCCGGACATACGAGCTGACATGACGCTCATGCGGAACCCGTCTTCGAGAGCTGGTATAGGACTTCCGAGGACGCACGAGCAGGGACAGAGTTCTCAGGGAGGCACCATTAGAGAGGTATGTCGTTTAAACAGAACGAGGTTACCTTCCACATGTAATATTCATACGATACTCCGTGGACATACGGTTGTTTACTTGACCTTGTTGCGTACGTTTGAAGTCTTCCATACGCCCTTACACGACGCTCATGAGAGACCCGTCTAGGACAACTAGTACAGGTCCTCCGACGATGCACGAGCAGGGCCAGAGCTCTCAGCGTGGTACACTAAGAGAGGTATGTCCTTTACATTTTCTTTGGTAAGCTAACGCACGTAGCCTTCATACAAGTTTGTGATGCAGAGTGAAATTGTTGTGACGGACCAGCAGGGCCTGAACTCTATGCGAGGTTCAAGCAGAGAGGTACGTGTACTGAAGTATGGGTGAATCGATGAATTTTCTCCTACATGCATAATTTTCTATCTTCTAATTAGTAAATAAAATAAATATTAAATTTATTCATGCTATGCAATTTATCACTTTATCCCTCAGTACGACATGGAATCCCCGTATGAGCAGGGCCAGAGCTCTTACGGAGGTGCAAGCAGAGAGGTACCAAAATTTAAATTCAACGTACCAACTCTTTCCTTAAATTTAATCTCGCACAATTAATTACGATTATTTTTTCCAGACAGTGCACCACTCAGATTCGCCGATGGACGATAGTGCCTTTCCTGTGCAGAACCCGTGTTTTCATTCAAATATTTCGTACCAGTCCCTCGTTGGAGGACCTGTGTACGAGGGTGGTTCGTCCCGCGATATGGCGGAGGGGTCTGAGGGCCATGATTGGATCGACAATTTGTTTCAAGCTGACGAGCTTCCTTACAGTCAGATTCTTACACAGTCATATCCTACGCAGGACAGTCAGCAAACTCCGCCCTACAATTTCCGGACCAACCCAACGGCGCACTCATAGTTCACCTTCCCTTCTGATCATATGCCACCAAGGCATAAGAGAGGAAGAGGCTGATTATCGTGAGTTTTTTTTATTTCTATTCAATATGTAACATTATTCTCGTTTGTGGTTTTTTATTGTTCCCGTGCTATAGCAAAATTTAAATTTTCATAGAGCTCTACAAAATTAAAATAAAAATAAAAATAAAAATTTACTAGATCTAGGCATTGAACCCTAGATCTCATGCTCATGTTTTTGCTCTCCAAACCAACCAACCTAATTAGTTTTCTTTCTAAAATAGAAAACAATTTAATCAAATAAATCAAATAAATTCAAAAGATAAATTTAGAAGTGGGCTGTTGAAATCAGGAGGAGCCTGCGTCGCGCCCGGCCCGTGGGAGAGTGCTGCATCGCGGCCGGCCCGCGTGACGCACCGACTGTTGCCGCCCGCCACCGCGACGAGTTGTGTCGCTCTGCTCCGGCGCGACACGAGCCACGTGGCACATGTCCGGCGCGTCGCGAAATTATTTTCGTCAATTCGTTGCACCGGTAGCTACTTTTAACATTGACCGGAGTCAGTGAGCTAAATGTGGCATTTTTCTGATCCGGGGTAGCAAGGCTTGGCATGGAACGGCGGAACCTCGTCTAGGGTAGCAGCACTGATTAGTTAGCCAGAGGTCATCCCGGCCCGCTCGGTCTGGAGTCCGGCCATGTGGCCCGGAGTTTGCCGCCGCTTGATACGGTGTAGCGCGGCTTTGCCTGGCCGGAGCACTCCGCTCAATCTGGCTACCGCCCGGAGCACGCCGGCTGTCTGGCATGAGTACACCGCTCGGTCCGGCTGGAGTCTGACCTTGACTTATCCGGAGTGCGTCAGGCAGTCAGGCTGCGAGCCGCGCGATCGCAGTGCAACGTCGGCCATTCAGCGCCATTGCTCCACGAGACCGCCGTGGACGCCACGTGCGGGCATGGTTCTTGCTGAAAAGGAAGGGTCTCGTCCTTTATTTGTGCACCACTGTGTATCCAGACATACGGGTGCTAGATCGCAGTGGCGGATCTAAAATTTTAAATAAGATAGATCAATTTAACATAAATTTCTTTTGAACAAGAGTAGCTCTAAACAGGCGGCCATTGAATAACTTGTGCCCTAGTGCATAACACTTACGATCAGACCAGACCAAACCAAACCAAAGATTAACTGAAACGTCAAATGTATCATGTTTAGCAAACCATCAACCTCATGAAAGTAATGTGTCCAGGCTACTCCACACATGTCGTTATAGGTTCTACATGGCCTGATTACTATCAAACTCCATATTTCCTTCTTAGACAGCTCAGTTATGTCTTGCAATAATAATAGAACAGGTGAAAAAATTAAAAGAAGCAACACCCGGCTATAAAAGTGGTGATTTTAGCACTTGATCTTCTGCGTTTAACTTAAGACGCCTCCGACTCCTGGGCTCTTGGGCGACGACTGATCAATGAATCGATCGATGAGACAATGAACACAATGCCGCCCAGGCCAGCGCAAGCCCCGCCGTCGGCCAAGCACAGTCCGCCGCTTCGACGCCGCCGTGCGCCGTCAGGAACGACCAGAAGCCGAGTGGTCGGTTTTTTGTTTCGTGCCCTGCAGTCTGGCCGGCTGGGAGACTGGAAAACTGAAAATGGATGTGTACTTGCTCATCGGCAATGGGCTGTAATGGGCTTTTTCCTTTTTGGCTATGTTATATGGGTCAACATTAATTTTTAGGGTGGGCCTAGGCCTACTCATGCCACCTTTTGGACTCGCCACTGCTAGACCAAGCCGTGTGGACCTTAGTTTACATCGCTTGTCCGCCTTCACTTCTCTGAGTGTAGGCTCTTCTTTCTTTTGGCATGCATCACGGGCGGGCAAGATTCGCCACCACGGGTGGTTACACTTGGAGCGGAGCTGGGAGGATGCCGCGCTATGTGACGAGGTCCGGCCACGCTTTTCGCCCGGTAGTATGCCGCGAAGCTCTCTGATTCCGTCACTATTTGTCTCACACTACTGGCATAGGCCTTGTTGCGCTGCTATTTTTAGACTCTGATGGCGTCAGGCATATTAGGACCGGGCATATCAGGACACTTATTATATGCTTTTGGGTCTTAGCCAGTCGTTCGCTGCTTTTGGCTTAGCCAGTTATTGGGTTGTCATAATTTTGACTCATTATGTTGTGTAGTCGTTGTGCTGACTCGCGTGCTTGATGAAGGAGTCGATGAAGCTTACATAATACTTATAATCCCCAACAGAAAAAAAATTGCTAGGCCCCAAACATCCAAGTGGATAAGCTCAAGAGGTGCGGAAGCAACAAAGTTTGATTTGAAAAAAGGTAATTGATGAGCTTTGCCTAATTGACATGCATCACAAACTGGTTGTGCATTGTCTTTATTGGAAACAAAAGGTAGATCATAAGATCTAATGACACGACTAACAACTGCTAGTGACAGGTGCCCTAAGATGCCATTGAGCTGAAGATGGCTTTATTATATGCAAAACCTCCGGAGAAGAGACGCATGGTGACGATGCTAGAGGATATAGCCCACCGCTACTCATGCCGCGAAGAAGCTCCTTCTTCGACGTTCGATCCTTTATGACAAAGAAATCTAGATGAAATTCAAAGAATACATTGTTGTCTCTAGTAAAACGATGAACGGAAAGAAGACTTTTAGAGGCGTATAGAGCATGTAAGATATTGTTAAGTTTAAGAATACGATGTGGAGAAACTAGTTGAGAATTACCAATATGGTGAATAGACATGCCAAATCCGTTGGCAGTTTGAATACGCTCCTTGCCATTGTACTTCTCATGCACCATAAGTCGATCAAGATCACTTGTTATGGGATCCGTTGCTCCCGTGTCACTATACCAGTTGGTATTAATGTTGTAGCCGGTGTTATTGTTGACATAGTTGGCGATGTGTGGATCTTCAGCTTGGATGGAGTGGTCGAAACGGTCGTAGCACTTGAGTGCAGAGTGCCCGATCCTTGAACAGATCTGGCAAACAGGACGGTTTCCACCTGACTTGTTGAAGCTGCTGAAGTTGTTGTAGCCCCGATCATTGCCTGAGTTGTTGGAGTTGTTGGAGCCGCGACCACTACCGTGGCCATTGCCACGACCACCACCCCTTGAGTTGTTGTGGTTACCGCATCCACGACCTCCTCCACCACGTCCACCTCGTGATGAAAAGTTTGCAGAAGCACCCATGTTGATTTGTGCAGAACTGTTGTGCATCTCGATGCGAGCGTCATGGCTAAGGAATAATCCATATGTCTCGCTGAGGGTTGGAGACTCCACACGTGCAGTGATTGAATCAACGAGCGCGTCATACTCAGCGTCAAGACTAGATAGGAGATAAGCAATGATCTCTTCATCACCAACGCTCCTCCTGCTGGCCGCCATGGAATCACAAAGACCTTTAACCTTCTAGAAATACACAGCCATTGACAGATCTCCTTTCTGCAAGTTGGCAAGATGCATACGAATATGCATCACCCTTGACGTAGTAGCAGTTGAGAACATTCGCTCCAAAGTAATCCACACTTCACGCGAGGACGCGAGAAGCGTCACTTGCCCGAGGACATCGGTGGTGAGTGTGGACAGAAGTCCGGCCATCAAGGCCTGGTCTTGTTGCATCCACCGTACATACTCTTGGTTGGGTGCTTGCACTGCTCCCTCGGCAGTGGAGATTGTGACGAATTTTTTAGGGCATGGGTCGTACTATTGATGTAGCCCATCAGGTTTGCACCACGGAGAATTGGAATGACCTAGGTCTTCCACAAGATGTAATTCTCCCGGGTGAGTTTGACGCTGACAAACTGCGTTAGATTGGGAACACTTGCGAGCGAGAAGGCCAACATCATCGAGCCGGTCATCATGGACCCTGATGAGAGCGTGGTGGAATTTACAGAAGTTTGCGATCCATCGCTTGCACTCGTCACTCGTCGTCATGGTAGTTGGATCTCACACGAGTTCTGATACCATGAAAAACTGAACAAGAGAGTAGATTGCGTGAGAGAAAACGCTCGCAGGCCAAACGCCGCAACTCAGTTTATCTATATATAGAATACCTTGTGTACAGCCAACAGCAAGAAAGACAGTTACAACTAATTACCGATTACAAGTAATAATCTGTTTAGATATAAACTGTACACCAATCTATATATGAGATAAGATCATATTTAACAGGCAATATGTTATAGGGTCCGACTATTCCTCAGTCGCCTGATTTTTTTAAAAATCTCAGTCGAATTGTTTTGGGCCGTTGGATCTAGATCCGATGGCCACCGCGTCGTCTTCCACCTCCCGCTCGCCCACTCTCTCCGCCTCGCCTCTCTCTCTCTCCCCGACGCTCTGTCCGGCGGTAGCCGCCGTCGGATCAGGCCTCTCCTCTAAAGCCGACAGCCGGCGCGGCTTCAACTCCGGCACCGGCGACACCCCCCCACCCTAAACCTACCCGACGGCCCCCGGTGGCTCCGCCTCGCCTCCGCACAGCACCGCCACTCCGCATCGTCGCCGGGCTCCGGCTCGGTGACCCTAACCCGGCGGCCCCCCCGATGGCTCCGCCTCGCCTCCGCACGGCGCCGCTGCTCCGCATCATCGCCAGGCTCCGGCTCGGCGACCCTAACCTCGTTGGCCTTGCTCGCCTCTGCCTCGCCTCCGCCCGGCACCGCCGGCTCCAGCTCGACGCGTGCTCGCCCTCGCCGTCGCCGGCTCCAACTCGCCATCGCCACCGTCAACTCGGGCAACTGAGAAATATCAGTCGCCTGAGCAATATGTTATAACATATATTGTAAGGAGTATTAATGTGCTCGGGTGCTTTGCATGCATGAACCTTTGCGTGGCTTTGTTGCGGCTTAGCACGGGGGTCGGAGCCCGTTACTCGAGCTTGTCGTTGCTTGGTTCTTGGGTTGGAGCACGTTGCGCGAGCTTGCCATCGCTTGGCTCCTGGGCTAGAACCCGATGCAGGCAGACTTCGGCCTTGGCACGCCCCCGGTCTACAGCAGCGGCGTGCTCGGTTTCCAGCCTCGGCGTGCACGGACTCCGGTCTCTACGTGCAGTTCCGCCGACTCCGGCCTTGGCGTGTGCGGATTTCGGGACTCCGGCCTTGGCGTGTACGGATTTCGGAACTCCAGACTTTGGCGACTGCGGTGTACTCCGGAACTGCGGCGTTAGATTCCGGGAGCGCGGCGCGTGCTCCGGAACTCCGGGGCTCCGGCGGCCACGGGGTACTCTGGAACTCCGGGGCTGTACCCGGCGGCCGCGGGGTACTCCGGAAGCGCGGCGCGGCGTACTCGGAAACACATCGCGAGCTCCGGAACCTTTTTTACGTTTAGACGACTTTAGACCATCTTGTGTATAATAGCCGACGGATCTTTCTCGCGTTGTTAACCGTTTTCATTGTGATCAGTGGAACTGGTAGCTACTGCTTGATGTTGGCTTTGTGGTTCCTTGCTGCATCTGTCAATAACAGGATTAACTCGATCTCTTGGCGCTGTGGGGGAGAACATATTGTTGTAACTACACTCTTTCCTCGTAATTGTAATACCCACTGATACTACAGCAGATATAGAGTTAATCACGTGAAAGTTCTCATACAATTTGTGCTTGCTGATAATACCTTTTGAAAATTTTAGAATTGTGTTGCCTGTCGGCAAGATTTGAGTTGGTTTCCTGTTTAGACTAGTTCAGTTGTTCTAGATCAACACGTAATAAGAAATTTACCATTCTTTCGCCTGTAACACAGGTCTAAAGTCTACATATTATAGGAGTATGATTTACTTCCATTGCATGTAGATACCTTTTTACCTACCATAGTTGTTCACCATCCCCTCATCTGTCAAAAGCTTCTGAAGAAGATGCATTTTAATTCTCACCTAAACTTAAGAAACAAGATAGCACTGGACTTATTCTCATCAACTTGCTGAGTAAACTGGAATAGGATTTTTAAACTAAATTATTCAAGTGATTTTTTCTGATGTAACTACAGAGAAAGATTGAGCAGATGAATATTGATGAAACTGAAATGACAAGATGGATGGTTGTGAAATTGTCAAAAGTTTTATCCGGAAGGATGGAAACTGTGAGCATATTCAGGGATACAAGCAAAGCGAAGCCCGGGTCAGATCGAAAAGCAGTTTTCTGAAAGAAACATTTGGGAAACATTGTCTAAGCTTAGCTGCAAACCGAAAAATGACCGGATCCTTGTGCCCAACATCTAGAGCGAACAAGTTCTTGTGATTAACAGCTGGATTTTCAATCAAGCCAGCCCAATCAGACCGAACATTCAGGGGAATTATCTCGTTCCAGAGTTCAAATCTGATTATACCTTGATCCTTCTGCCCAACATCTTGGACAAACAGTATGTTATGACTGACAACAACATCTTGGACAAACAACTTGTTCCCTTGGTCAAATTATTCCTAGGCATGTTTCCAGCTTGAGATAATATACTAGGTGCATTTGCTGTTGACACATTTTTCCAATCACATTACACATGGCTCACTGCATGATAGAAACACGGTTGCCAACTTGCCATGTTTCGATTTGAAAATCATTCTGAAAATTAATATGAAATTGGTTTCTGTAGAACTGTAGTGAAACGACCACTGTGGGATTTATCTGAGAATTACAGATGAACAAAAGAAGTACATTTATACGCTTCGACAATTTGTGAGTAACAATGTATCAAAGAATCACCTAAGCTATGAAAAATATGAACAATGCTGTATGGTTACTCATGATGATTTCCAGCTTGTCAAGAACTCGTGAACAGCCGGTCCGGCACGGGGATGAACTTGACGGCCCAGCCGATCGGCCATGACACGGCGGCGATGGCGAAGCAGACGCCCCACTGCGCCAGCCCAGCCTCTCGGTGCCGGCGAACCTCGTCAGCACCTCCACCATCACCACCTGCAGGACGAGCGTCACGGCGATGATCGCGAGGAACATCCTGTTCTTGAGCACCCCCGGCGAAGACGTTCTTCTTCTCGATCTCGCGCGCGTTGAACTCGTTGAACACCTGGCAGAGCACGAAGGCGTTGAAGATCATGGTGCCGTTGGCCTTCTCGCCGGTGCCGAAGGCGTCGCGGCCGCGGTACTGGAGCGCCAGCAGCACGGCGATCTGGAAGACCGCCTGCGCGGCGAGGTTGCGCCACATGGCGTTGCTGATGAGCGGAGCCGTGCGGCCGATGGGCGGGCGCTCCATGAGCCCCTTGGTGGGGGTGTCCGTGGCCAGCGCCAGAGCGCCCATGGTGTCCATGATCAGGTTCACCCACAGGAGCTGCACGGTGGTCAGCGGCATTTTCCCCGTGGTGATCGCGGACACGAAGTTGACGATGAGCGCGGCGACGTTGACGGTGAGCTGGAACTGGATGAACTTCTGGATGTTGTTGTACACGCAGCGGCCCCCAGCGGGTGGCCGTCACCACCGTGTCGAAGTTGTCGTTGAGGATGATAATGTCGGAGCTCTCCTTGGCCACCTCCGTGCCCTGGACCCCCATCGACAATCCGACGTCGGCCTCCTTCAGCGCCGGCGCGTCGTTGGTACCGTCGCCGGTCACGGCCACCACGTGGCCCTTCTGCTTCAGCCGCTGCACCAGCACCAGCTTGTCCAGGGGCAGCGACCGCGCCATGACGCGGATGTTGTCCACGATCTCGAGCTGCCGCTCCTGCGACATGGCGCGGAACTCGTGCCCCTCGATGACGACGCCGTTGGGGTCGTTGCTGGAGATGATGCCGCACTCCTTGGCGATTGCCCTGGCAGTGAGGATGTTGTCGCCGGTGACCATCTTGACGGTGACGCCCGCCTTCGTGCAAGCTTCAATGGCGGCCCTGACCTCTGGTCGGCACGGGTCTTTCAGGCCGACGATGCCCAGCAGTGTAAGACCCTCGTCGTCGATCTTTGATTGCTCACCGTTGACTTGCTTGTAGGCGAAGGCGATGCACCGTAGGCTGCCCACGGCCATGTCGTTGATGACCTTCTCAAGGCTCTTCCTCTGCTCGACGCCGAGTTCGCGCGCCGCTCCGTCTGTGTCCACGTACATGGAGCAATTCGCCAGGACCATCTCGGCGGCGCCTTTCCAGTGCGCGAGCACCGCGCCGGTGGCGTTGTCTCTGATCATTACGCCGCTCCGCTTCTTGTCGGAGTTGAACGCCTCGACGCGAAGCACGTTGCAGCTCCTCTTCAGCGCGTCCGCGTCCATGCGGAGGTCCGCCACTGCCCACGACAGCAGCGCCTTCTCGGTCGGGCTACCAGAAATCTCAGGCAGCGACACGTTGTCCGGCTTGTACACGCTGCCGGTGGTGTTGAGCCCAGCTCCCTGGCACAGCAAGCGAGCGACACTCCCGGCGATCGCCGTGGCAGCTCTAGGCTGGTCGGCGCCGACCCAGAATTCGGTCACCTTCATCTGGTTCAGCGTGAGCGTTCCGGTCTTGTCGGTGCAGATGGCCGTGACCGACCCCATCGTCTCGCACGCCGACAGGCGGCGCACTAGCGCGTGCTCCTTGACCATCCGCTTCATGGAGAATGCGAGCGTCAGCGTCACCGCGAGCGGGAGGCCCTCGGGGATGGCAACGACGATGATGGTCACGGCCTGCTGGAATATGCCGACGAGCGCGCTGAACACGGCGTTGAAGGTGACGTGGCCCTTGTCGAAGAGCGGCTTCCCTTGGTAGTCCTTGGTGCTGCCGGTGAAGTGGCGCGCGGTGAGGACGGTGAAGACGAGCACCGCGACGGCGACGCCTATCTTGCCGATGCTCGACGTGAGGCCCTCGAGGCGCTCCTGGAGCGGCGTCGGGTCGGTGTTCTCCCTGGTGATGCTGCTCATCATCTCGCCCCACGCGGTATCGGTGCCGACGGCAGTCACGAGCATCCGGCCATAGCCGTCGACGACCTTCACGCCGGAGGTGAGGAAGGGGTTCTTCTCGGCGTCGACCTCAATCGGGTGGGGCTCGCCGGTCATGCTCGATTCGTCCACCTGCAGCCCGTGCCCCTCAAGGAACACCCCGTCCGCCGGCACGGCGTCGCCGATCTTCAGTACCACCACGTCGCCGACGACGATGTCGAATATGGAGACCTCCTGCCTCCGGGCGCCGCGGACGACGGTGACGGCGATGTTATCGGACTCGCTAGCCAGCTTGTCAAACCGCTTGGCCTGGCTGTGGTTGCTGACCGCGGACACGGCCGAGACCAGGAACACAGCGAGGAAGATGCTCACGCCGTCGTACCAGCCGTCCTTGAGGCCGTGCTCCTTGATGCCGAAGCCGAGGGAGACGACGGCGCAGACGAGGAGCACGATGAGGAAGACATCGCTGAGCGCCTCCCAGGCGTGCCTCAAGAAGCTCTTGGGCTTGGGCTTCGGGTACGTGTTCCCGCCGAACGCCTCCTGCCGGCGCCGCATGTCGGCGCCGTCCCCGCGGATGCCGTTCTCCGCGTCGGACGCGAGCGCGGCCGCGATACCGGCGCCGCCGGCGAGGCGGCGGAAGCAGTCCTCGCGCTTTTCCTTGACCAGGCCCTTGAAGGACTCGTCGTCGGCGGCGACAGAGAACTCCGCGGCCTTGGACGACGCGGCGCCGCCATTGCCGGACGACGAGTCGGCATCCGAGTCATTCTCGTGGTTGATCTTGATGGCGACGTAGGAGGGGCTCCGTGGCAGGATGCCGGCGGTGGAGAGAATGCTGAGGCGCGCCAGCCTATGGCACGTCCGGATGACGTTCATTGCCTTCCGCCATTGCTTCACCGGCTTCCACGACGACGACGACGACGGCGGCGGCGTCCACCGCCGCCCCGAGGTGATCAAGAAGTCGGCGCACTCCATCCGTTTGCAGGAATCAAGTCAAGCAGCAAAAGTGCAAACCAAGCAAGAACGATCAATATGTGCAGCGATCGAGGTCAAAGAAGAGAGGCCGGATTGTTATCGATAGCTCGGAGGTCAGGAGATGCTGGATGGAATTGCTGCAACAACGTTTGGAACATTGGATCATATATACATGGGAAGCCATTTTAAAAAGGAAGCTTCCTGGAAATTAGAATGCAAAAAACTGAAAAGCATGCGGAACAAACCGCCAATGTCGTCGACATTGAATTGGCGCCAACCGAACAGAATTACTCCAGTTGGCTCTGTTGCACAGTTGCATGCAGAAGGGAAAACGGGGAGGAAGCTTCACTCACTACAAAAACAGGAGCTGCCCTTTCAAGGAGGATTAGACTGACGGACTTCTTGTTAGGATGGAAAGTATCAAGGAGGACATTTCTCTATATATTTTTATAATTATTTTACTTTTATTTTCTTGTGGGGAATAAAGATACACTTTCATTGGTTATTTCCTATTTCCTTTCATATGAACATGGAGATACCGCCTTCCGGATTATTGTGACTAAAGTGTTTGTTATAGTCAAGCTGAAACAATATTTGAGTTTCCTTGCGTCGGAGAAGGCTCGAGACAGATAATTCCTTATGCATGTCCGTTTCTTTATGTTGAAAAGTGCATACATCCTAAGTGAATATTTCCTTTCCTATGCGTACACAGAACAATAATTTAAAATATTTTTTGAGGATAAATAATTTAAAATATTTGATCAAGATTTATCTCGGAGAATACTTCTTTATATAATATTATTGTTTTCACTAGGAAATAATTAATGATAACCAATAATAATCGCCACGGTCTTGTGCATCAGAGTAACTATGAATATGAATTGCCATAGAAACGATGCACCACTTGCTAGAGCTGAACGTAGATAGCCCCAGAGGTATATCATCGGATTTACGGAGCCTAGCGAAGAAGCAAATCTTGGCGTAATTAACTTCGTAACTAAGATACGAGGATTGACGGTAACTTAAAACACGCATGGCACGGCAACTCCCTGATACGATTCATCTGACACGGCACGCACCCGCACGACAACGATACGGTATAGCCGAAATGGTAGACGTTACTTTAGGAAAACTGGATACATTTTCCCAAGACCGCTACTTGTAATTGAAAAATCACTAAAGACTTACTAATAATTTCTTTTTTTTGTTTATTTTTGTCTCTTCTAAAAAAAATTTCAATACTTTTTATCTTTCTAGTTTTCTTCTACAGTTTTTACGAATTTTTTCCATTAGATTTTCATCGGGGATTTCACAGTTCTTTAGATTTTCTTTTGTCATTTTTTTTACTTTTTTTTCTACAACTATTTTTACGAGTAAATAGAGGAAAACATGCAAATCTTGAATGGCAAAAGATGCGATAGACTATGAAAATTATGTATATATGTAGTAGATAACTACTGAGAAATATAGTAGACAAATATGCAGTACATAATTATCATTAGTTGCAGTAGATTAAAACGTACAGTAGAGAACAATAAAAAATATGGTAGAGAAATATATGCAGTAGAGAATAACAATAAAAACATTGTAGATAACTAAAACCATGCATTACAACTGTAGAACCACATGAAATCGGAGAAAAAATCATCACAAAAAATGAGGTAGACAATACTGTAAGATGCAGTACTAAAAAAAATCATCAACACAGTGCCACTCGGGATCTAGTTTTGAAGATTTGGTTGAAACAAATACTGTGGTAAAAACAAATCTTAATTTGGACGCATGGCTCAAGAGCGATGACTTTTTAATGTTACAGAATCAATTTAAATCGCTGATGCTATCGGACCCCAGAAGTTAGATGTCAAACCGATAAAAAGTGTGTGGGAGTAGGTTTGCGGTGTTTAAAGACTATGTGACACGTTTCTCAACTAAGATCTAGTATGTTTACCACCTAAAAAAAGAAAGTAAAAATGAAAAAAGAAACACCTAAAAAAGGATAACATTTACATATTTTTTTTCCAGGATACATGTACTGTTAGCATTTACCAAAAGAAAAAGGAACAAGACGCGGCACGATCGATTCGAACGTACGCAGCAGCCTCGCACTTTTGTCATTCGAACGTGCGCAGCAGCCTCGCACTTTTGTCACTAGTAAAGATTACCGACATGCAACGAACCGACCCAACAGCTTAGTAGCTAAGACAATGAGGATGTCGATCGATCGAGCTACGCTAGCTATGCTCAGGGTACACTGGTCGGCTCCGCGCGATCGACATGTATATGCATGCGCGTCGCAGCGGGAACGGCGCGGACGCGCACCGCTACGACGGAGGACGTCGGCGGCCGGGCTGCATGCATGCGCGCGCCGTGTGGCAGGCAGCGACGGCAGGCAGGCAGGCAGGCGGGCACGATGGCCGCACGAAGACGAGAGCCAGGGCACGGCCAGTGCGGTGAGGGCGACGCTGAGAGGTGCGTGGCGACCACGACGTCGCGATCGGCCTGTCCGGACTCCGGATCGACGCGGTTTCCCCGACACCTGGGAACAGCATACGCAGCAGGTGGACTGCAACAAACCAGCTGGGGTCTTCATTTGACCTCCCTCTCGCCAGGTGTACGTGTTCCATTAGCTGCATGCGACGACGTGCCAAGTGGTAAATCAAAGGCAACTGCTCTGTTTCATTATCTTTGGATGCTAGCCTTTGATTGCGACCTATAGGAGAAATGAACAAGTTTCTTCTAGCAGAAAGAAAGAGAAACAAATACTCGTATTTTGCTACTAGAGTTCGTCAAAAGAAAAAAAGAAATCGATATCAGCGCCAGTTGCAGTTTAACTAGGTTTTAAATCTGTTATGAGAAACTATCTGGTGGCCAAGACCGTGTCGCTCCCACCATATTGAATTGAAGCCCCAGGCCAGCCGCACCAGCAGTTCTCTCAGTCTTAAGCGCAACTGCTGTGCGATCTCCACTAGCTATATAGGAGCCAAATCCTTCGTCCTCATCGAATTACATGGCGTGCCACAGGGACACATTATGTGGAATCGAGGCCATTCGATGACTTAGTCAAGGTGTGATGTCTGTTTTGCCGCTTGTTTTATTCCATATTCAACAAGGCATTAATTAGATGGCACGCAAACTCCTCGTAGCACCTAATCACTGATTGGGCAGGCCTAGGGCCTTTTACAACATTGGTTTTATTTGCACTCTTGTTTTTTCTTCTTTATTAGAGACACTCAAATATTTCCACAAGCCACGACCGTGGCTGTTATACGAGAAATGCTTCTCATCGGCCTACCGATTCATCCAATGTATCGATCCTATCTAGCATAGTCTATCATGGCCGATTGATCCAACGACATCTGTCTCTTTTATATAACATACAATTCTCCAAATCTTGTCTTTGAAGCACGACTGCGTCTTCCTTAAACCCAGTCAGCTCGCGTCTCCTCATCGTTGCCGCCACCGTCGAAACAAGCTAGGATCCTGGTGAGCTCATGGCCACACCGACGACCTCACCTTCCTTTTTAATGTCCCTTCTTTCTGGTGCGGACATCCGTCCCCATACACGCCACTTGGCTCGTGCCTCCTCGTCACTGCTGCCGGAATGAGTTAGGGTTCTAGCGAGCTTGGGCCATGTCGTGATGGCATCCGTCACTCCCTCCCGCCCCTCCCGCCGACACCACCACCTCCCTCCATCCCGTCGTGATGTCGTCCGTCGCCGGCACGGCCAGATCCGATGAGGTCCTCCATGCTGCGTCACCGGCATTGCCAGATCCGCCATGGGACTAGAAGTAGATTTCTATTGGATTGAAAACAAACTGTGACAGCACGGGAAACAATCTGCAATAAGGCAAAAGTTTGTTTCCCAAAAATTCGGGATTTGTGTTATATACATGCCATTGTTATATCGGTTCGACAAATTTGTTTTGCAAGTTTTAGTATAATATTTCCCGCTCACTACGCAAATGTCTTCACTTGTCATAACCGAAGGAGTCCACGATGTCAAAAGTCTGGCGATTTGAATCATAAGTTTGTTTCCCAAAATCTGGTATTGCGTTGTATACATGCCGTTGTTGTATTGGTTCGACAAATTTGATGCACAAGTTTTAGTAAAATGGTTGCCTCTCACTACGCAATGTTTACACGTTGCCATGACAGAAGGAGCCCAGATGCCGAAAATCTAGCGATTTGAATCAGAAGTTTGTTTCCTAAAAATCCATGATTGTGTTGTATACAAGCCGTTATTGTATTGATTTGATAAACTTGCTACGTAAGTTTTAGTAAAATATTTCTCTTTCACTATGTAAATATTTTCACGTTACCAGAAAGAAGGATCCCACAATGCCCGATTTGAAAGTGTGTTTCCTAAAAATCTGAGCTCGTATTGTATAGATATTGTGGTTGTATTGATTCGATAATTTTACTACGTAAATTTTAGTAAAATGGGATCAGCAACCCCGATTTGTAGCGGCAGCACTTGGCACCCGATCATTCTGGTATGCGAGGATTTGCGCGGAAGGCAAAACTTGCTTTTTCGTTCAAATGAGTCATCAAAAGGAGCTTTCTCCGATATATGCGCATCATTTCCCACCGAATCGACGACGATGCATGCGACGACGAGAATCTATAGGCGGCGCCTCTTTCTGCCTCGAACGTAAGTCTAGCAGGCAGATCAGTTGCTAGCATTCTTTTATTTAGGAAAAGAATATTAATCCGACGCGGCGTCTCCCGAAAGTATAATCTTGAAGTTCATGGGATCTGACTAGATCCCTGCGTCAGCAGCGATGAAATTAAAGAACGCGGGGACAAAAGCAGGGGCCAGGGTGTTTAACGATTAAGTAAACAGTGGGAGGACGCGAGTCCTTGTGGTCTAACGCGTATAAAGTACTCCCTTCAATTTACAAAAAATAGATGCTGTTGAAAGCGTAGAAAAACTTGACGTTGAGGTAACCTAAGTGTTTACTAAACTGTTTTGTCCTTGATTAATGATGAGCATACGAGCGTCCATTAAAAAAGAAATACTCAAATGCAAGAACTAAGACTTGATCTCAAGACCTTGGGAGTTGATAGGAAGACACCCATTATTCAAACTAGACAATATTTGTGATTTATATTATGAATTTCACCTTTTTGATATAAACAGGGTTTAAATAGAAAGAGTCTCTAATTAATCTTGTCTTGGTATCTGCATCTTAAACTAAATGTCCGAACTGAACGGAGTACGTACGTGTTGTCGCTATCCGAGCCTCCTCGATCTCGACAGTTTTCCGCCCCACCGCATACATAACTTAGACTAGATACAGTATGAAACAGGCCGGCGCGCCGCTGCGGCCAGTGGGAAATTGGATATAGGTTTTCTGCCATAGAATTTCTTTGTCAAAACACAGAAAAGCTAGCTACATACTTCTATTAACGTACTGTTATGCATGTTGACCCAAGGTGTGGATGATGCATGACCTGCATGTGCGAACATGCACCTAGATATGCAGCTTAGCTAGCTACAGCTTGCTTCACTAGCACGGGTGATCTAAGCTTTGCTTAGGCTTCTGTAGCTAGTGAAGATTGCACAGCAGTTGCGCCTAAGACTGACCGAGCAGGCCAGAAGACCAGCGGATCGTGCTAATCCATTCCAAGTAAACGTAACGAATAAGAGAGTACTGCAGGTGCACGTGTCATATCCTCTAAGTCAAGGTTAAAAGAAAAAGTGTATTTTTCACCCTTCAACTATTGCCTGAGTACACATTACATCCCTTAACTTTAAAATTAGAAATATCTAACCCTTAACTCTCAAACTGGATAGAATACTCCCCTCGCACTATTTAAGCAGTTTTAACCAGTCAAAAGTGGTTTCAGGTGACGTGACGCCGACGTAACTGTCATATCACCTCCACGTCATCCAAAATGTTAGGAATTTTTCAGAATAATTTTTTAAAATCATTTTTTTCCAGAATCAGGAGCTGATTTTTTGAAAAGATTTTTTGAAAAAATTGATTTTTATTTTGAATTTTCAAAATCAGGAAAAAATAAATGAATTATTTTAATTTTATTTTGAAATGAAAAGTTATTCTAATTTTTTTTATTTTCTCTCAACTCCCTTTTTCTAAAAAATTCATTATATTTTAGATGACATGAAGGTGATGTGGCAACCATATCGACACTACGTCACCTGAAACCACTTTGACTAGTCAAAACTGCTTAGGGATAGTGTGAGGGGGGTATTCTATTTGGTTTTAAGAGTTAAAGGTTAGACATTTCTGGTTTTGAAGTTAAAGGGTGTAATATGTGCTCAGATAATAATTGACGGGTAACAAATACACGTTTTCCTAAAATGAATCTAGACATGTCACTGTCTCTCCATCCATCAAGTATCCAATGCATATACTACATCTGCAGGCTGATGCATCCATCGGCATACTCTTTTCTTTTAAATAAATATATTATACATGTGACTTCAAATAAATTATAGGAGCCAAGTCTTGTAATGTACTGTTATGTATGTTGACCCACGGTGTGTAGTCCTTCAAAAAAAAAGGCCAAGTCTAGTAGGCCAGGTCGTCTCTCTTTGGCGCTGTTCAAGGCTGGAAATCAGCCGAGCAGAGCCAGGCTTGGCTGAAACGAGGTCGCCCAAGTATTGACCCTCGGCTCGGTTGGACATGCATGCCAAAAAAGTAGCTCGGTTCGGGCTTGGTAATAAGCTCGCCGATTGCTTGACGCACATCACTCCAATATAGCAGTCTGCCAGTCCCACACAATCGAGCTAGACGAGCCGTTCACGAGTTGGCTTAGGCTTGTCTCGTTCAGTGACTGAGCTAAAACGTAGAGACTGATTCGACTCGTTTGCGCACCGAGCCGAGTCAAGCCGTCTTGAGCTTGATGCGAGCCCAAGTAGCTGACGAGCCTAAAGGTTTATTTTTAGCCATAGTTATCGGGCACAATAATAAATAACGTATTGGCTAATTCTCAGTTGTCTGATTTAAAAAATGATTGAGAGTTAAGAAAATTTCAATCAACTAAGAAATAACAATCTCAATAAATAAATTATAATTAAGTTGCGCCTAGCCACCTACCTTGCCTACCTACCCAGGTCTTCCCGATCGAGTCTTGTTCTATACCTAGGTCCCGATCGAGTCTTGTACTATACTTTGCCGTTCTCGACGTACGTACTGCGCGTTCTCGCGTGGGCATCGCTGGTGTTTGTCCGTGGAAATGCAAAGAAACTCACGAGAAATAATTCGGCGTCTCAGCGGATTAGCTCGAATATGTAAAGAACTGAAGGTCAAGTCTATCACGATCGAGGAATATCAGGTGATCCTGTTCCGATCTGTTTCAACACTTTTTGGCATGTTAGGCGGCCGTTTAGGGCTCTTTGCGTCCAAATTACCAGGCAAAAGAAGACAATCGTGTACAATATATACCTGGTAAATTCTCCATATCATGCATGCGACCTCTTCTTAGTAGACTATAGGTATGTATGGGAGTAATTCGATGACGAATCTGTAAGCGCTATTTTCGTGTTGTCTATGTAAACTTAGAAACTCGGTTTTAAAACAACATCAATTACATTATGAAAAGGAGAACTTTCTCCTAGGGTGCGATACTGGGCGTACAAAGTTGTGATTTCACATAAAATTAAGAAAGATTGCAAATCTACCTACCTAGATTCGAATCTCATTTCTAAATTATACTGAAGCGTGGAGGAATTCCTGACACACAGTTATTAAATGTTCCTAAAAACTACAAAAAAAAGTAGCGTGAAACATTAGCTAAGACATATGGCAAAGCGGTCACTTGCAAGCTCTGTATCGAAGCAGTACTCTAGGGCGGGCCTGTTTGGTTAGGCTATAACTGTTGATAAAACTGATGTTGGTTGGCTATCTGAAAAAACTGATGTAGCTGTGGGAAATTAAACATATGGTTTTGGTTGATCTAAACCATCTACAACATTTTAAAAATGAGTACTGAAGTTTCAACATATTATTAAAAACTAGCAGAAGACAGCTTGTCCAAACAACTGAATTTACATTGCAAAATCCATAATTATTATTGATAAAAGCTACTAAAATATTAACTATTTATTAGATTATAATTTTATTAATAAAAAAAGCTGAAAAGTCTAACCACACGAAGCCTAGATCTGTCGAAGCTAAGATCCAGAAATCACAAAATACAGGCACGCGTGAACGTACGCAGGCGTGCACCGCATGCATGTCGTCTATCCTCTCAGCAGTTTTTCGCCGCACGCGTACAAGTGAATAATTTACTGCTTCACCCGAAGCAAAACGCCATGTATTTCCATATCGAAACTAAACACTTTACCTATAGGAACGTCTCGGAGACACCAAACGCAGCGACGCAGCTCTTGCGTGTGAGAAGACACCGGATCAGACCAGGGGTAAAAGATTCAGTAAAAGTAAGCGTGTGTTTGGTTAGAGGACAAAGTGGGATGGGATGAGCCCATCCAATTTTTTTGGGATGGGGTGAACTATACTTGTGTTTGGTTCAGTGGATTGAAGTGGATTGGATGGACCAATTTTTTATTTGGCAAAAATTGGATGAATTAGATGGGATAAGTCACTGACATGCGGGCCCCATACGTCATTGACTATCTCCATCTTTTCTCTTAAATCCTCTCTCTCTCTCTCTCTCTCTCTCTCTGTCTCCATCCTCCCGGAGCAGCGGGGCGGGGAGCGGCGAGGCCGACCTCGCGCCGGCCGGCGGGGCCGAGCTCGCGCGGGCGGTGGACGGAGCTCGGGGCACGGGCCAGCGGGGCGGAGCTCGGCGGGGGTGGCGGCCGGAGCTCGGGCGGGGCTCGGACGGAGCGCAGGCGGACCTCGGGCTGGGCGGTGGCCGGAGCTCCGGTGGGCGGACGGGCGGGTGGGTGGCCGGAGCTCAGGCGGACGGGTGGCCGGAGCTCGGGCGGACGGGTGGCTAGAGCTCCGATGGGTGGGCGACGGGCGTGCGGGCTGGAGCTCGGGCGGGCAGGTGGCCGGAGCGATTAAGCACGAAAATTAGCAACCTTAAGCACGATTAACTGTGATTAGCGGCCTTAAGCATGATTAACAAAAATTAGGCTCATCTGGTCCGACCGATTTTGCTGGGTCACCTTATCCAGCACATTAGAGGAATATTCCTCTGAGTGGATATCCCTATCCACCCTATCCACCTAACCAAACATATCCCATCCCTCAAAAAATTAGATGGCCATCTTCCATCTCACCTCTATCCACCCAACCAAACGCATGCTAAGAAAGGCCGTAGTATCGATCCATTTTACCGCTTCCTGTCTACACACGATCAAATCAAAGCGGAAGTCGGTTGGTAGCGAAAGCCAGTCAACGCAGACGTCTAGCTTGACGTCATTAAGTGATCCAGGCATTTGCCACCTGCCGTCTGAAGTCGTGTCAGAGATGTCAGTCGTTCAGGTCATTTAATTTGTCACGTGCTGTCTGAAGTCGTGTTGGAGAGATATCAGTCGTTCAGGTCATTTGTTTCTGTAAGAAATTGGGAGGAAGCCCACCTGCGACTCAGATTCGCGATAAGATGATCAAATAAGGACGCAAACGTTCTTACGTGCTTACAGAAATTGCTAGCTGAAGTTAGGAGGTTGGGAGTTGATTACTGAGTGATGTATCCGTTTGGCTGGCGTGTGAGCACAAGGTTGTGTCATGTTTGAGTGTTTGACCTACAAACAACTTTGCACTCGAGTTTTTCTTCTCGTTTGATAGACTAGAGGCTCTTCTGGCAGACCCACGAGAAACTCGAGCACCAGACGCACGCATAGCTGCAGCATGAAAGAAAAACATCAAGACAAACATACAACCACTGGTAATAGCAAGTATAACCAAAAAGGGTATAACATGGGACTAACCTCACGAACAACAATCTCCACACAATGCAGTTAGAACACAGCGCTCCAAGACCATCGACAAGGAAGCCGGAGGGATGAAGAGACAGTACCTCGAGCACAACGGAATAAGCCAACTAAACAAACCACATACCCATGAGTAAAAATTAGTACACTAGTAAAAGAAGCCCCACCAGTCATAGAAGAAAACGAACTGCAAAAAAAATGTACGACAGAAACATAAAATAAACATTAGGCAGAATAGCCCAGAAAAGTAGCAATACCGTGTCCATTGTTAAGAGAAGAAAAATAACAACGAACAACATGCAAACGACGTGTCATCAGGAGAAAAATTAATAAGACCATCGGAAAAGACAGACGATCGCGTAACTTTGACACCCGTCCGCGCCTCACAGACTGCAATTCCTGCCGCGAAGCAAAACTGCGCAATTAGCCAGCGGGCTTGAAAAGAATAGCGTATATAGACAAAATTTATTTTAAAAATCGACAAAGTAGGTATGTATGAACAAAAATTCTGATCAAAACAAGACACTGAAAGAGAAGGCACATGCGGGACTGAAGGAGGCAAACTAAGCGAACCATCATCCGGAATTAGAGCAAGAGAACGACGTCGGAAAGAAAGCGAAGAAGATATTGTTGAAGCAACTGCTCGTTGATGATGTTGTCCGCGTCTCACAAACTGCAGTTCCCGCCTGGAACCAAAACTGCGCAACCAGCGTTTCAGCTGTTAATTCATATCCAGCAAGCGCAATAAACGCGAGCAGAGCAAACTGGAGACGGCCACCAAACAACTTGAGCGTCAAAAGAAGTTGAAGGAATAGATTAAAAACGGCCCTTGACAGCGTAGGACAGATGAGGAGAGCATGGTGGTCATGAACGGCATGGCGAAGCCGAACCTGACGTAATATCCAATGTGGTTGTTCAGCAGCTTGTCAACCCTCTCGATAAAACCAAAAAGAAATTAATCAAAATTTCCACTTACATGACATGCAAATTGAAAAGATCGATCAATGCAGTTGATCAACAGTTGGTCGATTAGTGTTGAACAGCCTGTCGTCCGCATCGATGAAAGGGGAAAAAAACAATTCGATTCACATCAATTGCAAATTGGGAAAATCGATCAATACAACTAAACATCAACTGATAGATGTAGAAGTGACAGCAAAGGCGTGAGCGTACCGTTGATCAACGGCGGCGGGAACGAAAAAGAGGCACCGGAGACGGCAAAGACCCTGCCGCCGTCCCTGTTGCGGAGGAACGCGACGGCAACCATGGTCCATGGCGGCGGGAACGGGGAAAAGTAATCAAAATTTCCATTTACATGACATGCAAATTGAAAAGATCGATCAATGCAGTTGATCAACAGTTGGTCGATTAGTGTTGAACAGCCTGTCGCCCGCATCATGAAAGGGGAAAAAAACAATTCGATTCACATGGATTGCAAATTGGGAAATCGATCAATGCAACTAAACATGAACTGATAGATCTAGAAGTGACAGCAAAGGCGTGAGCGTACCGTTGATCAACGGCGGCGGGAACGGAGAAGAGACACCGGAGACGGCAAAGACCCCGCCACCGTGGAAGACCCCGCCGCCATCCCTGTTGCGGAGGAACGCGACAGCGACCATGGTCCACATTGGCGGGAACGGGGAAAAAGCGCCGGAGATGGGGAAGACCCCGCTGCTGTCCCTGTTGCGCACGAACGCGACAGCGACCATAACAGCGGACGCGGCGAGCGGTAGCACGACGAACCAGCGATCGAGGGCATCGGGACCGGGGAAGAAGCGCCGGAGACGGGGAAGATCGTCGGTAACGGGGAAGAGGCGCCGGAGACAGAGAAGACCCTGCCGCAATCCCCAGTATGGACGAACGTGACGGCGGCCATAAAAGCCATCGCGGCGAGCAACAGATCAGAATTAATCGTGAGCATCAGAGAGAAAACAAAACAACAACACTGGACAGAAGGACGAAGTAATAATGACACTGGCTATCGTGGCATCACCAAAAAATCGCATAGGAGCTGAAAAATCGGAGAAAAATCGGAATCCACGGTCTTTTGGATAGTAAGGTATGTCTAGGTAGCACGTCGATCAGCTAGTTAGGTCATCTGGCTACTTCCTTGAAATGACTAGGCCGGAGTTCTTTTCTCCATCAATAGAAAAAAAATAAAAAAAGACTAAAAATTCTACAAAAAGACAAAACATCCGACCGTCAATTTAGTGGATCCTTTTATTATTGGCAGATCATAACCAATAGATTTTCATAACTACACATAAACAGATCACCCGATAGATCTTCATAACTGCACCTAAATAGATCACAGCCGATAGATTTTCATAACTGTACCTAAATAGATCATCATAATTGTGTCCAAATATATCACATCCGATAGATCATCATAACTATATTTAAATAAACAGCCCAGTACAATGACTAGCAGGCTGGCTCACGATCTAAACTTTTATTTCCCGTACTAATCTAATATCACACGTACAGGTAAAAATATACAGATAGTTAAAAATATTTCCCATATAAAAAAATAAATATAATTTTGATGATGAGTAGTACCGTATCCCGTGTATTCGGGGTATCTGTACGCAGTTCTCTGAGGATTTAGGAAGGTACCACGTATCTGATAAGGATCCTCGGACGATAAGGTAACCCCTTTAAGGACGGAAGACTCCCCTCAAATTAGGAAAGTCAATCCCGGCGTTTGAGGAAGCCAGAGTCCTACTCGGGCGTAAGTCCACGTCTGGTACGACCCTGGGTACCCCCTATATAAGGATCAGCAATCCCATGGGGGAGGACAGGTCGAATTAGGTTAAGCAGAGCAAGGTAGATCGAACAGATTCAACTAGTCGCAGCTCAAGATCCCAGGAGGTGAAGCTCTAGAAGACCCGCAGTCTCGAAGGAGTCGAGCCTGGAGGATTAGCTAGGATTAGTTTTCGATTAGGCCTAGGATAGCCACTAACATCCACCCCCATTGTAAAGCGTGTTCCCGATCAATATATAGCAACAGGACGTAGGGTTATTATCCTGAGGGAGGCCCGAACCTGTATAAAAACGGTTGTTCCCTGCTGTCAGATCTCTTGGCGCTTGGCCCCTAGAGGTCCCTACCCCCCCAGTAATCATCATCTCACAAGTACCGTAAGATCGCCGATCTACCGATCGTCGACAGATGGCGCCGACCGTGGGGACCTCTCCGGACCAAGTCGTCGAGGGAAGATCAAAGTCGGCAGGACGCGCAACTGAGCGCGATCAGCTCCCAGCGCCGTTTGCACTACCCTCCCCGGCTTCGACCGAGGAGGAAGTAGCAAGCACGGCAGGAAAACCGATCGCAATCTCGCCCCGTACTGGGTACTCGGACCAGGGTTTCTACGACAACTTTGGCCCCATGGACCCGTACCCAGTGACGGATCGGGTTGACTTCGGAGAATACGCCCCTGAAGAGGACTCGGATTGCGAAGCTGACCACTTCAGAACTGAGTGCGCCAGGGCCTTTAGCGGGAAGTTGGTCTTGAATGACGACTCCCCAGCAGGAACGACCAGCCCCATGGCTGGGATTTCTCCTGCTAATTCGGATCGTGAGAACGATCAAGACTTTACCCGCGTCGTGTCCGACGAGGACAACGCGATGGAGTACGAGTACACGTCGTCCAGCCAAGGACCACGGATGGTACTCGCGATCGACGGCGGTCGAGAAGACCCCGAAGATCAGAATCTGCCCGGGGGCTCACAGCCGCGTGATGCGTTGGCTGCCTCCCAAGTGGACGGAGACTTGCCCGCTGGCGGGGAGAGAACTCCTCATCGGAACGGAGACCTGCCTGCTATGGGAGAAAGATCCCCCCCGGGAACGAGGGAGTACGTGTCCCGAACTGCTCGAAGACTTGCGGAAGTGCGCAATCTACTGTCCACAGCCTCCCGTAGCGGATCTGTCCACGCCCGCGGGTGAGCGGTGGCTACGAAGGCTGGGGGCTGACCTCCAGGAGGCTCAGAACCAGGCCGAATCTTCTCGAGCACGATCGGTGGCCCGCAGCTCTACTCGGACAGATACCCCTCCACCGTTGGGAGAACAAGATCAGGAGGGACGACACCCCAGAAACCGGTCTCCTCAGGAGGAGCAGCCGGTGGACCTCCGAGAACAGCTCGAGCGGCGCCGTCGCCAAAGGCGCCAGCAGGAACAGCAACCTTCTCGAAGAGACCACGTACACAACGCCAATACTCGAGGTCGGTCCTCGACCCCGAATAGCGGCGAGAACGTGCCTTATCGGGGATCCTTCAGCGGATGCCAGGCGCTATCCCAGGAACTCCGACAGATACGCTGGCCTTCTCGTTTCAAGCCCGGCTCACTTGAATCGTACGACGGAACCACGAACCCCGTGGAGTTTCCTCCAGATCTACACCACCGCGATTGAGGCGGCCGGCGGCGACGAGAAGGTAATGGCCAACTATCTTTCTACCGCCCTCAGAGGAGCCGCTAGGACATGGTTGACGAATCTACCCCCAGGAACGATCCGTTCTTGGGGACAGCTATGCAACATGCTTCTCGGGAACTTCCAAGGTACCTTCCCAAGGCCTGGTCGGGTCGACGACTTATTCCTCGTCGTCCAGCGACCAGATGAGACATTCCGCGAGTTCACGAAAAGGTTTAGCGCTGTCCGCAACACTATACCTGAGATAACGGATTCAGATGTCATCCGCGCCTTCACTCGGGGCAGCCGAAACGAGATGTGCACGCACGATCTGATCATGCGGCCACCCAGAACCACCAGGCAGCTCATGGACCTAGCCGAGAAGGCCGCTTGTGCGGAGGAAACCCTGCGCTATATCAAACAGCAGCGGGGTGAATCGACCAGCTCTCCACCCCAGTCGAGAGGCGATTCGTGTAAGACTAAGCGCAAGAAGAAGCCCTCCGGAGGGAACAAGGAGAAAAGGACCAGAACCGACGAGGTGATGGCCGACGTCTCCGAAAAACGTACCTGGAAGCCACGCCCCAAGGATAAGCCTACGACATCCTCCGACAAGACGTCCAAGCCCTGTGTGATTTTCACCAGACGGATTCGCATGATCTGCGGCAGTGTCGCATTTTTAAGAAGTACCTTCGGGAAGAAAGAGAGAGGTCCCGCGAGGAGAACCCTCAAGTCGCTAACAACAGCCGGGAGACTACTTCCGGCGACGATGACTCCACTCCTGAGCCTTTCCAGGGGCATGTCAGAGCAATCGAGCACATATTCGGGGGCTCCACCTCTTACGAGTCCAAGAGGCAATACAAAGCGATTGCCCGAGAAGTTCTCGCGAGTGTACCGCGAGTTCCTCGAGCGGTCAAGTGGTCCGAGGTCACGATCTCTTTCGACCAGGCCGATTGCCCCGAGAACTGTGCTCGTCCAGGACGATACCCTATTGTGGTCGAGCCAACAATCAACAACTGCCGAGTAGGCCGCGTGCTAATAGATGGAGGGAGCTCCCTCAATATCCTATTCGCTAACGCCCTCGATGCCATGCAAGTGCCCCGATCGTCCATCCAGACGGTGACGCACGCTTTCCATGGTATCGTCCCTGGTTCATCGGCCACGCCGATAGGACAAGTCACGCTCCCGGTCACCTTCGGTACGCCGGAGAACTTCCGAACAGAGAAAATCATGTTCGATGTAGTCAACTTCGAGACAGCTTACAATGCTATCTTGGGACGACCCACTCTGGCCAAGTTCATGGCAGCTACGCACTACGCTTACCAGCGCATAAAGATGCCCGGCCCGAAAGGTGCCCTCATGATAAGGAGCTCCCCCAGAGAAGCACTCATTTGCGACAAGCGCAGCCTCGACCACGCGCTCTCGGGGAGCGGAGGGCATATGCCCTCAAAAACCCACGCGGCCGTGAAGATCCATGGCGAAGTAAAAGTGATCCCTCTGGACCCGACAGAGTCCTCCAAGACGGTTCGGATTGGGTCAACGCTCGATCCAGACCTGGAATCATCGCTCGTCGCTTTCCTCCAAGGCAATTCGGACGTGTTCGCATGGCAACCCTCCGACATGCCCGGAATCCCCAGGGAAGTGATCGAGCACAGGCTAGCTGTCCGTCAAGACGCCACACCAGTAAAGCAAAAGCTACGACGATTCGCTCCAGATCGAAAGGAAGCCATCAAGATGGAAATTGAGAAACTCTTAAGGGCCGGGTTCATCCGAGAAGTCGAGCATCCCGAATGGCTTGCCAATCCAGTCATGGTTAAAAAGGCCAACGGGAAGTGGCGGATGTGTGTTGACTTCACGGACCTTAACAAAGCCTGCTCTAAGGATGCTTTCCCCTACCCAGAATAGATCAGATAGTGGACTCGACATCTGGGTGCGACTACCTGAGCCTTCTCGACGCCTATTCGGGCTATCACCAGATAAGCATGTGCCGAGAGGACGAGGAGAAAACCTCCTTCATAACTCCGTTCGGAGTTTTCTGCTATTCAAAAATGCCCTTCGGATTAAAGAACGCGGGAGCAACGTACCAACGCGGAATGCAGCTTGCCCTCCACAGCCAAATCGGTAGAAACGTCGAAGCATACGTCGACGACCTGGTCGTGAAAACAAAGAAGAAAGAAGACCTGATCTCGGACCTGCTTGAAACATTCTCCAACCTCCGAAGAAACAGAATCATGCTGAACCCGGAAAAATGCACCTTCGGAGTCAGCGCTGGAAAACTGCTCGGTTTCTTGGTATCGCACCGAGGGATCGAGGCAAATCCCGATAAAATACGGGCGATCGCTGAGATGAGATCCCAAAATGGTCCGAGACGTCCAAAGGCTCACAGGGTGCATGGCGGCAATGAGCCGATTCATATCCCGGCTAGGAAACCGCGGAATCCCTTTCTTCAAGCACCTGCGACAACACGACGGCTTCGAATGGACAGCGGAGTCTGAAGCGGCGTTCCAAGAGCTCAAAGAATACTTAACCACCCCTCCGGTATTGGTCGCGCCCAACCCCGAAGAGGTTCTACTGCTCTACATCGCGGCCGGGCCGTCCGCGGTCAGTGGAGTGCTGACGGTAGAATGCGGAACCCCCGAACACCGTGAGAAGATCCAGAAACCAGTGTACTACATCAGCGAGATCTTACACGGGCCCAAGGAGCGTTATCCTCAAGTTCAAAAGCTCCTGTACGCGGTCCTCGCTACATCTCGCAAGCTCCAACACTATTTCCAAGCTCACACGGTCACGGTCCCAACCACCTACCCTCTGGGAGAAATCCTCCGCAACCGCGAGGCCATAGGCCGAATCGCCAAGTGGGCTGTCGAGCTCGGAGAGTTTGACATCCGCTTCGTCCGGCGCACGGCGATAAAATCGCAGGTCCTCGCTGACTTTGTCACCGAATGGACGGAGCCCGATAACCCGGCGTCACCAGCAGTAAAAGACGACATTTGGATGTTACACTTCGATGGTTCACTAACCATCGAAGGCGCGGGGGCTGGAATAGTCTTGACCTCTCCGACTGGAGAACGCCTGCAGTATATACTGCAGATCGACTTCCCGGCCACGAATAACGTAGCCGAGTACGAAGGTTTGCTAGCTGGTCTCAGAGTCGCCTCCGCACTTGGGATTCGCCGCCTCCTCGTGAACGGAGATTCGCAGTTGGTGGCAAGACAAGTGTCCAAGGAGTACCAGACCACAGACCAGAACATGGCGGCTTACCTCGCGGAGGTGAGAAAGCTAGAGAAGAAATTCGTCGGTTTTGAAGTACGATATATCCCTAGAAAGGACAATTGCCAAGCCGACAGTCTCGCCCGCCTAGCTTCCTCACGATCTCCATGCCCACCCGGGGCCTTTGTAGAAAGGATCTCCACGCCGTCCGTGGCTTCTCTCGAACCCGGGGACGAAGGGGCGGTGGTTGAGCACCGCTCAAGGGTGTCACTAGGTATTGACGCCCCGAGGGGAGTGGCGGGATGTCTCGTCGCTCCCCTCGATCTTGAAGATTCGTGGATAGAACCCATCCACAAGTACCTTCTCGATCGAACGATACCTGAGGATGATACACTTTCCGAGCAAATTGCCCGGCGCGCCAAGATGTATTCCTTGGTCGATGGGGCCCTCTACCGACGAGGGGCTCACGGAGTGCTCATGCGGTGTATCCCTCAGAAGCAGGGTATAAGATTACTCGAAGAAATCCATGGGGGGGGGGTGTGCGGGGCACATGCATCTTTCCGAACCCTGGTCGGAAAGGCCTTTAGACAAGGATTCTATTGGCCGACAGCCCTACATGAAGCGAGCGAGTTAGTGAAGCGATGCCGTCAGTGTCAATTTCACCGCAGACGCATTCACCAGCCCGCCCAGGCATTACAAACAATTCCCTTGTCATGGCCATTCGCCGCGTGGGGTCTCGATATCTTAGGACCATTCCCGGTGGCACCCGGGGGCTATAAGTTCCTCTTCGTCGCGATCGATACATTCACGAAATGGATCGAAGCTGAACCTGTCGCACAGATCACGTCAGAGGCAGCCAAACGGTTCATAATGCGGAACGTTATGACCCGGTTTGGCGTCCCGAGCAGAATCATGACCGACAATGGTACTCAGTTCTCCAGCTCCGACTTCATCGAGTACTGTACCGAACTCGGCACCAAGATATGTTATGCCTCGGTGGCACATCCACAGAGCAATGGACAGGTCGAACGCGCTAACGGACTTATACTTCAGGGGATGAAAACTCGCGTCTTCAACAGACTCGCCGCCCACGCCAAGGCTTGGGTTCGCGAGTTACCTTCCGTCCTCTGGGCCTTACGGACAACCTCCAACCGGGCCACCGGAGAAACACCGTTCGGTTTGGTATATGGAGCCGAGGCCATGCTGCCGTGTGAACTTGCCCTAAAATCGCCACGGGTGGAGTTACACTCCGACAAGGAAGAAATCTCTCGGAGAGAGGACGACCTCAACTTCATCGAGGAGAAACGGACCCAGGCTCTGTACCGGGCCACCCAATACCAGCAGAAGCTCCGTCGCTATTACGACAGACATGTTCGACAACGCTCATTGCAAGTCGGAGACCTCGTCCTACGACTCGTGCAAAAAAAAAGCAATAGCAATAAACTTTCTCCCAAATGGGAGGGTCCATACACGATAGTCGAAGCTACTCGACCAGGATCTTTCCGACTAGCAATGGAAGACGGCCGAGTCCTAACGAATTCCTGGAACATTGACCAACTCCAGAAGTTCTACGTTTGAGGCTAGTCGATTGTCCGCTCGAGAACATCTCTCGGGTGAACAATCGGGGGCTGGTCCAAAGACTCGGACACAAAAGACGAAAGTTACTCATATAATATAATAACAAAGTTTTGTACATGTCTGACGCTCATGCGCGAGAGCTACGCAGTTACAAGTCGGGCAGAAGCAAGCGCCCGGAAAATTCCTGAGCAGCGTGATCCAGCTCCGCCAGACGATCAGCAAAGCTTTCGGTGGCTCGGATAGACACGCCGACCGTGGTAAGCACCAGCTCTAGGCGGTCCGCCATCTTCAACAAGTTCTCCTCGGCGGACGAAGCTCGCGCCTGCTCTCGAGAAAGAGTGTTGGAAAGTTGAGCTGACTGGTCTCGGAGGGTTTTTGCCTCGCCACGGAGTGAGTGGACCTCGCTACAAACGGAGTCCCACTTAGCGCGAGCACGCTAGAAAAAAGACACCTGGGTCAGTCAGGATGGCGAAATCATCTGACAAAACAAATGACGAATAGAAGCTTCTCTTACCTCCACCAAGGGTCCGAGTAGAGCCAGGGGATTATCTCCGGCCAAGGCTTCCCCACCCGAAAGATTAGACGCCGGTTGGTCCTTAGCGGGTGAAGGGGTGGATGCCCCGCCAGCCGGGCGCCGACCAGGGAGTAATCTGATAGACGACTTCCTCCGAGCAGCGAGAGGGACGGGTTTTTGTGAAGAAGTTTCCCTGCAGTTCGCATGTCAGACCTCGGGGATGGAAGCGGCAAGTTTGACAGAACAGAAAGCCGGAGGACGGTACCTTGCCCTCTTTAGCGAAATAAAGCGCCGCCGTCGATCCGAAGGATCTCCGTGAAGACAGGGCGGCTGCATGGAGCTTAATTCGCCCCGCGCGACTTCTTCCGTCTTCTCGGGGGATTCAGCATTCCCGTCGCCCAGGCCATCAGCCGCAATCGAGTCTCGATCAGGAATGGAGGGCCCAGCTTCGGGATCGTCCACCCCGCGTCCTTCTTTCTGCATAGGGGACTCGTCCCACCAGACCAATGTAAGTTGGGCGTGAGAAGTCAGGAATCCTACAAAGGAAAAGGATTACCGCTAGAACCTCTTCCTTCTCGGGTGAAGGTCGAAGGGGTAGCGACGTAGGGACCATCGGACGGTTGGGAGAAGGTACGCGCTTGAAGAGAGCTTCCACCTTCTCGGACACCTCCGTCTCCGGGGGAGCTATTCGGGGTAAAAACGGGGTTAGGGTACTTTGACAAGTCATCCCTATTAGGTTGTAAGGGAAGGAGCTTACCCAGTTTTTTCCACCGCTGATATGGATCGCTCGACAAGTCCCAAGCGCCTTTTTCCCTGAACCGTAAGGGGCAAATTCCGCGCCTGATGAAGTCAGCGACCACATCGGTGAAGGTCAAGCCCCGAGTTCGAAGAACCTTAATTTCCCCGACTAGATGCTGGAGACGGGAGTCGAGCAGGGTCTTGTCGGTCCAAGAAGACGCGGCTTCGGGCGGAGTTCCCCAGTATCTTATGCCCGAGGAAGATGAAGGGCGGCAATAGCACCATCTGTGCTCCCATCCCGGGAAGGACTGAATTTCGGTGGCATTGATGTATTCTGTGATCCTGCCCTCTCGAAGACGGATGCTCGCGCTTCCCACTATCTTCGTCCGGGTCCTCTCCACCTCATGATAGTATCGGAATAAGTCCAGTAATGGCCGAACTCCGAGGAAGGCTTCGCATAGGTGGGCAAACACACTCAGGAGGATGTATGATGCCGGGTCGAGGTTCACCACCTCCACCCAATAGAATTGGAATATCGATTTTAGGAATGTGGAGGGAGGCAAGAAGAACCCGCATTGGAAAAAATCAGGGAAAATGACCAGCCAGTCAGATTCAGGTTCGGGAGTTCTCTCGCCTCGGACATGGCGGAATTCAGCCTGATGGGTCGATCGGATGAGAGCCAACTCCAAGGAAGACGCGAGGTTCATCTCGGTTATCTCCGAGCGTGGCCATGGATTATCAGTCAATGGGCTCCCGGCCATGGCGCAAGGAAGAAGACGAGGGGATCAAGAAAATTGGGAGGCAGAAGGACAATGCGGGCAAAACCCCAATTCTTGGGCTCCTAAAGATTTAAACGTTCGCCAGGACCAAGCGCGGTTTTCGGCACGATCAGTTCCATCACATTTAATGCGGACAGTTGCTTTTTTCGCGTACAGAGCACGTCGCGGGAAAAAGAGGGTTTGACAACCCATGACCCAAGAGCAGAGAGAGGAAAGATTCTTCATCACCACGCGAATTTTTCGCCACGATGGATCCGTTTCCTAGAAATCAGCCAGGCGAACGCGTGTCCGTGATCGACGGATCAGAAAGGTATTCTGGATCTATCCAAGGAGTTATTCCGATAAGGTTCTTGCGACTACCCAGTAGAGACAGAATCTACTCGGAAGATTCATCGACAAGGACTACTCGGGTCGCCTACTCGGGATTAGTCCCCGACAAGGGCAGATTTCCAACAGAGCCATCTTGGCCTCACTTCACGTATTGATGGGGGGCTTGATGATGAGTAGTACCGTATCCCGTGTATTTGGGGTATCTGTACGCAGTTCCCTGAGGATTTAGGAAGGTACCACGTATCTGATAAGGATCCTCGGACGATAAGGTAACCCCTTTAAGGACGGAAGACTCCCCTCAAATTAGGAAAGTCAATCCCGGCGTTTGAGGAAGCCAGAGTCCTACTCGGGCGTAAGTCCACGTCTGGTACGACCCTGGGTACCCCCTATATAAGGATCAGCAATCCCATGGGGGAGGACAGGTCGAATTAGGTTAAGCAGAGCAAGGTAGATCGAACAGATTCAACTAGTCGCAGCTCAAGATCCCAAGAGGTGAAGCTCTAGAAGACCCGCAGTCTCGAAGGAGTCGAGCTCGGAGGATTAGCTAGGATTAGTTTTCGATTAGGCCTAGGATAGCCACTAACATCCACCCCCATTGTAAAGCGTGTTCCCGATCAATATATAGCAACAGGACGTAGGGTTATTATCCTGAGGGAGGCCCGAACCTATATAAAAACGGCTGTTCCCTGCTGTCAGATCTCTTGGCGCTTGGCCCCTAGAGGTCCCTACCCCCCAGTAATCATCATCTCACAAGTACCGTAAGATCGCCGGTCTACCGATCGTCGACAAATTTAAAATGTGTCCCGTGCAATTACACGGAGCACCGTGCTAGTTACTAAAAAGGGACAATAGGATATATGCCACTGCAAATAGGTCGAAATAGAGAAGTACCACTACTGTTTGAGGCCTCGTACAAATGCCATTAAAATTTGCAAATACTTAGAGATATGCCATTACGAGCATTTTGAAACGATTTCGGGGGAATACAGCGCCGTATTTCATACCGTATATACGCTGTCTCTCACTTACAAGCGGGCCCCATATGTCAGGTTCTTCTTCCTCCACTCTCTCTCTCTCCTCTCTTCCCCCATCTCTCTCTCTCTCTCTTCTCTTCTAAGCTCTGCATCCGTCAAAGTCAAGAAATATCCCGCACCCGACCCCGCCCTCCTCCGCCGCGCGGAAGCTCCCCATCAAGCGCCGCTCCCCGCCTCGGCCCTCCTCCCCCTCCTCCTCCGGCCCCACCTCCTCCGGCGACCCCCTCAAGCAGCAGCCACCGGGAAGGCCTCGTCGGCCTAGGTGCCGTACCACACGGCGACCATCAACTCTACGCCGCCGCGCTCGCCCTTGCGGTCTTCCATGCTGTACCACTGCGGGGCCAGCGTGCTGTCCGGCGGCGCGCGGCGCGGCACCTCAGAGAGGTCGAACCAGACGCGGCCGACATGGTCGTCGCTGCCGCGCGCGCGCGCACGAATACCTCGACAAGCGAGGACTGGATGGTCTCCTTGGAGAAGGCGAACACCTGGTCCCAGTGGTGAGCGGCGGTGGCCGGGGTCATGCCGCGGTAGTTCCCGAGCTTGACCTCCGCAACGGCCTCCCCCGGCGTCGCCACGCCGCGCGCGCGCGCACCACGCGCACGTAGAGGTACTACATCTGCTCGACCAGGTCGTAGGTCGCGCTCGCCTTGTCCGCGGTCGCGCCGCCGCCGAGGCGGGGCCGCGTCTCCTTCAGAGAGAAGTCGTCGGGGTCGGAGAAGACGGTCGGGACGGGGGTAGGGGTCCGCGAGCATTACCAGCTTCATGGCCGCCGGCGCCGGCGCCGGCAGGATGTCCATGGGAGCCTGTGACTGAGGAGGCGGCGGCTGCACGGCCACCACCGGCTGCTGCTGCTGCTGCTTCTTGTTCCCCGTGACGGGCGGCGCGGCCACCACCTCCGGCCCAGTCACCACCGCTTTCGCCGGCTTCTCCGGCTTGGATTTCGCAACCATCTCCCTGGAGCTGGTGCGATAAATGTTCAACGTGATCTCGCCACGGATGTGGCAGAAGAGGCTGCGCTTCTCCAGCGTGAAGAGCTGCGGCACGACCTCCTCACCCGGCGCCGCGGGGTCCCAGAGGCGCGAGCAGAGGTGGAGCACGTCGCCGGAGGAGGTGGGGCCGGAGGAGGAGGGGGAGGAGGGCCGAGGCGGGGAGCGGTGCTTGATGGGGAGCTTCCGCGCGGCGGAGGAGGGCGGGATCGGGTGCGGGATATTTCTTGACTTTGACGGATGCAGAGCTTAGAAGAGAAGAGAGAGAGAGATGGGGGAAGAGAGGAGAGAGAGAGAGTGGAGGAAGAAGAACCTGACATATGGGGCCCGCTTGTAAGTGAGAGACAGCGTATATACGGTATGAAATACGGCGCTGTATTCCCCGAAATCGTTTCAAATTGCTCGTAATGGCATATCTCTAAGTATTTGTAAATTTTAATGGCATTTGTACGAGGCCTCAAACAGTAGTGGTACTTCTCTATTTCGACCTATTTGCAGTGGCATATATCCTATTGTCCCTACTAAAAAAGCCTAAGGTGATTATCTCTGTTATTCAATTACTAGCAATATCGAAGCGTGGTTCCACGTACTTTGCACGTAGAGTTATATACTAAAGTTGAGTTCTTGTGAACGTAAGTTTATAAGAGCCATACTGTAGAGGAGATTACGACTTTGAGTATATATGGCGAGTAGTAGACGTCGACAACCAGATACTCCGACTGGTCCGCTGTCCCAATGTCGGATAATAAGCTGATTTAATCTCGGTCATCTAATCATTACAGTGCAATATTTTTCCCGTACGCAACAGCGCCCAACAGCGCAGAAAGATATGAAAAAATACACGCAACATTCTGCGATAAAAATCCAAATGTATGTAACAAATCCGCATCTAATTAATGCAACAAAAACATGAGACTTAGAACAAATGCAACAAAAAGGATAAACATATATAGTAAATCCTCATCCGATCAAATAAACATACACAACAAAGAAAAAAACACGTATACAACATATGCAAAAAGAAAAAAAAAGAATTGTTATAACCGGTTGTAAGCAACAAAGCTCATCTTCCACACCGCAACAAAAAGAAGAAAAAAAAAGGGCTGGGCCCCGATAAGGCAGGCACCGCACCAAGAAACTAAGAGCGTACGCGTACAGTTCTGTTCGCCTCTAGCTCCCAACGTCTTTTTGTTTGTGAAAATCGTAAGTATATCTTCATCGTAGAGTTGACCTGAGCTGCCTGAGCCGGTGCGCACATGAGCATGTGCACTACTGAGCATGTGCACTACTGGTTACCTGTACTGCCTTTTGGACGGGACATGTCCTCTATATAGTCAATTCGCAGCACAGCTAATTAAACAACCAACGGTGGAATAGATGTGTATAACTATTCATCCAAATATATATGCTGGAAGCCAAAGTCCGAGAAGTGTTTCTACACTATTGTTATCCTTAATTGCCGTCCAGTTGGAGCATGAAATGAATACGCGGCATCTCTTCAGTATTCATATATATGACCTGATCATGACAGCAAAAGCTAGCTAGCACGATCACCGCCATATATCAGTCCTATGTTTAAGGTACACACGTCTGGTGCTCTTTAAGAAACGGAAACCAGCTCGCTTAGATGATCTGGTTAAGAAATTGACTCCGCCCCGCGAACATTAATTATGTTGGTCGATTTAAAATGACATGCATGGACATTTTGACGAATTAGATCAGCAGTAAAGGAACGCGTAAGCATTTGAGTTCAGATGAAAGCTTTATGACAGACAAGTTTGCTTTGGCAATTTGACAAGTTTTTGCTGCAGTTGGATGAGATCGAAATGATGGGTCAATCACGGAGAAAGTGTGAAACACCAGCAGTTTCTTCCTTCGAAAGATAGTAGTATGTACGGAGTACAAAATACTAGTCTTTTTGAAGGAATTAACGGGGTGTCCCATCGTAATTGCATGAAAAATGTCTTTAATATCTTTAATTTTGGACTTTATGTGGTATTAGATTAGTACGTGAAGTTAAAGTTTATGTCACCAGTCGTTGATATTAGATCAATAGGTAGACTTAAAGCTTAAGTAACTTTCTTATGAGGTATAAAATTATGAATATATCGGTTGTTGGGTTATTAGTACTTAAAGTACACTAGATAAATGCCGGATAATATTTAGGTATAGTTATGATGATCTCTCACTTATAGTTTATTAATAATAAGAGTCTGCTAGATCAATGATCGGATGTCACTAATGTGCAGTTATGAAGTTTATCGATTATGATCTATTTAGGTACAATTATGAAGATCCATCTGCTGTGATATATTTTGTTACAGTTATGAAGATGTACCGGCTATGATCTGTTTATGTACGATGATCTATTCATTGTGACCTGTTTAAGTACAAGTTATGATGATCTATCGGCTATGACCTATTTAGGTATAAATTATAAACATCTATTGGCTGAAATCTATTTATATACAGTTATGAAGATCTATTGGCTGTAATCTATTTAGGTGTAGTTATGAAGATCTATCGATTGTGTTCCACTAATAATAACAGAGTCTATTAGATTAACGAGATATTTTGCTTTTGTTGTAAATTTCTAGTCTATCTCTTTCTTTATTGTATTATAATTTCAGTATATAATAGATTAGCATGTTGAATGAAGGATTGGAGGTAGATAAATGTGTGTGCATGCATTTTCGATCGTGCATCTTTGTGCGGACTACGATTTTGTGTGGAGATGGATCCCACCACAAGGTCAATTGGGGGGCATTCTTATGGGGATCAACCTCACGATCCTTGACATTCGCACGATCAATCCTGGGAAATTGTATATCAAGTTCCACTTAAAGAATAAAAATGATGGATTCCAATGGGCATTTGTAGCGGTCTATGGGGCAACCCAGCCCGAACAAAAAGACAAATTTCTAACCGAGTTGGTTAATGCCTGTGGTCTTTCCCCCTTTTAGCTGGAGATGATTTTAATATTATTTGCAGGCAAGAGGAAAAAATAATGACAATTTTGATGCCCGATGGCTTTTCTTGTTTAATGTCATCATTGATAGCTTAGATTTGAGGGAGATTGCACTTTCTGGTAGAAAATTTTACATGAGCCAACTCGTTAGATAAAACATTTGAAAAGGATAGGGTCCTCATGAACAACAATTGGGAGGGCAAATTCCTTCTTGTCACGGTGCAGGCTCCTGAGTGGTCATCATCAGATCATACCCCATTACTGCTTGATTGAGGGGCCGCATCGCACGTGGGGAATCAACCTTGTTCAAGTTTGAACTCGGATGGTTAACTCGTGATGGTATTCTTGATATGGACACCTTCTATGGCAGAATGAAAACCAGGTTAGATCGCTGATGGAACGTTGGCAGAATAAGATTCGGACATTGTGGCAGTTTTTTTTGGGCTGGGCAAGAAACATGAGTGTCACATATAATCAAGAGAAAAAGCTGCTCCTGCATATCATCGATGAGCTAGACAAATTGGCCGAGCATGGCCGGTTGTCAAATGATAAGTTTTTACTGAAAATGACAGTCCAATGAAAAACTAGCTAAGCTTTTGTGAGAAGAAGAGCAAAAATGGTACCAGCGTGCCAGGTGAAGCACCTACTTGAGGGTGAGAATAACACTAAATACTTCCACCTAATTGCAGATGGCAAACATACGAAGCAACACATCTTCCGGTTGGAACGAGAAGTGGGAATCATTTGGGAGGAGCACCGCATTCTTATACACGATACTATAAAGGTCTCTTGGGACCCCATGAGCGCAATAGCTTTTCAATGGTTGAGCCCATGTTAGATGACATACCTCAAGTTTCAAAGGTAAAAAATGATCTCCTCACTGAACCTTTCGCAGAAAATGAAGTTTGGGACGCAGTGCTTGCTATGGAGCACAATAAAGTTCTAGGGCCCGATGGTTTTCCAGCATAATTTTACCAAGTCTTCTGAGATGTGATTAAGGCAGATATTATGGCTTTTTTTTGCTGATTTTCACAGTGGACTTTTACCATTATTCAGCCCTAACTTCAGGATTATCACCCTTCTGCCTAAGAAATCTGACGCTTGCCAGATTTAGCAATACATGCCTATACATTTGCGGAATGTCCGCTTTAAAATTTTCACTAAAGTTGGCATGAATAGGATTTCCAGTGTGGCATAAAAGGTTATTAGACCGATGCAAACAACTTTCATGCCAAGTCGGTATATTATGGAAGGTGTAGTGGTGCTCCACGAGACGGTTCATGAGCTACATGACGTAACCTTGACAGTATCATTTTCAAAATTGACTTCTAAAGGGCTTATGATAAAGTTAATTGATCCTTTCTCTAGCAGACACTTCATATGAAAGGGTTCTCTACCTTGCAATATGCAGATGATACCATCCTTTTTGTGGATCAAGACATAGCAAAAGCCACAAATATGAAGTTGCTCCTATGTGTCTTCGAACAACTTTATGGTTTGAAGATAAACTTTCACAAGAGCAATATTTATTGTTTTGGTAAGGCTAAGGAATACGAGGCCCAATATACATGAACTTTTTTGTTGTGAAGTAGGCTCTTACCCGTTTCATTATCTTGGCATTCCTATCGATTTTAGGAAATTATAGAACAAACATCGGAAAGGGGTTGAGGATTGCTTTCAGAAAATATTAAGTAGGTGGAAGGGGCGACATCTTTAGAGTGGTGGCTGGCTTGTGCATATTAACTCAACACTGAGCAGTTTGCCTAGTTTATGCTCTCCTTTTTGAGGTGCAGTGTAGGTCCAAACATCAAGGCTGTCTTGAAGGTCTTGGGATTGAAGACCTTGAGCTGAAGAACAAATGATTTTTTGAGCAAATGGTTACTTAAATTGATAAATGAGAACAGGGTCTGGCAAGACATTCTTCATAACAAGTATTTGAAGGGTAAACTCTTGTCATCCGCCTAGAGAAAACTCGGCGACTCTCATTTTTTGAGTGGGTTAATGAAAGTAAAAGAACAATTTCTTTAATTTGACACATTTTCTGCCAATAGTGGAACTAAGGTGTGGTTATGGGATGACAAGTGGCTAGATGGTCAAGCATTAAAAGATTATTCCCTACATTATAACATATCACATGAAAGAAATACGCTATAGTGGCAGAAGTGATGATCACTCTCCCTCTAAATGTCTCTTTTCTGAGGGCCATTGTTGGGCCCAGATTAGTGGCTAGGAATCCGGTGATTGTAATTGTTGCTTTTTTCAACCTCTCTCCTGAAAGGGATATGTCTAGATGAACGCTCCACATGAATGTATGGTTTTCAATCCAATCCATGTATCTGCCCTGGGTGATATCTAATTCTAATTTCATTCCAAACACTTATGGCGTTAAATCCCTCTAAATTTTTTTTGTGGCACCAGTGTAGAGGAGTGATTCTTACCAAGAGTAATTAGGCAAAACAGAATTGAAATGGTAGCAAATTTTGTGCCTTTGTGGTCATAATGAGATAAGTCAACACCTTTTTCGTGTGTCATTTCACCCGCTTTGCATGGCCAGCGAGCTTTATAACTTTTGAAATCTCTTCACCTCGAAGTGTCCCTCATATTTCTGAGAATGGGTTACGTATAGTTGATAAGTCTTTACATTCACAAATTTTAGTGGGTACACCTACTTTATGTTCGATAATTTACCTGTCAAAATGACATTGTTTTCGATAAAAAGAAACTAACCAATCCTTTGTAGGCTATTTTTCCTTGTATCAGTTGGTTGTGGTGTTGGTCCTTACTGCAACAGCAATCATCGGAGTAAGAGTTGATGGCTATTGATGGTAAAAGATTGGAGTTGTCTATCAAGAGATTTATGTGCTAATTTTGATAGCGATTTAGTAACAAACTACGTAATGTTTAATTTTGCTAAGCTTTACGTAGTTTGACGTCTTTATGACGAGGATGTCGTATTCACTTCGTAATAACTTGAACTTTGTGTATCCTCGAATGCAAAGACTGGAAGAATAATATCTTTTATTTTCTAAAAAGAAAAGGACGTCGCTCTATGAAAATGACGTGCAAATCAGGCAAAAGCGGGCCCGTATGATAAGTACTACTTATCTATGTAATCCTCATCATTAGAGGGCAGCACGTGCGGGATACAGCATGCAACAACCCGAGGTGACAAGTGCAATACAGCAAGTCCTATCATTCTCCACGCTGTTTTGTTTTTTTTTGGAGAGTTTGTATGTAAATGATGTTCCACGTGATGACCGTTGGATAAGCAAAAGGGTGGAAGTGTTCAGTGAAAGCTACAGTCAACTTCTCGGAAATTCAGACAATGGGAATAGGGGGGAATGGTGGGCATGTCGACGACATGAAGATGACTACAGACTCATGCAATTCAGTCAACTGCTCATCACCACGCCCCATACCGGCTGACAGCACCGTGGCGCGCGCGTCACGTACGTTCATATGCTTACATGCATGTGAACTTGATGAATTCCTGCAATGAAAATGGGAAGTCAAGGCGGCAAGGCACCCTCCCAAATAGGAAAGAACCTGCGATGGGTGAACTTATTGTGCAGGCCAGTTTCCACTCAAGGTCGGAAGCGTGTACGCGGCAACTAGGAGTCGTCTTTCTCAGGAGGACGACTGGAACGTACCGGAGAGTATGCTGCGTTGTCGTCTTTATCCTTTTCGACCGGCTGGCAGCTTCGTGGAAAATGGCTTCCAGTATACGTACGAATGTACTAACGCAAACGATAGGTGTGAACTGAACTCCGTGCTGGACGTAGCTAATAACAATATGGGTCCGACTATTCCTCAGTTGTCTGAGATTTTTTTAAATCTCAGTCGATTTGTTTTGGGCCGTTGGATCGAGATCCAATGGCCACCGCATCGTCTTCTTCCTCCGGTCGCTCCTGATCGTCTTCTTCCTCCCGACCACCTCCGTCTCGCTCTCTCTCTCCCGACCACCTCCGCATCCCCGACGCTCTGTCCGGCGGCTGCCGCCGCCGGATCAGGCCGCTCCTCTAAACCCCGGTGGCCGGCGCGGCTTCAACTCCAGCACCGGCGACACCCCCCACCCTAAACCTAACCCGGCAGCCCCCGGTGGCTCCGCCTCGCCTCCGCACGGCGCCGCCGCTCCGCGTCGTCGCCGGGCTCCGGCTCGGCGGCCCTAACCCGGCGGCCTCCGGTGATTCGGCCTCGCCTCCGCACGGCGCTGCCGCTCCGCGTCGTCGCCGGGCTCCGGCTCGGTGACGCTAACTCGTCGGTGCCTGAGGTTGAAGACGACTGAGATTTAAGAAAATCTCAGTCGACTGAGCAATAGCAGAACCGTAACAATATACACATGCATGGACTACAGGCGGTGGCGAATCTAGAATTTTACCAAAGAGATGTCACACTTTACAAGTACAATTTAATGACCTTGTAGGACATTAGAATTTAACGCATAAGTTTAAATTTTGTTTAAAATATGATATAAATAGTATAGCACGATATCATAGCGTATAAATAGTTCTAATAATGTCTTACATATTATTAAAATATTAAAGATAGTTCTAAGAAATTATTCAAGGTTATGAGTTTCCGCTGAATTGATATAAATATGAATCACTCCCAAACCATTTGTGATTTCTTTCGAGGTGCCCCTAGATCCGCCTATGGCTCTAGGGTTAATCTGATTGGTTAATTGCTGCCTAGGTACTTAGTCGGTACGTACTTCTTGCATGCACGGGTCACGTCCATGCACGCTGATGTGACAAATTAAACGAGGGAGTACAGAGCAGGCGATCTAGATAGAGCTCGTGGTGGGCCTCATCAGCGCTCCGTTGGCAAACTATGATGGGTCTCAGGTCCAGCGCATGATGAGGCAGCGGAAATGGGAGGGTCGCGTGCAGCGGAAATGAGAAGCGTGCGGCAGCTCACCACTGAGCCGCGCAGCCCCAAAGAGCCGAAACAGTCAACTCGTCACAGCCGGGAGCGGAGCAAAGGAGCGCTGCTAGGCACTCGGCAGAGCGGAAGCGGCTCGAATTTTTTTTAAATATTATTTTTTCCCTGTAAATTATAGCAGTACAACACGAAATCAAAAAATTTTAAAAACAAGGCCCGGTCGGCCGCCCAAATGCCGAAAAGCTCTAATCGGCCAGCAATTTGCCGATTACTTGACGGGTCGGGCCGCAAACGGCCGACTCACCCTAATCGGCAACCCAAATGCCGACTTGCCCCCTAGCCGGCAGTCGGCTGGCCGAATTGCCCCTAGTCGGCATTCGGCTGGCCGACTTGCGCTAGTCGGCATTCGGCTGGCCGACTTGCCCGGGTCGGAATTTTGAAGCCCGACTCGGGCACTCGGGTGCCGCTTTGCTCACACACGCGAGGTAGCGATCTAGGGCGGCGGCGACAGCGACCTAGAGCGGCGACGGCAGTTGTTTCCCTGGGACATGCCATCGAGCTCTCAGCACACACCTACACAGATTACGTCCATGATTCCCACACCTGGTACGTAATCTTTTGCTGTTTACATAATAGATTCAACATTTCTACTCACAATCTTGACCTATTGTCTCGCATAGGTATTGTTCCCATGTCACATGGAGGAGGAGGTTTGGACAGCCCGTCTCGATACTTCCTGAACACTCAGTTCGACCCCGCTGACAGTTTTGTGTTGGGAGGAGGTTATCCTACCCCGTCTTTGCCGCCGCCACCCACGCAGGGCACTAGCCTACCGCCCCTCAGCCTGATGAGCCCTTGCATGGTACAAGCCGTCATACGATTGTTCTGCCGGGACAGTTAACGTACTCGGACTTCCGCAATAGGCCGCAGAGGGGGCCGCGTCAAGGACGTGGACAGGGAGGGCCAGGAGGACCTGCCCAGGGAGACTAGCAAGAGTAGTTGTTTCGAATAGTTAGGACCGCATCCTTTTGGATTTTATCTATCTTAGATATACTATTTTTTCATAGAAAACTTAGTTTATTTCATCGAAATTTAGACTACGAGTATGATACATTGTTATCAATACACATGGGATAGATGGTATGATAACATTCACATGATACAACCATAGAACCGAACAACCTAATAGTAGAACAACTAAGATAATAGAACATAGGACAATCTACTCAGGGCCTTTCGGATATTTTTCCTTCCTCATACGACGAGCGTGAGCTTCCTCTCCTTCTTTCTTCGCGCGACGCGTTATCTCGCGCTTCCTCGCCCTTTCAGGCTCACGTGCTTCTGCAGCTCGATGTTCCGCCTCTATCTTTTTCTTGCGTTGCTCCTCCTGCCAACGTTTTCGCTTCTCCGCCTCCTCCACCTCGCGCATTCGTTGCAGAGCAAAATCTCGCCTAAAATATACCTCACGCATGAGTTGTTCTTCATCCTCTTTCTATTGGGTATTGTCCAACCACTGTATGTAGTCACATATAGTGGGTGGAGACTGCAAGCAAATGAGTGTTAGCATTGTGTTGCATCGTGTTACGAGCGGGTGGAACCAAGAACTATTTGGTGCAATGCGTGTTTTACCCTTCGACGCTGTGTGCGCACGGCAACCTTCGCTGGCTCTTCATCGTAGTTAGCGCACATGAAGAACCTTCTTCCGAAGGTGTACGACATCTCTCTTGACACCATTAGTTTACACGGATCTTGGCACCAGCAGAGGGAACCTCGACTCTGTTCGGCACATCGGCAGTAAAATTCTCATTCGGCATGTCGTCCGAACCAGATGAAGCCATTCCTACCATTTCGCAATATGGTCGTGGTTAGTACATCCAAGAAACTAAACAAAATTCTGCAAATATTTACCTCACTTGAGCCCCCTGCCGAAATCCCTCTTCCGCCTCGCCTCCAAAACCCCTTTCCTCTCCTCTCTATCCACATACTTGATCTATTATGTTCGTCGGTGGGTGGGAGGCAGAGAGAGGTCTGAGGGTGGATAAATAGGTCAGCTAGGACACTAGTCGGCAGCTGGCTGGCCGACTTCTTGTTCGCGCCAAAATCAGTTGGATAACTCGTCTGCTGGGCTGCCGACATCCTTATATTCGACAATTGGTATGCCGATTACGTCATTTCGGCAGATCCATCTGCCGACCGGTCCTTATTTTTGAAATTTTTTGATTTCGAGTTGCACTGCTGTAATTTATGAAAAAAAATAATATTTTAAAAAAATTCAGAGCGGCTCGCACTGGGCAGATCCCGTACGGGAGTGTTTGGTAGTCTACACCAAAAATTGCCTGCATCTGTTCAGCGCTATAGATATAGCTGTGGCTGCAAGCCTACCTCAATTTCTATTGGTAGCTAGGAGCTTCGATTTCGAGGCTTCCGAAGCCTATACGCGTCCCTTCAAACTTTTCTTGCCGGCCCCCGTTGAAATCCGACTCATCCCACCGCTCCCAAGCTCACCCACCACATACCTCCCCGCAGCCCGAGGTCGTCGGGCCCCAATGCCGACCGCCATCGTTCGCCGCCTCCCTCCCCTGTTCGTTCACCGTCGCGACGGCGATTGATGCTCCAAATGGGCCTCCTAGAACTCGTCGCCCTCGTCCATGACCCAACTCGTCGCCGGCAGCTTCCCCGAAGCCGACGCCCGCTGCCTCCTCCAAGTCGCCGACGGCCGCCCCCTTCCTCAATGCTGTCTCTCTGCACTGACTCACCGTCACTTCTACTGATCTTGTGTTCCTGTATGAAACTAACTACGGCATAATTGGATGGCATAAAATCAGCACAGAAGAAATTTAATGATCTCTGTTTCTGCCACTTCTACTGATCTTGGGTCAAATTCACCCATTTCATTTTTGTGATGACTGATGAGAAAGGTAGCTGACCTGATTTTGAGTGTCCCTCTCTTTCTCTGAATCTGAAGCAATACCTGATCAATTAGTAATTCTTATTGCATCAGCATTCAGAAATAATTCAGAATGATGGTCAAAGTCAGTACCATCAGAATATTACCTTAAGGAATTTATTTATTAGTTGTTAATATGAACTTCCTGGATAATAGAATTTAGAATCTATGCTGTAAAATTTGTTTGCTGCAATATGCTACCATGGATAAGGATTTAAAATAGATATACTATTAGTTATTAGTTGGATATACTGCACTGTGTAGCTGATATAATGTTGTTCAACGACTCCAGGAGGAGCATGTGTTATTGAGGTTAGCTAGTAATTGGTGTATTTCTTATGCTGATACAGGTTCAGTGGATTTATGTTCAAGCATGCATGCTGATAGGCCTTAAAATGCACACAAGAGGGTTATCGTCACCAAATTTAGCATTTCTTTATGTTTAGAGTTTATTTGTTTGCTCGATTACACGCTAAAACAGTCTGAAAGGAAGATTTTATCAATTAAATAGACCACGAACAAATCTAGAGGTATTATAGACATTGTATCATTCACCACGATAATAAGCTCACATTTCACAAATCGTTTCAAATATGAGATGAGTTCATTAGGGCTTTTCCACATCGGAGCTCTTGCATAGAGTTAAGCTGAAGTTGACTTATGTACAAGTTGATGCTAAAAAAAAGGAAGCCAATGTTTGGTTGGTTATCTTTTTGTATGGGTAAGAGAGATCACATACAGTTTTGAGTCACCTCTCTTGCACCATATGTCCGGCTTGGTTGTGAAGAAACAACCAAATTTTTTGTTTTCCTGAGGCCTGGCCGAGGGAGGCATGCAGACAGCAAAACACCCAAATATTGCATGCCTCTAGTCTAATTAGATCTCGTATAGTCAACCAAACATGCCCTACGTACATGGGGGCAAGCGCGCACATGGCACAGACATAGGCATGAGCACGTTGAGGCGGCACACAGGGATGGGTCAAGGTTAGATCTGATCATACTTTTGCCCGGGTCGGATTTCGGGGTCGGGCTTGAAAAAGACTGACTAAAACACCAAGCCTAAGCTTGGTCTGATCCGAAGTGTATTAATTTTTTTTAAATTTGAAATTATTAATCTAATTATTTTCATAATTTAAATAGCATATAAATTCTAATAGAAATATTATATTTTCAATTATTCGTACTTGTTTCAGGCTTTCGGGCCAAAATCATAGCCCGAGCGGGCCAGGCATCGGGCCGGGCCACCGTACTCAGGTGTAGCTGATGGGCGACGGGTGGGAGCAGGCCATGACCGCGGCGTCATAAGCAATTTGGGTGGGTGCGACTTGGTCGTGCGGGTCACAGGAGTATGTTTGTTGGGGGCTCGGGGCAGGAGGCCGCGCGGCCCGTCTGCGGTGCGTGGGGTGTTAGGAGACCGGGAGAATTTCACGGCACGGGGATGGGGATGGCTTCGTGACACGAGCCCAGAGTCGCGGAGAATACAAGAAAAACTCACTTCTGTTGCGTAATGCAACAAGTGACGTTGAGCATAGAGAAGAAATCAACGGCCTGGACAGCGGGAGCCCATCCCACTAATTTCGCTGCCTGTTAATTCGCAGGATTCTAAAAAGTTAAAAGCAACAAAATAATAATATCTTTTCAAAAAGACAAAATAATAATATAACAAATATATATATATATGTGTGTGTGTGTGTGTGTGTAAAACAGAAAATTAGAAAACACAGAAAAACTATGATATAATAAATTGTTTGGAGCATATGTGAGTCGTAAAAACAAGAGAATTCAACTAATGACGTTCTGATGGAACCGACCACTGTCACAAATAGTGTGATTTTGCCTGGATCCTATCAGTAGGTATCACAAAAATAATTTTTGATGGATGTTAAATTTCCTACATTTTTTTCTTTGAAATGGTAAAATTTTCATGTATTTCTCCTTTACTTTAATTCGAATTCTATACTTTACCTTTGTTTATCCTCCGAATAGAAAAGCCCTAAGCCTGGAATAATATTTATCCTTTTTACCCGCCAAAGTAGCCTTTCCACTTCCAGCAGGGTTTTAGCCGTTCCTTTCTGCCGCCAAGTCTTATGCGAGCTTGGAGTCTTACTTTCCAGAATGATCTCAATGTCTTCATATTGCACTATGTTCCTTTTTAGATAATTCATACTGCGTATGGTGCATGCATGTGAAGATTGACGGCAAAATATGGAACCCCCAAAGTGGCCAACTTGGGTTAGGCTCCAGTTGTTTTCTAACCTTTATCTAATCTCTTGTAAAACAAAAAGGGATTGCTGACCAATATATGACTATGATAGTGCATCTTCACCGGTCACTTCTTTAGTTGTTTGACCAAATTTGTTCAATACTTCACGCCACTTCTACTCACTCGCGAGTTGCATTGACAATATGTTGTAAGTTTTGATTATTTAATCCGCTTTGCCGTCGTTATTGTGGGAATATATTCGTGGCCACTTCGTTTCCTGCAGTATTTTCTTAGGTAATAAAAAGGCTTACTTTATTGTCTCTGCACTAGAAGATATACACAACTTAAATTTATTATAATGTACTTCGTTCAAAGGCAGTACAAGCAAAAACAAAAAATAACAAGCCGGCCCTGTCATGACATAAATTCCACGGCAATAGTTTTCTTAACTTATGAGCTCCTACTATCATCAACTCCTTGTCCTCTGACCGCTGCAAGAGAGACCATGATCACAACTAGCTGGTACACAAGAACATTTCTACATAGTCAAATTGACCAATGTAAGACCTTGAAACTGGTCACTGGAGAACCTGGGGACTTCCATTTTTGGGTCAATCTTATGTAAGTAAAATCCACTCTACTCCGTCATGGATCCTTTCGGCTATAGGACGGATCTCAATTCGGTTTTGGCTAGACACTTGGTTAGGGAATACCACTCTGCACAATATCCGAGACTTTTTAACCCTGTCCATAAGAAACAAGTGACAGCGGCATGAGTATTGAGCACTAACCCCCTAAAATTTTCATTTCAGCGGGCCATTATAGTGCAAAATTTGCTCGATTTACATACGTGCATCACTCGTGTCACTCAAATCAACTTGAATGCCAATAGAGATGGTTTCACAAGGAATCTAGATCAAAATGGAGAATTCTCTGTGAAATCATTGTATTCAAGTCTTGTGCATGAGGATGTGCCCATACAGAACAAACAACTTTGTAAATTGAAAGTTTCTTTGAAGATAGAAATATTCCTTTGGTAATTATGTCGACAGGTAATACTCACAGGACAACCTTCATAGAAGGAATTGGATGGGCAGTCCTAAGCGTTGCTTCTGTAATAATACAAAATAATTCAACATCTCTTTTTTGACTGTTGGGTGGCTCGTTTTGCATGACTAGCTACATAGGGGCTACGGTTCTTGGCTCAGGGGGTTAGCAAAAGCCTACGTGCCCAAATTCTCCCCACATGCGGCTCACGCCATTTGAGGGGGTACGCGCATTGTGTTGGTCTATTTGACTATGCCAACATGACGTGGTTTTGACAAATAAAAATTTTATAATCCGTTGCAGGTGATATATAGGTGTACGCATTGGCTGCACTTGGTCAGTGTTGTGGGGCTCAAAGGGCCGGGAGGCAGTTTACTTGGTGTGACGTTCACTAGAGACCATGTCGCGGGAGGTCTTCACCAAGCATGGGTGAGGGTTTAACCATTGTTTATATGCCATGAAGATTCTTTGATTTGGCTTCATCTATTTATATCTTCTTTCAATTTGAGAAACCTAGTGTTTGGCCTAGTTTTATTGGTTCTTTTTGTTGAACTTTTGACCGTGTGCACGTCTAGTGCAGAGGCCGCGTGGAAATCTTTGTATTGAGTGTATCATCTTGATGCGGCATCAAAGAAATAGAGCTCTTCCTTTATCAAGAATCTTGCGCCCATGAGAACATGTGCTCGCATTGCCAAACATATGTGTTGTACTTGAATGAATATCGAGTGCCAAGCAAAGCGATAAACCGTCAGATGGTTACGGTTTCCCGATCTGTAATAAACCATCTGTAATAATTGTTTCTGTAATAGTGACACTATATAAGTCTAAGCATTAGCATGCTATGCATGTGTTGTATTCTGATTCCGTGTTAGTCAATTAGGGAAGAGAGAAGTAGGATGTATGGTAGTATTTTCCTTTCTATCTTGATTCGGTCTTCTATTTTTTTTACATTGATTCGATCTTTCTTTTGTCTAACGTGATTTGATATGGTACAAATTTGTTGTGTTTTTCCGTTTTGTCGTAGTGAGTTCTGCACGGAATCCTAGCACAAATAAAGATCTAACGGTCAAAATAGTTCTGATGATGTGGCACATGGTAGACACTGCAGAGGAGCATCCAATTAATAAATATAAAAAACCTTCAAGTAGTAAATACTCCCTCCATTTTAAAATAAAAGTCATTTTAGCCTCTCAAAATACAAGTCGTTCTACACTTCCAATACACCTTTAGCCATGAGTTTCTTAGTTTGCCCTTCCAATACAATGAATGTTACATGCTTAATGAGTAATTGCATTCGGGAGAAAAAAGAGGTGGACAGAGAAATGATTGAAGGGCAATATTATCATTTTATTATTACTCTTAATTATTGTGCCTAAGGCTAAAATAACTTCTATTTTGAAATGGATGGAGTATAAGATAGCAATGGAAGTACAGTGTGTTTACTTAATACTCTTTCCAACAAAAATGAACAAATTCATGATACGAATGAACATAATGAAGTGAGATTAGTATTTTGACATTGCCACCTCGTTTAGTTATGGATGTTTCTAATTTCATGTTGATATGATATAAAATTATGTTCCTTCAAAATTGACGGTTCTTCGTTTGATTTATTTCCAAGACGTCGCAAAAATATTCCGATATTTCACCTACAATACGTAGATCTGACTTCTGAGTAGTCTTTCGCCAAAAAAATGTGGATCTGAGTACATGCATGCTACTGTTCTTTAGCTTCCTCTCTAGTGCTAATTACTGTAAATGATGATTGATAATATATATGCTAAGATCCACTTGCACTACATAATTATTGTGTCTGGTTTGAAACTATTTAAACATTGTAGCGCAAGACTTGACATCGAAAATAAGCCAAGAACAAGAAAGAGTATATACTGCAGAAACTTGATTCTAGATATCATCATGGATTATTGGAGTACTCATCAATCATGATTTGCCTGCGCTTAACATACCTACGTACTTGTATATGCATGGCTTCCATGAACTCTTCACTTAGACAAAAGGCAGCAATTTTAGGCATGGAAGTACCATCCTAGCTTGCATGTATGCTAGTATGGTTGCGTAGATCTTGCAATATGCAGAGAGAAGGTGCTGACCGTAAGCTTCTTGTGCTGCCATGAGAAGATGAGACTGCCAGATGATCTGATAGCTTAATTCCGATCAAGCTAGGCTGGAAATCTTCAGTAAGATCGCTACATGTCAGATCATGCTGGCAGCTTCATCCACTTGTGGTGCACGAATGAGAGAGAGAGAGAGAGAGAGAGAGAGAGAGAGATCGCTGCAGCTATCGTCATCCCTTTAGGAGAGGTGGGGGAGAGAAGAGAGGCGAGAAGATGTGGATGTGACATGGGCGATTAGGGCTTCTTATGGAGCCTTCCTTCTTGCTAATGCCTCTGCTACTAGGAAAGTTGATGAGAGAATAATTCAGGGGATGCGGTTCATGAGAGCAAGGAAAATAGAATATTGGCACGTTCACCCGCTCCCGTGCACGCCAATTCTTTTCGGTATATAAGGCGGGCTTTCTAAACAGAGTCTGCTGTGCATCTTTAAATTTGCATACGCGAGGTACGTGTCGTTGTCTTGGCTACACACAACGGAAAATGATAAAAGTAATGCATGAACATGAAACAAGAGTAAATCACTTAGTTCTCCCTTTACGCCAGCGCCACACATTTCTCTAACAAACCACCAAAACTGAATTTTTTTTCATATTAATGGACGAAACATGGTATTTGAATATGAAAACTTACTAACTTTCCAAACCACATGACGTATGAGTAGATGATCAAATGTCGTATCACCATGTTCACATACATAATCGTTGGCATCGTTGCATGCATTTCGATCCAACAAAAATCATGGGATGTTGTGAATTGTGAGGTCGCTAGCCGGTTATCCCAGTAATAACCTTCTTGGCACTTGCATTGTTTACAAAAATCGTCTAGGATAAATCTTACCTAATTTTTTTTAAACACCACATTCTTTTGAGATGTGTTAGCCATCATACGATTATGACTAAAAACCATCTGTAATTTAAATCTCAGATGGTCAGTAGCTCCAACCGTCTTATGTTTTTATGCTTCGAGACCAAGAAATCCAGTTTTTATTCCCCGACCTGTCCTAATCCTAAGTCCTCTCTCCTCACCTGTCTCTCGGCCCACGCGCAAGGCTGACCCTGGGGGCGGCAGACGGAGCGTCCTCCCAAAGCCCGCGAGAGATAGGGGCCTCAGCCCATGTCTATTAAATATACATCTGTTACGCATATGTACTTCGTGTTGTCCATGTGTGGCTGTGGAAAAGGCCCAAGCAGGCCATCCTTTCGCAGTCCATAGGCCCACGCAGCAAGTCTCTCCTCATCTTTTCCTCCCTCTTTTTCGTTGTTTCCCCAGATAATCAGGTTAGCATCATTAATGAAGAAAGAGTGCAGCCATTTATTGTGCAAACTCTCCTTTAATTTCTCTATTTTTGACGTGTCCACTGGCAGTCCCCATCCCCTCCCTCAAATACCTGTTGGCAAAAGCGTTCATGGTTTTCCCTTGTCTAGCTCATACCACACGAAGCAATCTCTGCATAATCCTAAGCAAAATACAAATCGTCTTGTGAATTTGATTTATTTTTGTCCCTGTTCCTTTGAACTATAAAGATCTCCATTGGATCTGATATAGAGGGTTAATGAAGGGGATCATGGTTGCTAGTTGTGGTCATTTTTTGATGATAAGATTTCCTTTTGTGATCGTATTTGTTGGAGGAGGGTTTCCGTGCTACCCCGAATCGACGTCATTCGGAATTACCGCTACGCTATCAAGACCCCCATCGACACTCTCCGCGTCAGGGCTATTCCCGACGCGCTCTCTCGCCGCGTCAGGGCAGTCGCCGACACGCCCACTCGCTGCGTCAGAGCCATCGCCGACGCACCCACTTGCTGCGTCAGAGCTATCGCCGACACGCCCACTCGCTGCGTCAAGGCTGTCGTCGACGAGCCCTCCCGCGCAGCCACTACATTCTCCCGAAGATTCTCTCGAAGATTCTTCCGAAGATTCCCTCGAAGATTCTCTTGGGAATATTCTTCTGAGATTCCTTAGGGGTAGGGAAATGACCGTCACGCCCTTGTAATAGTTCTGTACTTTTGGGGCAAAACTGTAATTTTATATTTTTCATTCTCAAATCCTATAAATACCCCCCCTGGGGGTAGAGGGGGGGGACTTTTTCATTCTCTAGCTTGTGGGCTCTTAATTTCATGCCCTAATACAAATACAAATTTACGTCGTCGACTGTTTCGCGCGTTCGCGCTCTCGCTCGTTCTCCCCTCGCACGCCCGGAGGTCGCTGTAGCCGACCGGGGGTGCCACAAATCTACTGTCTATGCTCGTACCTACGACAGTTAGCGCCGTCCGTGGGGACGCGAGCGAAAAGCCATGGCGCCGAAGAGAAAGAGCATGGAGGACGATCGTCCCCCGTGCACCAAACCCGATGCGTCGAGCCAGGACGAACAACATGGTCGTCACCATGGAGCTTAGCGGCGCCCGCGTCAACGACCCGTCAGCCGCTAACCTCCGAGCCGATGACTCATCAGTCGACGTCCGGGCTGCTGGACTCCCCGCGGCCGTGATCAACGTGGCAAACTCTGAAGCACGCATCGAAACGGAGGCCAAAACCCTGGGGCGCGAAGCTAATGAGCTCAGGGAGACGCTGTAATTAAGCCAAATGTTGCGTGACGGCGACACCAGGGGCTTGTCATCGACATCGTCCTCGTCCACGCTCTCGGATTTGGCATCCTCCGCGCCCGTCCTCGGTGACATCAGGGGCTTGTCGTTGGCATCGCCATCGTCCGTCGCGCTTATCCGCCGCACGAATCCGCCGCGACAAGGTCGTCCGCTGCGCTCGTCCGCCGCACGCGTCCGCCGCGAAGAGGTCATCCGCCACGCGCGTCTGCTGTGCCGCGCTTGTCTGCCGCATGCGTCCGCCACGACGAGGTCGTTCGCCGCGCGCGTTCGCCGCACACGTCCGTCGCGATGACGTCGTCCGCCACGCTCATCCGCCGCGCGCGTCCGCCGTGCCGCGCTCGTCCGCCGCGACGGGGCCATCCACCGCGCGCATCCGCCGCACGCGTCTGCCGCGACGAGGTCATCCGCCACGCTCGTCCGCCGTGCCGCGCTCGTTCGCCGCACGCGTCCGCCGCGAAGAGGTCATCCGCCACGCGCGTCTGCTGTGCCGCGCTCGTCCGCCGCATGCGTCCGCCACGATGACGTCGTCCGCCACGCTCATCCGCCGCGCGCGTCCGCCGTGCCGCGCTCGTCCGCCGTGACGGGGCCATCCACTGCGCGCATCCGCCGCACGCGTCTGCCGCGACGAGGTCATCCGCCATGCGCATCCGCCGTGCCGCGCTCGTCCGCTGCACGCGTCCGCCACGAAGAGGTCATCCGCCACGCGCGTCTGCTGTGCCGCGCTCGTCCGCCGCATGCGTCCACCGCGACGAGGTCGTCCGCCGCGCTCGTCCGCCGCACGCGTCCGCCGCGAAGAGGTCATCCGCCACGCGCGCCTGCTGTGCCGCGCTCGTCCGCCGCATGGGTCCGCCGCGACGAGGTCGACCGTCGCGCGCGTTCGCCGCACACGTCCGCCGCGACGAGGTCGTCCGCCGCGCGCGTCCGCCGCACACGTCCGCCGCGATGACGTCGTCCGCCACGCTCATCCGCCGCGCGTGTCCGCCGTGCCGCGCTCGTCCGCCGCGACGGGGCCATCCACCTCGCGCATCCGCCGCACGCGTCTGCCGCGACGAGGTCATCCGCTGCGCTCATCCGCCGCTAGCGTCCGCCGCGAAGAGGTCGTCCCGCGCGTCTCCGCCGCGATGGGGTCATCCGCCGCGTGCATCCGCCGCTCGCGTCTACCGTGATGCGGTCTTCCACCGTGCTCATCCGTCGCGTTCGTTCGCTGCACCGCACTCGTGTGCCACACGCATCCGCCTCGCCGCACTCGCCATCGACGTCGCCCTCGTCCACGCTCTCGGATTTGGCATCCTCCACGCCCGCCCTCGGTGACGTCAAGGGCTCGTCAACATCACCCACGCCCCATGCGCTCGCCCTCGGTGACATCACGCGACCTCATCGTCCCGGTAAGCGCCTGCCACTTCGGACTACGTCTTTTGCTCCTCGTCCGCCGCGCGCGTTCGCCGCACACGTCCGCCGCGATGACGTCGTCCGCCACGCTCATCCGCCGCGTGCGTCCGCCGGGCCGCGCTCGTCCGCCGCGATGAGGTCGTCCGCCGCGCGCGTTCGCCGCACACGTCCGCCGCGATGACGTCGTCCGCCACGCTCATCCGCCGCGCGCGTCCGCCGTGCCGCGCTCGTCCGCCGCGACGGGGCCATCCACCGCGCGGATCCGCCGCACGCGTCTGCCGCGACGAGGTCATCCGCTGCGCTCATCCGCCGCTAGCGTCTGCCGCGAAGAGGTCGTCCCGCGCACGTCCGCCGCGCCGCGCTCGTCCGCCGCGACGGGTCATCCGCCGCGCGCATCCGCCGCGACGCGGTCTTCCGCCGTGCTCATCCGCCGCTCACGTCTGCCGCGACGCGGTCTTCCGCCGTGCTCATCCGCCGCGTTCGTTCGCTGCAACCGCACTCGTGTGCCACACGCGTCCTCCTCGCCGCACTCGCCATCGACGTCGCCCTCGTCCACGCTCTCGGGCTTGGCATCCTCCACGCCCGCCCTCGGCGACATCAAGGGCTCGTCAACATCACCCACGCCCCATGCGCTCGCCCTCGGTGACATCACGCGATCTCATCGTCCCGGTAAGCGCCTGCCACTTCGGACTACGTCATTTGCTCCTATTGTGGTCGACACCGCACGGGATCATCATCTACGTCATTCACGCGCACGTCCGCATCGTCTGGGCCGCTTCGACCAAGCATGTCAGGAGCAGACATTTATATTAGCGTCACCACGCTTCATCCACAAGTGTAGACAACCCTGTCTCAGCAAAGGGCTTAACGCATCGACATGGCATCAAGCCCCCCTGTGACAGGTTTCAATCATCTCCGTCCGGGATAGAGTGTCCCTTCCCTCCGAGGTCGTGCGACGATAAGCTCCCCGCGACGTTCGAGCCATCTCCGTCCGGGATAGAGTGTCCCTTCCCTCCGGGGTCGTGCGACGAATAGCTCCCCGTGATGTCGAGCCGGGATAGAGTGTCCCTTCCCTCCGGGGTCGTGCAACGATAAGCTCATCGCGACGTTCGAGCCATCTCCGTCCGGGATAGAGTGTCCCTTCCCTCCGGGGTCGTGCGACGATAAGCTCCCCGCGACGTCCGAGCCATCTCCGTCCGGGATAGGGTGTCCCTTCCCTCCGGGGTCGTGCGACGATAAGCTCCCCGCGACGTCCGAGCCATCTCCGTCCGGGATAGAGTGTCCCTTCCCTCCGGGGTCGTGCGACGATAAGCTCCCCGCGACGTCTAAGCCATCTCCGTCCAGGATAGAGTGTCCCTTCCCTCCGGGGTCGTGCGACGATAAGCTCCTCGCGACATTCGAGCCATCTCCGTCCGGGATAGAATGTCCCTTCCCTCCGGGGTCGTGCGACGATAAGCTCCCCACGACGTCCGAGCGTCATGTGTTTGTCACCATCGAGTGACCAAGTGTTTGCCACCATCGAGTGTCACATGCTGTTGTCACCATACACTAAATGACTGTGGCCATCGCACGCTAATTGTTGGTCCCTGTCACACGTGAAGTGTCCATGTCAGGGAAACATCAATGCCCTCCTTGCTACGCCATCAGGCCTTGAAAGTTTGTGGTTGCGGAAGGCCACAAGCGCTCTCAGCCATGTCCTCGAGCGCTAGGTTTTTCCGTTGGGAGGCAGGGTACTGCACACCTCGCAACACACTATCTCCTCCGACATGATGGCCTAATAATCCCACCGGAGCACGCCGCGTCAAAATTCACGCAAAAAGGGCACACACCTTGCAGGCGACACCACAGATGTCTCGGCAAGCTACCGCAGCACGCTCCAACACCATCCGCGGGCAAAGTACCACATGCGCCTCAACGCCCTCCCCGGGCACGGTCCGTGTGTGTGCCTCGACACCTTCCGCGCTCGGCACCACCTGGACAAGGGGCTCCCCTAGAAACAAAGCCAAGCTGCCAGGCGTCATCACTCTGCTCGACATCGACATGCCTTGCACGGTGTCAACAGGCCTCGTGCGGCGTTGACACTCTGCCCAGCATCGGCGTCTTCCGTCCGGCATAGACATGCTCCTCGGCACCGACATACCCCGCCGACGCGGACATGCCTCACCCGGTGTCGACATGTTCCCTCCGGCATCGACGCTCCACCCGGCATCCACATGTTCCGCCCAGCGTCGACATGCTCCGCCGATGTGGACATACTCCTCGGTATCAACATACCCCGCCGACGCGGACATGCCTCGTCTGGCTTCGACATACTTCACTAAGGTCGACATGCTCCTCAGCGTTGACATGCTCCGCCGACGTAGATGGGCGCTGAGGTTCTCTCCTAAGGACGAAGAGCCACGATATGACCCGTCAACCGGGGCAACGTGCGCTATTGTCCCGTCTTAGGCGACGTCTCCGTCGCCGTGTCGGGACAACCTTCACTCCGACGCGGGGTAGAGCACGCTCTGCACGGCGTAGAACATCCCCTCACCGCGGCGTTGAACAACATCTCCGTCACAGTGTCGGAACAACCTTCACTCCATGCACCACCTCCCCGGCGCATGGCTATGTATCGCCCCTGTGCACACCCCTGCAGGACGCCCTGCACACCCCGCGCGTGCACCTGCGGGAGGCTCCATGCGCACCCTACGCTCACCCTGAGCGCACCCCTGCAGGTGCGCTGTGTACCCTGCGCGTGCCCTATCGTGGCATCCCTGTCGTGGCGTCCAACGCGGCATCCAGTGTGGAGCTCCGTCGCGACGTTGACCGCATCGCTTCGTCCTAGCGCAAGGGGCTACGCCACCCAAGTCTCCGTCGCGGCGTCAACCGCGTCGCTTCGTCCTGGCGTACGAGGCTATGCCAACCAGTCTCCGTCGCGGCGTCGACCGCGGCGCTCCATCGTGGCGCAAAGAGCTACGCCACACAAGTACCGCCGTCGCGGCGTCTAGCGTAGTGCTCCGACGCCGTCCCCGCGACCCACGGCGTGCAACAGCGTCACGCACCAGCGCTCCCTTACAGCGTCGCAAGGACGGTGGGGGAGCGGGGTGGTGAGGCAGGCAACCGGGGTGCGAGCGGCGACCGCGGTGCTCCATCGAGGTGTCTCCGTCGCGTCATCGACCTCGTCGCTCCGTCGTGGCGTCTCCGTCACGTCGTCCAACGCGGCGTCCAGCGTGGCGCTCCATCGCGACGTCGACCACGGTGCTCCGTCGTGGTGCAAGGAGCTACGCCACCCAAGTACCCCCGTCGCGGCGTCCAGTGTGGGGCCCCGTCGCGATGTCGACCGCGTCGCTCCGTCCTGACGCAAGGGGCTATACCACCCAGTCTCCGTCGCGGCGTCAACCGCGTCGCTTCGTCCTGGCGTATGGGGCTATGCCAACCAAGTCTCCGTCGCGGCGTCGACCGCGGCGCTCCGTCATGGCGCAAAGAGCTACGCCACACATGTACCCCCCGTCGCGGCGTCCAACACGGCGTCTAGCGTAGTGCTCCGACGCCGTCCCCCGCGACCCATGGCGTGCAACAGCGTCACGCACCAGCGCTCCCTTACAGCGTCGCAAGGACGGTGGGGGAGCGGGGTGGCGAGGCAGGCAACCGGGGTGCGAGCGGCGACCGCGGTGCTCCATCGAGATGTCTCCGTCGCGTCATCGACCTCGTCGCTCCGTCGTGGCGTCTCCGTCACGTCGTCCAACGCGGCGTCCAGCGTGGCGCTCCATCGCGACGTCGACCACGGTGCTCCGTCGTGGTGCAAGGAACTACGCCACCCAAGTACGCCGTCGCGGCGTCCAACGCGGTGTCTAGCGTAGTGCTCCGACGCCGTCACCACGACCCACGCGTGCAACAGCGTCACGCACCAGCGCTCCCTTACAGCGTCGCAAGGACGGTGGGGGAGCGGGGTGGCGAGGCAGGCAACCGGGGTGCGAGCGACGACCGCGGTGCTCCATCGAGGTGTCTCCGTCGCGTCGTCGACCTCGTCGCTCTGTCGTGGCGTCTCCGTCACGTTGTCCAACGCGGCGTCTGTCGAGGCATCTCCGTCGCGACGTCGACCACGGCGCTCCGTCACGGCTCGCGTGTCAGGTCGTCGCCGCGCGCGTTCGTTCGCGTGCGTCCGCTCGTCGCCGCGCTCGCGTTCACCAGGTCGTCGCCGCGCGCAGCTCGCGTTCGTTCGCGCTTGCGTTCGTCAGGTCGTCGCCGCGCGCGTTCATTCGCGTGCGTCCGCTCGTCGCCGAGTTGTTCGCTCATCGTCACGTCCTCCCACGCGTCGCCCGAGCTCGGCCGCGCGAAGGGCCCGCCGCCTACGCAAAATATACCTTCCCGGCATCCGAGAGACCTAAACGGCTACATGCACGGAGGACACCAATGAAAGTGACTTCACCTGGTCTCAGCCCCCATCTGTCACCCGAACCATTATTCCCTGAAAAGACAGGCAGTAGATATCAAACTTGAAATTGCACCGAGCCAAAAGTATGACGACAGATAGCATAATACCACAGCCAAACAAAAGCACGCTAATCCACATTAAAGAAGAAGCAAGAAAACACTAGATTACATTTGATGCATAAAAACAAAACAATCCACCTTTGTATCCATGCTCTTCAAGAATAATTTGTAGTATTTATATAATCCAGAGTTGGATGATACTATGGGTATTTGATTATCCAATAATTCATGTTCCGCACCTCTATAAACCATCTGAAGAATTATTCCAACGAAATTGGGAAAATTTTAAGTACAAAATTATTAGCGCCGAGCTTCTAATAGATGCCTAGTGCAGAGAGGGCTTACACCCAAGGGACATCTCCAACAAGCACCCAGTCCCCATCCCTGTCTTCGTATGTTAGCTGATATTCTGACAAGTTGTCTAACAACTTCAGAGACTTCGTACCTGACAATGCAAGGATCAATATAATTCAGGTTCATGAGTAAGATGAATAAAAACAACATCAAAAGCTTGAAGAATTGTACCATATTTGCACCCATGCCACTTTTTAAGAAGTATGCATGGCTAGAGATATTGGGCTACACCAATGCGACTCCACTGCCATAAACCATAAATTCTAATGCGGTACCATTGAATTGACAAATCGACATAAGTAATGACAAGTATAGCAACTGGCTCATTGTCTCGCCATTATCATTTGTAGCAAGCAATAGTGAATGGGATGATAACTGCTTCATGAGACCTATCTCCAATACACTAAATTGCCTTTCAGCATCATTTAAGCAGAAAAAAATTCAGATTGGTGAACAGATGTTGAATATGGATACTGTATATGTGGGATCTTGCTTTGTATGTGTTCTATGCAAAGAACCTCCACGTAACACCGAGCAGCCTACCAGTCTCCAGTCATGGATCTCTTGTACATATCCATTGATGTACAACGAAAAACATCTGGAATCAAAAAAAACCATTTGAGGGGAAAGATTAGTCAGCGAAGCCAAAATGCACCTCCCAGATCATATTTTGTACCTTATAGACTAAGATCAACTAAGAACTTAGGAAACATAATTTCTCTACATGGCTTCTAGCAATGTTTATCATGTCCATGGGTGTCATCTGATGTGGTGGGCTGGAAACCAAACAAACTACATGAACACACGACACATGGCAACATGATCAAGTAACGGAAACTGCTAGGATTTGTGAGCAAGGCTTGCTGGATGGTTCAGACATTACTTCAAACACTTGGTGTGCGAGTTTGCAGAAGACAGCCATCAGCGAAGAACCGGCGAGGATGGCATCCTCTGCTCCATCTCGTATATGGGGAATACGCAGATTTGGCAACGGAATAGAACCACACAAGAAATACGCATCAAGACATGAAACAAAGAAGCTAGTATATGGGGAAGAGTTGGACAACGGCGGTGGAGTCCATGGCAGCGGCAACCACCTTCACCCCCTCCGACCAGATCCAACTCGACCTCAAACTTGGAGCGGCGGGGAGCACCGCGGCACCGGCGCCGGCGGCTCAGAGCAGCGCCGGCGGCGGCGGCTTACAGCGGCGGCTTGGAGCGGCGGGGGAGCACCGCGGCGCCGGCGCCGGCGGCTCGGAGCAGCGCCGGCGGCGGCGGCTTACAGCGGCCGGAGCGCCGAGCTCGCGGCGGGGGCCGCAGGAGCTGCGGGCGGCGGAGGAACAGCGGCGGAGAGGCCGCAGGAGCTGCGGGCGGCGGTGGAACGGCGGCGGAGAGGCCGCGGGAGCGGCGGCGTTGTGCAGGTGGCCGGCGGAGAGGCCGCGGGAGCGGAGGCGGACGGCGGACGGTGGACGGCGGAAAGGCGGCGAGCGGCGGCGCTGCGGGAAGGCGGCGAGCGGCGCATGGGCTGCGGGAGCTGCGGGCGCAGCGATAGGAAGGGGATGGGGGGTTGCGGCGGCAGTAGGGAGAATTTCACCCCTCCCCCCCTCACAAACCGACCTAGGCAAGTTGGGCCTTGGCCCATTAGGGTTGGGGAGGCGCCTGGTAGAAAAAAGAAGAGAGAAGAAAGAAAACGAAGGAGAAGAAAGAAAAGAAAGGGAAGAAAAGAAGAAGAAAAGAAAAAAGAAAAAAAAGAGAAGAAAATGGAGGAAGAAGAAAAAGAAAAAGGGAGAAAAAGAAGAAAAGAGGAGGAAGAAAAAGAAGAAAAAGAAAGAAGAGAAAAGAGGAGGAAAAGAAAGAAGAAAAAAGAAGAAGACTGTCCCGTCGGGCACTTCTCGGGAGAAAATTGTGATTCGCGAGGAGCCGTCGATCCGGCCTGCGCACCAACCCGTTAGGGATTAGTGTGCCGGCTCGGACGGGCGCTTTCTGACCGCCCCAACCGGCAAGGGGCTACTGTTGGGGGAGGTTTTCCGCGCTAGTCCGAATCGACACTGTTCAGAGTCACTGCCACGCCATTAGGATTTTCGTCAACACCCTCCGGCTTCAGGGTTAGCGCCGACGAGCCCACGCTCCGCGTCGGGGCTGTCTCCGTCAAGTCCGCGCCCCGCGTCAGGGTTAGCTCCGACGAGCCTAAGCTCCGTGTCGGGGCTGTCTCCGTCAAGTCCGCGCCCCGCGTCGGGGTTGACTCCGACGAGCCCACGCTCCGCGTCGGGGCTGTCTCCGTCAAGTCCGCGCCCCGCGTCAGGGTTGACTCCGACGAGCCCGTGCTCTGCGATGGGACTGTCTTCGGCGAGCCCGCACGTGGGACCATCTCGCCATCCAAGAAGATTCTCCTAAAAAGATGCCCGGAAATATTCCCCCATGATTCCTTAGGAGTAGGGAAATGACCGTCATGCCCTTGTAATAGTTCCGTACTTTCGGGGCGAAACTGTAATTTCGCATTTTCCTTTTTGAAACCCTATAAATACCCCCTAGGGGTAGAGGGGAGGGGATCCTTTTTCCATTTCCCCCATTTGTAAGCTCTCATTTCATGCCCTAACACGAATACCGTTTTGCGTCGTCGACTGTCTCGCGCGTGTTGGCTCTCGCTCGTTTTCCTCTCGCACGCCCGGAGGTCGCTGTAGCCTGACCGGGGGTGCCACAAATCTACTGTCTAGGCTCGTACCTACGACAAATGTAACTTGTCAATTTTCCTTGGAAGGTTGCTGATAGTTCCCCCGAGGCTCAGATATTTTAGATGCCACAGTTTGTATATGTCCTTGAGATGATCATCCTCCAAATCATTGCATTCTTCCAGATCCAACACTCGCAGTAGCTCGCACCTGGAAAACTCAGAAGTAGCTTCTCCCACATTCCCAAATATCGTCAGAGAACGGGCACGGAATTTCTCACTGCCAGATGCACTGTCGCTTGCTAAACTTGTATGTTGGTTCCGGCCCAATGTGCTGCCATCTGCAGGGTTCTGGATAAACAGGTGACGGAAATTACTTCGATTTTGATCACGAAGAGACGTGATGAAATTATCAGACATTGACTTGTGCAGCATGAACTCATGCATGATACCATGAGTTTTGCATATCTTCACCTTTGCATTGTTGCTAGCATCAATTGGCCGAATGATATTCCGATCAATAAGTTCCCGGAAATTTTCATCTGCTACCTCCAGGTCGCTGCGTTTATACTGACATTGTACATATCCTTCGGTTAACCATCGTCTGATTAAAGTATTCCTCCTGATGGGACAACCATTCGGGAACACACTTGTGTATAGCAAGGAGGTCCTGAGAGGATAGCCAGACAGGCTACTGTAGTTATTTACAAGAACCTGTTGCAATATTGTGAAGTCTGGTTCCTTCTCCATGTGATGACCGAGACTATGGCAAACTTGTCACAGTGACTTCCCGTGAGCTCATTTTCGCCTAGCAAAAATTTGGCTACGCTAACAAGAGCAAGTGGAAGTCCATCACATTTCTCCACAATTGCTGTTGAACCCCGCTCCAACTCAGGTGAACATCCTCGAAAGAAAATATTTTTATTTAGCAAAACTTTAGAGTGTTCCACATTAAGAATGCTCATCTTGAAAACATAACCATCACCTGAGCTACAAGCATTAGCTACGGACTGAACAGCGGTGGTTACTATGATTCTACTTTCTGTTTTCCTAGGGAAGATAGATTTTATGGCATCCCAGTGTTGCTTGTTGATGTCATCAATTACAATTAAACACCTGCCAGACAAATTGAAAAATGAATGAGTTAATATATCTGTCGATTGGCAGCAATTGGTGGTCGATTCACTTATTTATTATATGCAGAGACGAAAATTGCAGGATCTGTATCTTTGTACATAGCAAATGTACATAGTATCAATATCAATCATTTATAGGTACACAACAGGTTAGAATTTAAATGTTGTATTTAATAAGGGCTAAAGTCTTGCTTTTGGAAATAGAGGGACCTAATACTCCCTCTTTTAAGTAGCGAATTACACTTAAATTCTACTTGTGGGATTATAAACAAAATCATGATGTTGTTTACACCATTTTTTAAGATAGTCGCTCTTGGATTGTTACCAATTAGTAAAAATAAGCTTCTATGGCAAGTAAATGCGAAACATAGATTAATGCAGGAAACTGGTTTTAACGGCCGACTAATCTTCCAATATAGCAAACTACACCCTATAAATAATATTAGTGGTGTTTTACCCGTGGATTAATGAATATCTGGGTGTCTAATTTGACTTAGCACCCATTTTCACAACAATTCATCAACCCTGAGTAGGTCACCCTTTTATTTTATGAGGAACTCAGAAAACACCGACAGACTTCATATGTTCATATTACAAATGGTGAAATTAGTGGGTAGCAAATTATGTGCAGTCTTCGAAACAACACTTTAGGTTTTAGATTGATCAGCAGCTCTGGTAATGTAAATTGTAACTGCCACCAAAATGATCTGTGCAAAATCTATTTGTGTACGCAGGGAGGAAGTTAGTGCACTAATATAACTACACAAGACTCTGACCTTGTAGTCTGCAGAAAATCTTTGACGGAATTTTGGACCTGTGGGGCATCGGCGCTGTGGAATTGCCGGAGTATCGCCGTCAGGAGCCCGTCGGCGTCCTTGTACCCCGACGCCGCGGCCCAGGTACGGCGAGGGAATCTCCGGACGATACCAGGGTAATCATACACCGCCCTCGCGAGTGTCGTCTTCCCCGAGCCGCCAAACCCCACGATGGATATCACACCCAGCTTCCCCGGCTCGCTCTCCAACAGCAGCTCGACAAGCTCCTGCTTGGGTTTCTCGATGCCCACAGGGTCACTCTCAGCCATGTCTACGGTCGCCGGAGAAGCTGCTCCGGTGGAGGATCTGTCGCCGTTGACATCATAGTTGATCCTCCGCTGGTGCGCGTCCTTCACCCTCCTCCTGAGCTTCTTGATCTCCGCCGCGAACGCAGATTTGGTACTAGTAACCGCTTTCTTCACGCGGTGGAGGACTGATGCTCCCCCCCTCGCACGCGACGCAGGGCAGGAACCGATCTATGCAATCCTCGATATCATGCGCCTGATCGCGCATCTCCTCCATGGATATGGCTTGCGGCCGGGAGGCGCTCGGATCCCCCAGGTGATTGTCCCTGGCGCTCGAGATCATTTCAAGCTCGGTCCGGATGAAGCGGATGTCATCCTTGAGGCCCTTGGCCAGCTTGTGCTTCTCGCTTAGCAGCGTGACGAGCTTCAGTGCCACCACCTTGGTCAGAGCGCCCGCCACGGCAGCCTCCATATTTCCCTCCTTCGCCGGGGCGGGTATCCACCCACCGGCGACGGCAAGCGAATCGGCGAATGGGATTGGGAGGGCCGCAAGGCAGCCTATTCGGGCTGCGCAGGCGCGAGGTAGATGATGGGTGCGGGTTACGCGTAGGCCTAGTCGGCCGCCGCCGCGGCAGGGACGAACAGGAGGAGGACGGCGGCGAGATGCTGGAGTAGCTGCTGCTCCCTTGCCATGGATGGCACGCCCGGGGAGGGGGGGAGACCAGCGCGCAAGCAGATGAGTCAACGCTGATGATGGGGTTTGGTATTTGGAAACGATAGGGGGTGTGGGCGTTGATGATTGTGGCATTAGGGCTGGCAAGTGGCAATGGACCGTTCTCGTTCCCGCCAGGGACGGGACGGGTCAATCTGGACATAAAAACAGAAGAAAACGAAATCAAAATTAAAATCGAAAACACCGAGCTACCTATCATTTCGGTGAATCGGAGTTATTTGGGTGATCCCTTTTCTGAAAAACCAAAATTATTTCGGTGTATTCAGTTTTTGGTCTCGATTAACCAAAAAACTCAAACTATGTACATGTAACCCAAGTTCAATTCCGCAGTGTTAGACAAATATGGCATGCGCCTATGTTTAGTCCGCATATGACGCCGGGCCACACCGTTCTCCATCTTCCTGGCATTGTTTTCTATAAACAGGATGGATACGCGTGTGCTTGGTCTATATATATGTACCTTGTGATACATCTAATACAGCGCGTGATTAAGCCTAAATCTTACGCTTTCATGGTATCATGAGACGTCGCTCCTACGACCTACCCTTCCGCAAATCCCAACCTTAGACGCCCTAGCCGCCGCCGCTGCCATCCATGGCAGGCCCCGAGAGCCCATCCGCCGCCCGCTGCATGCCGCGAAGCCGAGGCCGCCACCATCCGCCGTGACGACGATGCCAGCGCCACCCTGCGCATCGAGCAGGAGGCCGCCGCCCGTCACGAGCAGGAGGCCGCCCACGCCGCGCGCCGTGAGCAGGAGGCACGCTCTGGGGAGGCCCGCCGTGCGCAGCTGGCCGCTGCCAACGCCCCCGGCGCCCTCGGCGACCCCAGCGCCCTCGGCGCTCCCGCACCTCTAGTGACCGACACGGGTCGCCATGATGTGCGCCTGGAGGACGACGTGCGCGTCGCCGCGCTCCATGATCAGGAGACCACTCGCGCCCTGGCCTTCTCAGAAGCCGCCGCGATCGCCTCCCTCCACGCGCAGGCGTACAGCGTCCTCAACATTCGGGCGCTTGTTCTTGTCGTCCTCGACCTCGCCCCGTCGAACTTCACCAAGTGGCGCGGCCTCTTCCTCATCACCCTGGGCAAGTATGCCTTGTCGGATCACGTGCTCACCGACGCTACATATCCCGACGTCTGGATCACGTGCTAACCGATGCTGCGTATCCCGACGTCCCTTCGTGGCTGCGCATGGAGTGCCTTGTCCTCTCTTGGCTGTTCGGCACCATCAGTGCCGAGCTCCACGAGATCATTTACAGCCCCAACTCCACCGCACGCCACGTTTGGCTGGCCCTCGAACAGCAGTTCATCGGCAACAAGGAGACGCGCGCGCTCTACCTCGACGCTGAGTTCCGCAACTTCGCGCAAGGTGATCTCTCCATCTCCGATTATTGTCGCAAATTGAAGGCCATGGCGGACGCTCTCAGCGATCTCGGTGAACCCGTGCCCGATCGCACACTCGTCCTGTCCGTCTTGCGTGGGCTCAACGAGAAGTTCTCCTACATGGCGGCGCTCCTCAAGCGGCAGAAGCCGTTTCCATCGTTCATCGACGTCCGCTCCGACCTGCTGTTGGAAGAGCTCACCATGGGGCCCCGATCGATGACTCCTTCCACGGCCCTCGTCGCCACCGTGCCCGCTGCACCCCGGGGCTTCGTCCCTGGCGCACCCTCTCCCTCGGGTGGGGGTGGTGGCGGCGGCAGCAGCTCTCCTCCCGCTGTCGTCGCTGCAACGGCGGCGGCAAAGGCGGCAACAGCTCCACCAACACAGCCAGGGCGCCCCCTGCCTGTTCACCCACGGTCTACAACCTGTGGACAGGGACTATTCAGCTGTAGCCCGGCTAGCTTCACCCAAGCCAAGTGCCCGGATTGTGCCCACCTCAGCGCCAGGGCGCCGCGCCACCAGGAGTCGCGCCCCAGCCCCATGCACTGACCGCGGCACACACCTACGGCAACCTGCAGCAGCCCGCACTACCTGCTGGTTACGCGCCCCCACAGGCGTGGTACCCAGCGCCTGGCGCTCCCGTCGCTCCGGTGGCACCATGGCCCATGCCGGCCCCGATGGCGCCCTCATGGGATCAGCAGGCGTTGGCCAACGCTTTTAGCATGATGACCCTCGTGCCCCCACTGACGGCGGACTGGTACATGGACTCGGGTGCCTCCTCGCATATGACATCCGACACCGGTACTCTCACCCGTTCCCTCCCACCTACTACATCTACTCCTTCATCTATCATTGTAGGTGACGGGTCACTACTCCCTGTTGTCTCCACAGGCTCTACTTCTTTTGGTTCCCTTAACCTTAACAATGTCCTTGTCACTCCTAAATTGATTAAGAATCTTATTTCTGTGCACCAATTCACTACTGATAACTCCGTTTCCATCGAGTTTGACCCTTTTGGCCTCTCTGTGAAGGACCTCACCCCCAGGAACGAGATCGTCAGGTGCAATAGCTCCGGGCCACTTTACCTGTCGCACCTTCTGGCATCGGCGCCTCGCTTCACCGCTCTTCTCGCCGACGCCTCCTCGCTTTGGCATCGACATCTCAGTCACCTCGGTCATGAGGCTCTTTCCAGGCTTGCTAGTGCTTCTGCTATTTCCTGTAATAAAAACACCAGTAGCACTATTTGTCATGCTTGCCAGCTAGGACGCCATGTGCGCTTACCTTTTGGTACTTCCCAGTCGCGTGCTCTCAAGATTTTTGATTTAATTCACTGTGATCTTTGGACATCTCCTGTGCCTAGTGTGTTGTGAGAGTCTAGTTTCAACTACTAGACCCCCCCTGTGTATATCCCCGTCAGTCCAGGATCACGCTGACGATACACAGGCGAAATAAATAACATTGCATGCATTCAAAGTTTAAAAACTTAACTTGAGTATGATATGCCACATGGCTTACATAGTTCCATGTCTTAGCGACATTATTACATCAAAGGAAAACATCGGAAATAAAAGCGAAACGGCTCTATCCGTGCCACAGGCAATTGACGAAAACCACGTGACCTATTCTTCGAGATCATCGTAATAGCAGTCTTCATCAGCTCCTTCTTCAGCATACTCCTCTGCACACCACCACAACAAAACATGCACGATGAGTACTTCGCGTACTCAGCAAGCCACCTGGCGGCAAATGGTCCTACCATACTATATGCAAGGCTTCAAAGGAAGACTTTAGGGCTTAGTTACGTAAATCAATCTTTTAGTTGAAATATTAGATTAGATTCAAAGGAATTATTTTGATGTAAAATAATTTTATTATCAGGGGTGTTTTTCAACAGGTGTTGTCCACGACCAACACATTCGAGCAAGGAACTCCCGCCTTAACTCGACCATATGTTTCATCAGCAAAAGGGTAGAGGGGAAGTAGCAAGGGGAAGATGGATAGGTCCTTTTCATCAAGAATGAGTCATGTGTTGTCCATAACCGTGAACACGGCTAATCGATTAGTTATTACTCTGCAGAGTTTGTACACTTTACCCACATGACACGATCATCCCCTTATGGCAAACTGATCGAGCTTGTACACACGCTCATCGGTGTGCCGGCAGGGTGACTGTGACGAGGTCTTTTAGCTAGATTCCCCTAAGATGTGACGTGCCCACCGGGTCTGGCTCAGAGTCGAGAGTACATCCCCCCTTCGATCCCCCCATCTGTGCCGAAGGTCCTCGTAGCTACGTCCACCCCTTCTGCGGTACAGCAACATCGGCACAAAGGCTGACTAACCTACTTGACCAAGCCATTGCCCATATAGCATGTAGTTGTACTGTTGTCACAATTCTCCAACTTCAAGACTTTGGCCTTATTCGATGCGGATGACTAATGGCTTCTTCATCACCCGAAGAACGCCCATTGCTCCTTCATCACCATGATCCAGCTGTCGCCCACACCTTTTAGATAGTAAGTTTCACTCAGAGCAGAATAGGAAGAATAAAGAGAAAGGGAATCATCGGGCATCTGGCCCTAGCTCAGCGAGCTCAACATCAAGTTTCAATTCAAGGATCATCGATCCGTAGATCATTCCTCCATAGAGGCAAAACAAACAACCTAGAGATGAATTTAATCATGGCTAAGCATATCTCTACTCTGCTCAGAATAAAACCTATTAATCTACTCAAGGTATCAAAATAAAAAGGGCGACAAGCGGACAGGGTAAAAGGTTGTTAATCGACACGCTAGCTACTGGATTAAAATAGCATGCATGTTTGTAAATGACAAAATATAATGACTTCAAAATATAGGATCAAATATGATCAAGAAAAAGGGGGCATGCCTTCGTGGTAGTACTCTCCTTCTTCAGCTGCTTCGGTCACCGGGTCGGTCTCTTCACTCCCTATTGTCGCAACACAACGAGTAAAGCAAATAAATAACTAACTCTAAAGAAGCATTCCGAAAAGCAACACGAGAGAGAAGCACGACGAAGGTGAGATGAGGTGGAATGGAACGATGGCGCGATAGCGTCATCGCGAAGAAAGAATGGGTCTTCTAGGATTGGCCATAACCATGCATACATAATAATATATATAGAAATAACATAGATATATCCCTTACCGGGTATTTTAATAGATATTCATATATATATACGCAACATACACCTTAACATGCTAGTAATTATGATAAAGGACAAAACAATTCACAAGTAACCACAAATAAATATTTAGGTAAATCCTAAATATTTATAATGGCTAATAATAGTAAAGAATAAATTAACAACATCTAACTATATTTACACATGCTTTTCTGTAATATTAAAGACTAGAAATTAAGCTAAAAGCTATTCTCTATCATTAGCATAAGCTAATTAAACATGGATCATCCTTGAATATGTTAACAGTACTTGAACAGTACCAAAAATGATTTAATAATAATTTTTAATCTGAACATTAATTAATTAAGACAATTACTAGCATTTCTAGTGTAACAATTAAGTAGAAAATACTAATTAACATCAATAAATCATACAATTGGATTAACATGACTTAATAGCAATTCCAGAGATATTTCATGTTTGGTAAAGTTCTGGAAATGTATTATAAATAATTAATAACATTATTCTAAGCATGAAAACTACACCAAAAGCATGTTAAAACATTAATTAATTATGCTAATTGGGTTCTCATGACTTGACAACATTCACATAACATAACATGATTTATTGGGCACTGGACATGAATTTTTAAAGGCTAAAACAGATTTATAAAGGCACTATTGCCAAGTCAGCATTTTAAATATCAATTTTAAATCAACCTAGAGCACATCCTGATTTTTCTAGCCCTAACTATTGTAGGAAAAATGTTTTGGTTCACATGGTAAATTATTTTTAGGGTTCTCTGATCCTAGAAAAAAATTGAATATAAATAACAGAGAGCATTTCTATTTTTAATAATTAAAATAAATCTTATTTTAATTCTAGAAAATTCTACACAGGTCCAAAAATTATGAAAATTTACAGAAGTACTCCTTAGCATACTAGTAATCTACAGAAAAAGAATTACTTCAAAATAATCATCTAGTACAAAGATATTATGAAAATTAGATAAATTTTATTAAATTTTGAATATAATTCAAAACCTAGCGGTCGGATTAAAAATCCGATCACAACATTGGATTCGTGGGGTTCTAAGGGTTCAATTTTACTCCTAAGATCAAAAATTGGGCAAAGATTAGTTGTATCCAAAAATTGGACAGAGTATAAGCCATAAGCTACAGTACCACAAGAGTACTATCCATGCTACAGTATAGAGAGCAAAATAGATGATTCAAAGATTAATGGCTGCACATAAAGATGAATATTAGGCAAAAATTGGTGGAGGGGAAATGATGCTCGGGTTGGTGGGAGTCTATCTCGAGAAGGATTGGAAAGAGGCTCACCGTGGGTGGAGAAACCGAGGAGAGAAGGAGATCGCCGGAGTTGAGGAAGAAGCTCGCGGTTCGGTTGATGTAGAGGAAGAAATTCCTGGGTTCTTGCGGTAGAAGATGCGCGTCGGTGTGGGGAAGCTTCTAGCAGCAGTTCGTCGGTGTGGGGGACGTCGTGGTGGCCAGAATTGCTCGCCGGAGTTGAGGAAGAAGAGGAGGAGATAAATTTTTGGAGAGAAAACAAAGGGGAAAAAGCATGAGAGAAGGGGCCTTTTTATAGAGGAAAAGGAGGGAGAGGAAGAGGCAGCACTGATTAATGGCAATTAGCACTGGATTAAGGAAGAGAAATCACGGGAAATAAATTTTCCAACACAACGAACCGGCAGCAGCGGGCGTTACGCGCGGCTTGCACGGCCGCCGCGCTCGCGCGCGTGCTGCAGCCGAGGCAGTCGTGGCCATTTAGGCCGGCCTCAGGCGGCCCAAAAGGGGAGCAAAAGGGAACGGCCCAAGAGGGGAAGGCGGCCCAGGCAAGGGAGCAAGGGGAGACGGCCTGGCAGGCCTGCTGGGCTGGCCTGACAGCCGGCCCATGCGGGTGGCTCGGCTGGCCCAGCAGCCGGCCTGCTGGCCCAGGTGGAAGGGGGATGAGGGGGCGGCTTGGGCCGGCCCAAGAGGAGGGGAGGGGGCAGCCGGGTGGGCTAAGGAGGAGGGGAGCCGGCCGGGCTGGGCCATCAGCGGCGGGCTGAGCCCAGGCTGGCCCAAAGAGGGGAAAAGGGGCCTTTTGGCCCAGGAAGCTTAAAAAAACTTTTTCAAATTAAAAAAAGGAAATCAATTGAGGCACTAAAAAAATAGCAAAACACTTCCGAAAAATCCAATAAATCAATTTGAGCACAAGGAACTCAATAAATATATTTTTGGAGCAAATTTTCAAATAATAATCCATTTAAAATTTAAAAACAACACTTAGAGCTCTCAATTAATTCATATAGTTGAATTAATTTGAAATAAAATACATATAAATATATTATTCAATTGGACATCCTCTTTTCTTGTTTTAAAAAAAATTTCAAGCCCTCAAAAATCGAGGATGTTACATGTGTCCGGTTACAAGTATTATCTTGTCATTCTTGATGATTACTCGCATTACCTGTGGACGTTTCCCTTGCGCCTTAAGTCCGATACTTTTGCAACTATCTCACATTTTTTCTCTTATATTGTAACCCAATTCGGCACCACCATCAAATGCGTCCAAAGCGACAACGGGCATGAGTTTGACAACGCCAGTGCACGCTCCTTCTTTCTCACCCATGGCGTTATTCTTCGCATGTCATGTCCATACACCTCCCAGCAGAACGGCAAGGCCAAACGCATTATTCGCTCCACCAACAATGTTGTTCACTCTCTTATGTTTCAGGCGAGTCTTCCTTCATCCTATTGGGTTGAGGCGCTACACACTGCCACTTATCTCCTCAACCGCCAACCCTCCAAGACCCTGAATTTTGCCACGCCGTTCTTTGCTCTCTACGGAGTCACTCCCTCCTACTCGCACCTACGGGTTTTTGGGTGTAAGTGCTACCCCAATCTTTCCGCCACTGCACCTCACAAGCTTGCTCCTCGCTCCACCTTGTGCTTGTTCCTTGGCTACCCGTCACAGCACAAGGATTATCGATGCCTCGACCTCGCCACAAATAGAGTCATCATCTCCCGTCATGTCACTTTTGATGAATCATCTTTTCCGTTTGCTGAACGTGCTACCCCTGTCCCCTCAACTAACCTTGATTTTTGATGGAGCTTGACTATGCACCAGTGCCCATTGGGCCCGTACGTCTTGTAGATACAAGCAGTCCACCTGGCGCCCTTGTTGCCTCCACCGTACCTGCGCCCCCTGGCTGTGCGCCTGCCAGCAGCGTCTCGATGACGCGCTCGGTTCAGGCCGTGCCACGCGCGCCCGTGGTCGCGGACCACGACGCCTCATCACCCAGTGCGCCTGGTTCCCCACTGACCAGTGCCGCACCAGCTCCCCCTGTGGCTATGGGAGCCTCGTGTGCTCCAGCCGCAGGTCCTGCGCCTGCACCGGCCTCCCCTGCGGCTGTGGTAGCACCGTATGCTCCAGCCACAGGTCCTATACCGACGTCTCCCGTGCCTGTGGCTGTGGCAGTTTGGCTCCAGCTGCGGGTCTCCCTACTGGTTGCCGTGGCCATACCCCCTGTGACCAACAACCACACTATGGTCACACGGGGTAAGCGTGGTTTTCGATAGCCAGTCGACAGACTCAACCTGCATGCTGCCGCCCTCTCACCAGTACCCACGACTTATCGCGGCACCCTTGCGGACCCCAACTGGCGAAAGGCTATGAAGAGGAGTTTCTGTCTCTCCAGTCCAACAACACTTGGACCCTTGTTCCCCGATCGCCTAATGCCAACATTGTTACTGGCAATTGGATTTTCAGCACAAGCTCAACTCTGATGGCACCCTCGATCGCTACAAGGCCCGCTGGGTTCTCCGGGGTTTCACTCAGCGGACCGAGTGTTGACTTTGATGAGACTTTCAGTCCAGTTGTGAAGCCCGCCACAGTCCTCACTTTGGCACTCTCCCAGGACTGGCCTGTTCATTAGCTGGACGTGAAAAATGCGTTTCTTCATGGGACCTTGACTGAGACTGTTTACTGCTCATAACCATCTGGTTTTGTTGATTCTTTCAAGCCCGAGTTTGTCTACCGTCTCAACAACTCTCTATGGTCTGAAACAGGCACCTCGTGCATGGTATAGCTGCTTCGCCTCCTACCTGCTGCAGCTCGGTTTTGTTGAAGCCAAGTCCGATACCTCACTGTTCATCTACCACCATGAGGGTGCGACGGTCTACTTGCTTCTCTATGTTGACGACATTGTGCTTACTGCCTCCTCCACCAACATTCTCCGTCGCACCATTGACGCACTGCAGCGTGAGTTCCTGATGAAGGACCTTGGCCCTTTGGAGCATTTTCTCTGCATCTTTGTCCGTCGCAGTTCGGGTAGCTTGTTTTCTCTCTCAGCGGCAGTACACTCTTGAGATCTTGGAATGTGCGGGCATGACTACCTGCAAGCCGTGTAGCACTCCAGTTGACACTCAGTCCAAGGTCTCGTCTGATGGCGCACCTGTTGAGTACGCGACTTTCTACCGGAGTTTGGCTGGCGCTCTCCAGTACCTCACGTTCACGAGACCTGACATTGCTTATGCCGTCCAGTAGGTTTGCCTCTACATGCACGAGCCTAGGGAGCCACACCTTGCTGCTGTTAAGCGCATTCTGCACTACTTGCGCGGCACCGTCGACTACGGCCTTCGTCTTCACCGCGCCCCCGTGTCCGACTTGGTGGTCTACTCCGACGCCGACTGGGCGGGTTGTCCCGACATGCATAAGTCCACCTCGGGCTATGCTGTGTTTCTGGGTGACAACCTCGTCTCCTGGTCCTCCAAGCGCCAACACACGGTATCGCGTTCGAGTGCAGAGGCCGAATATCGGGCGGTGGCCAATGCCGTGGCCGAAGCCTCCTGGCTCTGGCAGCTGCTACAAGAGCTCTCTAGTCCCCTCCGCCGAGCCACTCTCGTTTACTATGACAACATGCTCGTTTACTGTGACAACATGAGTGTAGTCTACCTCTCGACAAACCCAGTGCAGCATCAACGCACCAAACATGTTGAGATCGACTTGCATTTCATCCAGGAACGAGTTTCTCTTGGCGAGGTTCGGGTCCTTCATGTTCCGACGAGCTCCCAGTATGTGGACATCTTCACCAAGGGCCTTCCTACCACTGTCTTCACCGAGTTCCGTTCCAGTTTGAACGTCTCAACGGGCACCGACGATCAAACTGCGGGGGGTGTTAGACAAATATGGCATGCGCCTATGTTTAGTCTGCATATCACGCCGGGCCGCACCGCTCTCCATCTTCCTGGCATTGTTTCTATAAACAGGATGGATATGCGTGTGCTTGGTCTATATATATGTACCTTGTGATACATCTAATACAGCGCGTGATTAAGCCCAAATCTTACGCTTTCACGCAACTCCAATTGCCTAGCCCACCAAGTCTTACTGGGGCTCGGCTCCTGACCACTTACTCAAACTCGCACGCATCGCCGCATGCCCACATCAATAGTTCGGCACGTATCCTAGGCGACCGCTACAAATCGGCATGTCGATTTGTGCATTCCATCGGCACAGTGTATAGCCGTCGGATGTGATGGCAAGATTAGCAATAAACATGATTAGCTAAATTTACGGGAAACAATTTTAGTGACTATAGGAAACAATTGTAGTGACAATATGAACATGGACAACTGTCCGTATGCAATACGTGCGTGGGCTTCTTCTGTCAACATGGAAACATTTGTATAATGTGAGGAAAACACTTTACTAAACCTTGCGCAACAAAATTTTTGAACCAATACAAAAATGGAATGTATACAACACAATCCTGGATTTTTCGGTAACTTATGATTCAAATCGCTAGATTTTCGACATCATGGGCTCCTTCTGTTATGGCAACGTGAAAACATTTACGAAATGAGAGGAAAATATTTTACTCAAACTTGCACAACAAATTTGTCAAATCAATACAACAACTAATGTTTGTTTATCTGAGCCATTGTGTTTATGTTCCATTCATCTGGGTATTCTGTTTCCCATAAAACAATAATTTGTTTCATATGCAACAATAATTCGTTTCCATCAACAATTAATGGAGAAACTGCAGTACACGCTCGCCGAGCTAATTTGTTGATGTTTCATTCCTCTGGGTATTTTGTTTCGCATATCACAATAATTTGTTTCATGTACAACAATCATTTGTTTCCATCAACAACTAATAGAGAAAATACAGCAGATGCTCGCCGAATCCCTGCTGTTGACGACTAATGGCGCAACGAGGCCGCCCTTCTGGCCGGAAGCATGCCGCTTCCACAGCCCAGTATGACGTGTAGAGTTTACCCTAAACAAATTACTAGTAACCCAGAAGAAAAAGACTGAATTAATTAACTAAAGATTGATAGAAATCAACATGGATCCGACCAATTAAGCTAGCTAGAGACAGACAGAGATCGATGCCATGCATATATCAGTGTACTACTCCATGGACGGATTCTGCTAGCTCCTCCAGACGTGCATGAACAACACGCGCGCGTGCACGTACGTACGTAGCGCTCTACTGATTAATGGCTGCTGTTATCGGTCGATCGGATTCAGGCGACGTCGCGCTGCTCCTCCTTGAGCGCGCCGGGGAAGAGGTCGAGCGTCTTGAGCGGCCGGCAAAACCCCATCGCCGTCGTCGTCGGCGGCGGCGCGCTCGTCATCATCGCCTGGTCTCCTGCTGCTGCTGCTTCCAACGCCGCCAGCTCGTACCTCGACGGCACGGTAGCGACGGCGAGCACTGGTGGTGGCAGCGGCGAGAAACGGGAGACAGATGGTGGCGGCAGCAAATAATAGGAGGTTGAGAAACCCTAACATACAATTGGGGGATTATATAGGTACCGTAAACACCGTTGGATGATTAATCTGGAACGGACGGCTCCGTGCTGAACCGACGGGAGCCCCAGATCGGTAGGCCGACGTGTAGAGTTTACCCATATCCTATTACCCAATCCTCTAGAACCTTAGCCACCGCCTCCGCCTAGCTGCACTGAGCCAGTATTGGAGCGACCCATCCGGCCGTCCCTCCGATGCTGCAGACCGGCGAGGCATGACGTAGTTTTCCATCCCTGACAGGTCGATGCCCTCATCCATCCTCCATCCTCGACCGGTGGGGACCACCGTGCGGCAGCGATAGTGGGTATAGGACGACCCCGACGTAGCGAGACAGCAAAGGAGTGTGACTTAGCGATAGTGTGATCCCAATATGGCAGCACTGGTAGCCGGTAGGACTAAACCCGACACGGCGAGGCAACGAGAGGCGGTGGCAGTGGAATAACAAAGGGCTCCTGCAATTTATGTCTTTGCACATTGCAATCTATCCTCTTCTCATCTTATTTTTTTCATTGCTTGGTGGCGTTAATTCTAAACATGGTCATGTACGTATTTTATTGATGATGCAGTAATCTGATGGAGATGCAGTGGCATTTCACGGTTATTTCGATCAAAACCAAAAGCCAGCACCAAATTTTCCATTAACTGAACTCTCGATTTTCATATTTTTCAGAGGATTTCGGTTGAAGTTTTCTTGTTACTAGATTTATGTGACATACTCGCAGGTATGGATCTCTATGGGCCCGTTTCCACAACAGTGGCTGGGAACGAGCAAATGTTGCCCCCAGGCGGGGAACAGGGAATTTTCATTTATGGGTAGTTTCACCACTCCCGTGAGGAGTTCCGCCGTTACCATATCGGTATTCGAGGAAGGAAAATAGTCCGTTTTCAGACCTTTAACTTTACCCCATGTCAATTTTTCATCCTAGAACAAATCGTCTAGATAATCTTCGAATATTTAAAACCGCTCATTTTACATCCTCAACTGATTTTACAGTGGTTTTCATCCTATGTGGTACATACATTTCAATAGTTCTAGATATATAACTGGTGGCACGACAAGCACTCAACAGTATCAAAAAGCAAAATAACAAATATTGCAATAATCGAGTCAATTTTTTCATTCTCCATCTTTTTCCCCCTTTCTCTTTCTATTCCTAATACAGACCACCTTACTTCATCTGTCACACTACCCCCATCTGCTCCTAGGATCCCATCTGAGCTTCTTTCTCATCCTGTCTCTCGGATGCTATCTCCTCCCCCTCCTGAATAACCTGCTCGGTCGCTCCACATCAGCAGACACCAACAGATTCTCCAAGAACTCCTTTCGCTTGATGTCGCCTTGGCCGCCACCCTCGCGTTGGCCTCCGCATTGCTGAGATCATCTCTCGCGGTAGCTACGTCTTTTTCCGGCTACGGCAGCGGAGATTGAGGCGAGAGCAGAAGAGGTCACGTTACTTGCAATGTGAGAAGGAGACTGCGAAGCCTAGCCATCAAAAGAAAGTGTAAATCTATAGCATTGCGAAACGTTTCTTAAATATATATTTCTTTTATAATTTGAGAACCAAGTTATCGAATAGATAGTTAATTATACCTATTTTTCGCTGAGAATTAAACACCAGATTTACTTCTTGTGTATCTTTTGAGGACGAAATTCATAGGTGACATATATATTGACAGCGGGTTGCATGTTATGACTTACTCAACTTTCGGGCTGCAGGATTCCGATCTTCCGTAAAAGCATGCGTGACCATATTAAGTATCACTAGCCGCGCGGGTTCCGCGGCCACTCGGGGCCTCAGCGCCGCATCTCCGTCCTATACGCCGTCGACGGCCCCGATCGCCCGCGCGCGCCTTCCCGCGCCCAGGTCGCCTGCCTTCCCACGCCCGCGCCTCGCCCCGCGTGCGTCTGCCCGCGCGCCCTGCCACGTGTGGCCCGTTGCTGGCGCCTTCCTCTTTGGGGACAAAATGGGCGGCGCCTCGTTGCTTGGGCCTCGGTCCTCCGTGCGTGGGCTGATTGCGGGCCGCCACTGCCCCTTTCCCTACGCCGCGGGTGTCCTGTTTCTTTCTGTCGGTGGTCTTTCTCTGGCTGTTTTCTGCTTCCCTTTGTGCGTGTCCCGATCCGCGCGTGCCATTGCGTCCGGTCCGGGCCGTGGTCGCGCCGTTGCGGTAGGTGCTGCCGGCCTGCTCACCGCGGCGGGGGTCTGCTGCTGATCCGTTCGTCGGCTGGTTGCCGGGGCTGCGGTCGACGGGGTGATGTGGTACTGAGCGGGTTGCGGAGGGCGCCATTGCCTCCTGTCCGGGCCGTGGTCGCGCCGCTGCGCTAGGTGAGGGTGCCATTGCCCCCGGGCCCGGCCGTGGTCGCGCCGCTGCGCTAGATGCTGGCGGCCTGCCCGCCGCCGTGGGGGTGCGCTGCTGATCCGTTCGCCGGGTGGTTGCCGGGGCTGCGGTCGGTGCGGTGGTGTGCTGCTGGGCGTGTTGCGGAGGTTGCCTCGCCGCCGTTGCTGCTCGTCTGCACTGCCTGCTGCGATTCTCCGTTCTGGTAAAGTTACATTGTTGTTAATTTATTAATTAAGTTAACCGTGCTTTGGGGAGTTTCTGTATTCGCACGATTTGCTTCCTCTTTTCGGTTGTGGGCTTGGTTTCTAATTAATAATTAATTATGTTTTATTACTAATAATTAATTATGTTCTTGCTTGCTAAAATGTTGTTGCTGGACGCGAGTTAGTTGCTCCTTTCAGTTCTCAGTTTATTTTGCCTGATTGATTCTCTGATGAGTGCGGGCCGTGCTCGCGCAGTCGCGGTAGGTGCTGCCGGCCTGCCCGTGCTGGGTGGCCACGGCCGGCATAGTGGTGTCGTGCTGCTCCGGTTGCTCGGGTCGGATGCCCGCCGTTGCCGCGGGAGTGCGCCGCTCATTCGTTCGTTGGCTGGTGGCCGGGGCTGCGATCGACGCGGTGGTGTGATGCTGACCGGATTTCCAAGGTCGCGTGGCCGCGGCCGCTGGTCCCGTGCAGTGCCTGCTGCAGTTCTCTGTTCTGGTAATATTAATAATAGATAGATAGATTTTTTTTTATTGCTTACTAGAATGATGTTGCTGGGTGCGATCTGCTTGCTTTTTGCGGTTCTTGGCTTAGTTAATTTTGTTCATTTTTGTGGTACTTACGTTTTCCTGTGCCGCGATGTTCTTTCGTTGGCCTGGTTACGAGCTGGAATCTCCTGGTCGTTCCTTCCCTCAAAAGCCTCGTGTTGGTGCTCTGGTTTTTTCTCTCTTCATAGATGTGCTGCGTTCGAGGCCTGCGCTATAAGCCTGGCGTACCGTGAATACCACGTGTTATCCTTGTTTTCTAGGTGCAGATCCTCTTGTCCCTTTCAGTTGTTTCGGAGTCGTAGTGCTCTGTTTACTACTATCGAGCCGCGTGCTCATTCCGTTGCCGTTCAATTTCTGCTAGACGTGCTGGATCTCGATCCCTTTTTCTGTCCTTGTGCCTCTTCCTTTTCCTGTCCGCACCGTTTCTTTGCTCTGTTTTACTGTGTTTGTTAAGCCTGCTGGATTTCGGTAGAATTTCTGCCTGCGTGTGCCTTGGATTTCATAGTGTGCCTATATAGGATGCGTCGAGTGTCTTGCCTCTTCTTCTTTTTTGTTTGCTCCCTGGTTTTTCCCTTCGGTCATTACGCCCCTTGCTGCAACGGCCATGCTTAGTTCTTAGGTAAGGGTTTCTCAATGGCTGGTCTGTTCCAAGCACGACCATTTGTTCTTTTTGGTTGCTGACGCCGTTTTGCTTCCCGGCAGGGTTATTGTCTGTCCTCCAGAGTTTCCTTCGTGCCTGCACTGTTTAGACAAGGTATGTTTATTCAGTTTCTTGATCTCCTTTATAGCTCTGCTGGTGCTTTTTCTATAGCTTTTAGCTTTTTTCATTTTTGTCTTACGTTCCTCACGGTGCGTCCTTTTTGTTGCTTTATTCGAACCTGCATGCTGGTCTTCCGGTTTGGAGGAAATTTCCCTGCTTTCTTATTTGATGTCTTTGTTCTGCTGCTCTAATGAATGTTATTGGTCTTTCTTTGTTGCTATGTTGTCTCTGACTATTGAAAGGAACGTGCTTCCGCGTGGCTTGCCGTCTGCTGCTACGTGTCGTTGTTCGTTGCGATGGAGGCTGGAAAGGTATTTTCCTGCTGCTCTTTTCTTTTTTTCCTTGTTGTCTATTCTTTCCGTTATTGTTCTGTTCCATGTAGTTGAGTGTGCCGTTGTTATATAGACTTGTTATTTATGTTCTCCTTGCATTCTCCGTACTACGCTTCCATGTATTTTTGCCGATTACATGCTGGTTTCCATTTCTGTGTTATTTGTCCCATGCTTAGATTATGTCATGTTAAAATATACCAAAGCGTAAAGATGCCAAAGCGCTTGGCTGTGGCAAGGGACGCTGCTTCGTCCATAGATTCAGGGCCATCCATGCATGCTACCGATCTTCCTGTGGGATCGAAACGTGCAAGAATTGATGAACCATCCTTTACATCTATTGCGCTGTTTGGTTCTACTTGTCAAGTCCCGAAGAGGCCCAGTATGTTTTTACTTGCTTTTGCCTTTGCTGTATTCTTTTCTACCCTGTTCCTATTTTGTGCTGCACGTCGATCATTAGTGTAGGCTATGTTTGTTAATTAGAGGATGATTTCTTCCCTTTGCTCGTGGCACGACATGCTAGCCAGAATAGAGAGATCTGTATGAAGCGTAAAAGGATGAAACAATTAGTTGCCAAGGGTGTCCCCTGTAACGAACATGGACAACCATGTTTGCCGTTTCCTTCTGAGTATGTGGATGCTCTGAAAGGTGTTTCTCCTCTAGGTTGCTCCTATTTTTTCCCTACTCTGTATGCACAGTTGTCTGACCATTTATTGGTTCTCTATTTCTGTTCTTGTTTGCGTGGCCTTCCAGCTACTTATTCGAAGCGATCTCGTCTTGGACCTCCGTGCTATCGCTGCCGGTATTGTGGCGTATCTTTCTGGTATGATGAACGGGTACAACGAGAATTCAGTTGGACAAAACGACGTGTAGTTTATAATGCCTGTTGCAGTGGTGGCAGTGTCTGTATTCCTCCATTTATGCCTCCTCCGCCGATCCTTGGACGCCTAATGCGATTTAATGGTGACCACCGCAGCCGCCAATTCATGAGGCAGATAAGGCAATACAACTGCTTGTTCAATTTTATGTCTCTTGGAGCTAAAGTAGATAACACCATAAATGATGGTGGTGGACCGTATGTTTTTCGCATTAATGGTCAGCTACACCATAGGATTGGTACACTCCTTCTTGCTGATGGTGAAAAGCCAAAATTCGCACAGCTATATATATATGAAACTGAGCATGAAGTTGAGCATAGAATACGTGCCTTGGATAATGATGCTGAACTTGACGGTGATTTAGATCGCTCTATCATTAAATGTCTCTTAACCATGCTAGATGATGTAAACCCGCTTGTCAAGCAATTTCGCATTGCTAGAGACCATTTAAAGGAGTGCCCTCACCAGCGCCTTGCCATCAGGATATTGGCTCCTAAGAATCAAGCCGATGTGCAGTATAATTTGCCGGTCTCTGATGATCTCACGATGCTCATTGTTGGTGATTTTTCGGTCGATGCTTACAGACGTGATATTATAGTACATGATAGGGACCATGGCCTTCATTTTGTATCGAATCTGCATCCTGTGCTTATGTCGTTGCAGTATCCTTTGCTGTTTCCATTTGGTGATCGTGGTTTCCATTTAGGTATTCAATATACAGATGCCCATTTGCTTCCAGAAAAAGTTCGCAAAACATTGACCATGCTAGATTACTACTCATATTGCTACCATTATAGACCTGGTCAGTATAATCCATACACATGCTGTGGTAGACTCACATCGCAGCTTCAGGTTGATTGCTACGCGTGCCTAAAAGAGAACCGCCTTTGGTTTATTATTACGAAACAAGATGAACTATGATCTGATCAGTTCCAAAACATAACTAATGCAGTGGGCCAAGGATACATAGACGGCAATAAAATAGACAGGAAAACTATCCTTCCAGCATCATATACTGGTGGTAGGAGATACTATACACAACATTACCATGATGCCATGGCCATTTGTCGAGAATATGGTGGCCTTGATACATTTACTACCTTCACATGCAATCCCAAATGGTCGGAAATTGGTGATGCACTACGTTACGAACCAGGCCAGCTTCCTTCTGATAGAGCAGATATCATAGTTAAAGTGTACAACATGAAGCAAGAGGAGATTGTACGTGATATTAAATCTGGAATAGTATTTGGGCATGTCTCTGTAGGTTGTGTCCTCCTCTAAATGTGGCTATTTCTGCGTCGTTTTTCATTGATCTCCACGATTGATTTCCTTTTTCTCTTGCAGTATTGCACAGCACTGAGTTCCAGAAAAGATGCCTTCCACATGCCCACATCTTAACATGGTTAAAGGACTGTAACAAAAGCATGCCATTGGCTCTTATTGACTCCCTAATAAGTGCAGAAATACCTGATGCATTAACTGATCCTTTAGGATATGTACTGGTTGAAGAGTTCATGATGCATGGCCCATGTGGTGATGCAAACAAAAAATGTCCTTGCATGAAAAAAGATGTTTGCTCAAAGTACTACCCTAGGCCATTCCAAGATGCAACGTGCCTTGATGAGCAAGGATTTCCAGCATATAGGCGGCGTAATGATGGTCGTGTTGTGTATAAGAACGGTGTCAAACTTGATAATAGATCAGTTGTTCCATATAACATGTTCCTCTTAAAAAAGTATAAGGCTCACATTAATGTCGAATGGTGCAACAAGAATAAAATCATTAAATATTTGTTCAAGTATGTCCATAAAGGAAAAGATAGATCACGCATCTGTTTTGAAGATGCACATAATAAAGGTTGCAGTATTGACATGCAGCAAGGAATAAAGGTTGATGAGATCCAAGACTATTTAGACTATAGACATTTAGTGCCTCATGAAGCATTGTGGCGGTTGTTTGCCTTCCCTTTGCACTGTAAAATGCCATCTGTAGAACAGTTAGATGTTCACTTGCCAGGAATGAATACAGTCACTTTTAAATCGACAACCAATCTACATAGTATTGTGTCAAATAGTCAAGAAATTCAGAAAACTATGCTTACTGAGTGGTTTGTTACAAATCAAAGATTCCCCCATGCTCGTGCTTTGACTTATTGTGAATTCTCGAGGGAGTGGACTTGGGAGGCTGATAAGAAATGCTGGAAACATAGGAACTGTCGTGACAGAATAGCTCGCATTTATTATGTTCATCCATCTGCTGGTGAACGTTTCTATCTTAGAATACTTCTTATGATTGTTAAAGGGGCCTGCACTTTTGATGATTTGCGTACGTTTGATGGTGTTATTTATGGTACATTTAAAGAAGCCTGTGAGGCACGTGGGCTGTTGGGTAATGACAGTGAATGGTATGCTGCATTTGAAGAGGATTCGCTCTGAGGCACTTCATCTCAGCTCAGGCATCTTTTTGTGACAATCATTCTGTTTTGCAGTGTCAACGATGAACGAGCTTTTTATGACAAATTCTCACCGTACTTATCAGATGACATACAGCATAGATATCGTTCATTGCTTAATAATCCTCATTTTGTTGTTCCTGCTATGCAACTGCAAGATCTCTTGATAGATGAATTGAGCGAACTGTTTTCACGTAATGGTTCATCAATAACATGTTTTAACTTGCCACAGCAACGTTCTATGCCCAGCAGCTATAATGCAAATAGGCTTATTCATCATGAACTATCTTATGATCTGGGTGATCTTTTAGAAAATGCATCTATGTTGGCTTCTCAGTTCAATGCATGCCAAAGAAAGGCCTATGATGAAATTGTTACATGTGTCATGAATGAACAGCCTAGTTTTTTCTTCCTTTCGGGCCATGGCGGTATTGGTAAGACCTTCCTATGGAACGCTATAATATCATACCTACGATCTCAAAAAAAAATTGTTCTTGCAGTCGCATCGTCTGGTGTTGCATCTCTTTTGTTGCCTGGTGGTAGAACTGCACACTCACGTTTCAAAATTCCAATAGATATCGATGAAACAACATTGTGTAACATAAAAAGAGGAACAATGCTTGCTGATCTTGTTATAGAGTGCGCTCTTATAGTCTGGGATGAGGCACCCATGACACATAAACATTGCTTTGAAACATTAGATAGAACACTGCGTGACATCTTAGTGCCTATAAATACTGCTGCAAATGATCTGTCATTTGGTGGAAAGCCAGTTGTGTTAGGTGGTGACTTTAGGCAGATACTGCCTGTCATTGAAGGTGGCACACGGGCTCATGTCATTGCTGCTACTATAACAAATTCACGGTTATGGCAATCTGTACGTGTCCTTAAGCTGCATGTCAATATGCGATTGTCAAACCCAACTTTATTGCCTAGAGAATAGGAAGAGCTCCGCATATTTAGTGAATGGGTATTAAGTGTTGGCAATGGCAAAGTACATGGAGCAGATCTAGGTGCTGATAACATTGGTACCATAATTAGCATACCATCCGACTTGTTGGTACGCCCAGATGGTGATAAAATAATTGCCATTATCAATTCCGTTTATACTAACCTTGCTGTCAACTATTCTGATCCAGTTTATTTACAGAACCGAGCAATAGTGTGCCCTAACAATGACACGGTTGATGAAATAAATATGCGTGTTCTACACATGATACCAGGAAAAATGGTTGAACATCTAAGCTGCGATTCAATCTCTAAAATGAATGACAGATTAGGTGATTTTGATGATTTATACCCTACAGAATTCTTGAATTCCCTTGTTATCAGCAATTTTCCGCACCATAAACTTGCCCTTAAAGTTGGCTCTCCTGTGATGTTGCTTAGGAATATAGATCAGAGTATTGGATTGTGCAATGGTACTAGACTGATCATAACTAGATTGGCACACCGAGTCGTACAGGCAACTATAATGACTGGTTCAAATGTTGGCGATACTGTGTACATTCCAAGAATCACGTTAACGTCTAAGAATTCAAAATGGCCATTCATTCTAGAAAGGCGACAGTATCCTCTCAGACTTTGTTATGCTATGACTATAAATAAAAGCCAGGGCCAGACCCTTGAATGTGTTGGCATCTATCTACGACGACCTGTTTTCACACATGGGCAGTTATATGTTGCAATTTCATGAGTGACATCACGTTCTGGCCTAAAAATTCTCATCGATAACGAAGATGGATCATCTGGTGATAGCACACGTAATGTTGTGTACGATGAGGTCATTTCTCTTGTATAAGTAATAACCCCCAAGCTATATTCGATAGGTTGCTATATCTAATTATGTACATTAGCTTTTTAAGTGAGTTTCTCAGATTTCCTGACAATCTGCACGGAACTTTCATTTTGGTTTGCCATGCTTCTGCCAGAAACCTAACTATTATGCTTCTGTTAACGCCAAAAATTGACTGGGCCCAGGAATCAGTGACTGAGGGTAAAATCGGCCGATCAAAGGAGGAATTTGTCGCAGTAGACGATATGGAGGAAAGTGCGGGGAGCTAGAAAGATAAGATCGGCCGGTGGCGGAAAATATGGGATGATTGGATCCACCAAGGGCGTATCGGCCCTGGAGAGTCGGAGTAGTTAGTATAGATAAGGATAGTTTAAATCTATTAGAGTTCGTATCGGACTTAGAGTGTTAGTTGTAATCGTGTCGGACTCTAAGTCCCAGTTTGTAATTGAGTCGGCCACAATCCAATACAACTTTCGGCGCATCGCCACCTATTTTCCGACGAATTCTCGTCTCGAGCGGGCTGCATCGGCTCCGATCTCGGCGAGGGATTAGGATTTGTCACCTTGGTAAGCGTATCGGCTTGATTGGTACTTCCTCGGTTAGGTCCGATATACTGATTGCGTCGGCACGATTGCTAGTTATCCGGTAATCTAGATCTATTTACAGCTATCGTATCGGATCTTGGATACATACTGTCTCGGTTAAGTCCGATCTATCGTAGCTTAGATCCATACGGTCGTTTGATTTAGATCTGCTTACTCGAGTCATTGTAAGTCCATTAAATCGGCTAGATCTGGCATCGTCTTGATTATCCTCGGTGAGGCTGCATCGGTTGAGTCCGATCTCTTATTGAATTACTTAAGGCGATAGCAATTTGGTTGGTTTAATCGGCGTACAGTTCTATCGGGGCGTTTAGCCGATAGTTTATCTTAATTTGCATTGAGTTGTCATCGGACTCTGCCAGGCTGGTCTGAGCCTTCTGGTGTGAGCCGATAGTCATCTATTATACCCGTATCGGCCGATTGCTTCGTGCAGGGGTAATCGGCTACACATCGGCCTTTCAGGGCCGATGTTCTAAGCGATCTAAGTTTATTATCTTTGTCGATTTGCAGGGAAAATCGACTGGCACGTCTTGGTTGTTTTCACCACGCCATATTGATCCTGCACTGGAGTTAAGCAAATCTCCCAGGTCACGTGTGTACGATTTTCGCATCAACACACTTTTTGGCACGCTCGGTGGGACAGGAAGCAATCGACAATGACAAAACCCGATGACATCAAGAACCCATCAGAAGTGTCACCGGAGAACGAGATCCCAATATCGGTTGATCAGCTGACCGATGAGCAAAAGCAGCAGTTAGAGCAGCGGATGGCAGACTTCCACAAACTATGCCTCGGTTCATTTTCAAAATCCAGGCAGGGGTTGATTCATCAGAAGAGTCCCTTGCCTCTTGTAGTACTGCCTGGAGAAGCATCATCGGGCGGGATGAATGGAGCCCAATCAGGATTGGAGCCCCAGCAAAAGTTCCAGGACGTGATAGATCAAGCGGTCCATCATGCCCTAATCAATCAATCCCAAACGCTGGTCAACACTTTGAAGAACCTGATTCTGAAGACAGTTGATGGATCTATTTACAAGGAGCAAGTCCAAGGACCAGCATACTTTGTACCACCAACTGGTACAGTGCCACCAGCCCAAGCTGGTAGGCCCGCATCGGCGCATGGCCCTATGTACAATTCATCGCCTCTTCAGACCCTGTCATACAGAGCTTCGGCGCAAGCAATGCCCCAGCCACGCTACTCTACATCGGCTTACAACGCGCCTCAAGCTCCAGTACAACCGGATGTTCCCCATGTGACCTATACTACGACGCAGGACGTGGATCCAAGTCTATTCCCACGATCGGCGGCTGCCCCGTCGACTGGACGTCAAGGGTATCACATGGTGGCCAATTACGGAGAGCAGCCTAATGTACATATGCAACCATCGGCACCGGCAGCAACGTCGCCATACATCACTGCCACTGGAGCCGATGACTGGGCTGGTATGATTGCTGAAGTCATGAGAGAACAGTTCGGTTTAAAGCCGAAGCAGCAGTCGTTCGTGTATCGGCCTCCATATCCAGAATCTTTTGATGCAGTGCCTCTGCCGCATCGGTACAAGATGCCAGATTTCGCCAAGTTCACGGGACAAGATGATACGACTACTCTAGAGCATATTAGCCGATTCTTAGCACAATGCGGGGAAGCATCGGCTACTGATGTATTGAAGGTCCGATTCTTTCCATTATCTCTTTCTGGATCGGCCTTTTCTTGGTTCGCATCACTTCCTCCGAACTCGGTTTGAAGTTGGGCCGATTTAGAGCAGAAGTTCCACAAATACTTCTTTGCGGAAGTTAGGGAGATGAGGATAACGGACTTGATGGCGGTAAGGCAGCGGGCTGGCGAACCGGTTACTGAGTATGTTCAGAGGTTCAGGGATGTACGTAGCCGATGTTTCAGTTTACAGTTGACCGATCAGCAGTTAGCTGATCTGGCATTCAATGGATTGATAGGACCACTTCGTGAAAAATTCCCGTCTCCAGAGTTTGAAAGTTTAGCCCAGTTGGTTCAAAGGGTATCGGCGCAAGAAAATCAATCCAGAGGTATGAAGAACAAATATACAGCCATCCAAGTAGCCGATTATACCTCTGATTCCGATTCTGAAGAGGAAGTAGCCCTGGCCGAATGGACAAGGAATAAGAAGGCTGTGGCATGCCCATGGGTGAAGGATTCACCTGGAGAGCGATATGACTTTGATGTTAATAAGGCAGATAAAATATTTGATTTGTTACTCCAGGAGAAGCACATCCAGTTGCCGATGAACCATGTATTGCCATCGGCAGATGAGCTGAAGAAAAGAAAATGGTGCAAGTGGCACAACTCGCCGTCACACCACACCAATGAATGCAAAGTGTTTAGGCTGCAGATTCAATCGGCTATCGAGCAAGGACGCATCAAGTTCGATGAACAGAAGAAGCCGATGAAGATTGATGGACATCCCTTTCCAGCAAATGTCAACATGGCTGGTATAGGGGGGTCATCGGCTATCATTAACAGGTATCAGAAGAGGCATGAGAGGGAGGATAAGATACATCAAGGGCCACAGTTTGACCCTCACTGGGAATGCCCTTTCTTCAGATTTTGTTGGGACCAGGGCATGAAATTACCATCAGCCGATAACTGCCCCGGATGTAACGGTCAAGTTGCAGAGTTCCGGGAAAGGCAATCGGACTATCATCAAGCCTCGCGGGGGAAGTTCGCGTCTCCAAGCCGATCCAGTCAGGATGAACGATCCCCAAGGCGCCGGCCGATGGCTACCGATCAGGTCAGAGTCTCCGCACATGATCGGCTCGGTCCTGTTAACAGTGTTGAAGGAGGCGGTAGAGATAATCAGGGGCCAAACGAGCAATGGTGCCCCAGTAATATATTTACCAAGAGCCAGAAAAGAAGGGTGGAGAGGCTCCGCCATCGGGAGTTAAGGGCCGATCCACGTGGTTATCGGCCCCGTATTAAGAAAGAATGGCGCCCAAAAAGAGAGCCGACGGAGGCATCCGTCAACATGGTTTTTATTTTGCCACAGGAATTCAGATCCTCCGAGCATGCGGCAGATGACAATGAAGAAATCACTGCATAGCTGGTTCTAGACCCACAACAGGCAGTATTTGAGAAACCCGAAGACTCGAAGCATTGGCACTTGAAGGCGTTGTACATGAGCGGATTCATCAATGGGAAGCCGATGGCTAAGATGTTAGTCGATGGGGGTGCAGCAGTCAACATCATGCCAGTGACTACCTTTCGAAAGCTAGGCAAAACTGCCGATGACTTGATCAAAACCAACATGATCTTGAGGGATTATGGCGGAGGCACATCGGAAGCAAAGGGAGTCGTCAATGTGGAATTGACCATCGGAAGCAAGACACTGCCTGTAACTTTCTTCGTCATCGATGGAAAAGGGGCCTACAGTTTATTACTTGGAAGAGATTGGATCCACGCCAATTGCTGCATTCCCTCTACGATGCACCAGGTATTGATGCAGTGGACAGATGATAAGGTGGAGATCGTGCCAGCCGACAAAACAGTTGACGTCGCGTCGGCCGATCCATCCCCATGGCAAATCGATGACATGGAGTGCTTGTCGGGGAAAAATTGGGAAGGTGATTACATCAAAGTAACCAATCAGGGGTTGGAGATTATCGACGAAATAAATTCTAAACTTTTTCTCTGATGGGCACCCCAGGTGATGTGGAAAATGAAGGGAAGCTGGGGCAAGGGTTTATGTCGGCCGATGAGTTGGAGGAGGTTGATATCGGGAATGGCAATAAACAAAGGCCGACATATATCAGTAAAGGATTATCAAAGGAGTCCAAGGTAAAAGTGATAGAGTTATTAAAAGAATATAGAGATTGTTTTGCATGGGATTATCATGAGATGCCAGGGCTCAGCCGATCCGTTGTTGAACATCGGCTACCGATTAAACCAGGGTATCGGCCATTTAAGCAACCTCAAAGGAGAACAGACCCTAAGATATACGAAACCATCAAGGAGGAAATTACGAGGCTCTACGATGCCAAATTCATCGGGCCATGCCGATACCCCGAATGGGTTTCGAATATAGTTCCAGTAGTCAAGAAGAATGGGAAGCTCCGGATTTGCATCGACTTCAGGCCGCTGAATAAAGCTATGCCCAAGGATGATTATCCAATGCCAATAGCGGATCTTCTGATCGACGCAGCGGCCGGACATCAAATTATCAGTTTCATGGATGGCAACGCAGGATATAATCAAATATTCATGGCAGAAGAAGATATTTCGAAGACTGCTTTCAGATGTCCAGGAGCAATCGACCTCTACGAGTGGGTGGTAATGACCTTTGGTCTCAAAAATGCTGGTGCCACATATCAACGGGCTATGAATTACATATTTCACGATCTGATTGGCCGATTGGTGGAGATTTACATTGACGACGTCGTAGTCAAATCCAAAAGCGCCGATGGACACATAGCCGATTTAAAAGAGGTACTGGAGCGAACCAGGAAGTACGGTTTGAAGATGAATCCGACCAAGTGTGCCTTTGGAGTGTCGGCTGGGCAGTTTCTGGGCTTCATTGTACACGAAAGAGGGATTGAAGTCAGTCAGAGGAGTGTTAAGGCGATCAAAGAAATCAAGCCGCCGGCTAATAAAAAGGAGCTTCAATCCTTGATCGGCAAGGTCAATTTCATCAGGAGATTCATATCTAATCTGTCTGGGAAGATGGAGCCGTTCTCACCCTTACTAAAATTGAAAGCCGATCAAGAATTCAGGTGGGAGGAGCAACACCAGAAGGTATTGGATGGAATCAAGGAATATTTGAGTTCTCCCCCAGTGCTAGTACCACCAAAGGAAGGCGTTCCCTTCAAATTGTACATTGCAGCCGATATAAAGTCTATCGGCTCTACGCTCATTCAGGAACAGGACGGTAAGGAAAGAGTGGTATTCTATTTAAGCCGACGGCTGGTAGATGCGGAGACTAGGTATTCGGAAGTCGAGAGATTGTGCTTATGTTTGTATTTTTCCTGCACCAAGTTAAGGCATTATCTTTTGGCAAATGAATGTGCCGTGGTATGTAAGACCGACGTGATAAAGTATATGCTATCAGCTCCTGTTTTAAAGGGGAGAATTGGGAAGTGGATGCTCGCGTTGGCGGAATATGACTTGAGGTATGAATCGGCTAAAGCAGTTAAAGGACAAGTTTTGGCCGATTTAATGGTCGATCACAGCAAAACAACGGAGGGGTACGTCGAGCCGATGCCATGGGTTTTGTTCTTCGATGGATCAGTATGCAAACATGGGTGTGGCATCGGATTACTGTGTATCTCGCCTCGGGGGGCACGATTTGAGTTCGCCTTCTCAGTTGATCCGGGAACTAATAATCAGGTCGAGTATCAGGCGGTCGTGAAAGGACTGCAAATCTTACGGGAAGCCGAAGCCGATTCTGTCGAGATAATTGGAGACTCGTTACTTGTAATCGGACAGCTGGCTGGCAGCTACGAGTGTAGAGATGACATCTTAAGGAGTTATTATGAGTACTGGCGGCTGCTCATTGAAGAATTCAGAGGCGCATGGTTCAAACATATACCTAGGGAGCAGAATATGGAAGCAAATAATCTGGCGCAAAGTGCATCAGGATATCGGCTGTGCGACAAAGGGGTCATCGTTGAAGAAGCCGATATCGAGGAAGACGATTGGAGAAAGGAAATAATAGATTACCTGCAGAACCCTTCACAGCTAACCCCACGAAAAACCAGGTACAAAGCTCTCAAATATATTATGCTGGACGATGCGCTATACTATCGGACATTGGATGGAATTCTATTGAAGTGTTTAGATCAAGAAGAAGCCAAAGTAGTCATGTGCGAAGTACACGAAGGAATTTGTGGCACCCATCAATCGGCTTATAAAATGAAATGGCTGCTGAGAAGAGCCGGCTACTTTTGGCCAGCGATGCTCGAAGATTGTTTCAGATACTACAAAGGGTGCCAGGATTGTCAAAATTTGGCTCTATCCAAAGAAGTCCAGCATCGGCTATGAATCCGATTATCAAACCTTGGCCGTTCAGAGGATGGGGGATTGACATGATCGGCCAGATTTACCCGGCATCGAGCAAAGGGCATAAATACATTCTGGCAGCAATGGATTATTTTACTAAGTGGGTCAAAGCAGTATCATTCAAAAACGTAACTTCCAAGGACGTGATCGGCTTTATCAAAGAACACATCGTCTATCGATTCGGTATTCCTCAGACGATTACAACCGACCAAGGTACCGTATTCATGTCAGAAGAGGTCCAGAACTTCGCCGCAGGCATGGGGATTAAACTTTTAAACTCGTCGCCTTATTACGCTCAAGCAAACGGACAAGCAGAAGCTTCAAATAAAAGCCTGATTAAGTTGATTAAGCGGAAGATCGACGAGCAGCCGAGGCGATGGCATACGACGCTCGCCGAATCATTATGGGCTTATCGGATGGCCTGTCATGGTTCGATACAAGTAACTCCTTATCAATTGGTATACGGGCACGACGCGGTATCACCGTGGGAAACTAATATCGGCTCCAGAAGGATTACGTCGCAGGATCAGTTGACAGCCGACGAATATCAAAACCTCATGATCGATGAGCTAGAGGATATAACGCAGCATCGGCTCAGAGCATTGGAAAAACTGGAAGAAAATAAGGCGCGAGTCGCACGACACTATAATAAGAAGGTGGCCCCCAAGAAATTCGAGGAAGGGGACTTGGTCTGGAAGCTAATATTGCCAATCGGATCCAAAGATAATCGGTTCGGCAAATGGTCCCCGAATTGGGAAGGGCCCTACATGGTAAGCCGATACGTACCGGGTAATGCGTATTTTCTAAAGGAATTAGATGGAGAAGAGTTCGGCAAGGCCCTAAACGGCAAATACTTGAAGCGATACTATCCTAGCGTATGGGTCGATGCATGAAGTAAAAACGTCCAGGGATCCGATACACGAAGGCATCAGTCAATCGGCCGACATCAGGAGTATCGGCCTCAAGCAGAAGAAAGAACGAAACAAAGCACTCAAGAGTCAAGTGATTAAAAAGCCGATATATAGAAAAAATATATCGCCTACAGATGGCCGATATTATTAAATATCGCCCTTAGTTACAAGCATCAGCGTTCAAAAATACACCGACAGGCCTTACAGAAGGAAAAAATTCAAGGTTACATCGGCGGCAGTCATGCTAGATAGCTCTGGATGGCGGCGATGGCATTGAGGCGAACCTGATCGACCTCAGCTAGGTAAGCTCCATCGGCACCGTCGCCAGGAAGAGCATCGCGGCGCTGCGTCGCTTCAGCGATGGCCGACGAAAATGCCGCTTGTTGGGCTTCAAGCGCCGCAGGAAGCGCCGCCAGGGTGCTCTCTTTCGTTGCGATCTCGGCATCCTTGGCCGCCAGCGCCGCTTGGAGATCGGCTCGCTCCTGCTTCAGCCGATCTAAGCGGCCTTGGACCTCAGCCAATCTGGCCTGGAGATACTTCGTCTTCTCCTCCTCAGCTGCCCGTTCCGCCGATTGAACTTGTGCCGCTTGGGCTGCCCGATCCGATAAGCGCCGCTGAGCCTTCATTACCTTGATCCGATGGTACTCAATAAAAGCTACCGGGACCAAAGCTTCAAGGACTTCGTCGGGCAGGGACCGCTCAATTTCGTGAAAACGGTCCCGCACAGAGCCGGCACTAGCCACCAGCCTATCCACGGGGATCTCTAGGCGCTGCCGGATGTCAGTTAAAGTGCTCCGAACATCCCCTGGAATCCAAGTCCTGGGCTCGACAGTTTGAGGCACGAATCAGTCGATAAAGGGGCAGCCTGTGGCGACGGCGCAACCGACGCAGGAATCGATCGGAGCGGCGTTGGTATCGGCACGGTCGCTTCAGCGGCGACAGCAGCTTGGGGCGTCGGCGCGGCCGATGCAGGAGAGGATCGAGGAGGCGTTGGCATCGGCCCAGCGACTTCTATGGCTACGACAGCTTCAACGGTAGCGGGCACGGTACCGGTCGGCTCAGAGGTCGATGGTGGCGGCATCAGCACGGTAACGTCAGTGGCTGCGGCAGCAGCAACCACGCCAGGCGAAGGATCAGCTTGACCAGAGGCTGGCGGCGCCGGCGTTGATATAGCAATCTCCTCAGTCTCAGGGGCTGCCGTGACACCGGCTATCGGCTCGCTCGTCGATAGGGGCAGCGTTGAGGACGGAGCAGAAGTGTCCACGGCAGCCGATACGGGGTTGGTCGTCGGCCCAGCAGAAGTAGTAACAGGAGGACTTGGGGCCGATGATGGCGGCTGCGTTAGGCCAAAGTGAGCATAAGGGAAAACAAAAGATAAGATACCAAGTAAAAAAAAACTTACCTGCTCAGTATCGGCCAGGGGGGCAATGATGGCCTGGGAGGTCGGAGATAAGGGCTCTGAGGACCTTGTGACAGTGGCGGCGGTAGCAGAGGCCGATGGCTGTGAAGGAACATCATCGTAAGTAAGCCGACGCTTCTTCGACGCGACCTTCTTAGAGGTCTTGGTCACGGCGCGCTTGATCCCTCCCTGTTCGCCTTTCATTATGGCCGATATCAGTGGAGCATCGGACCCCAGGGAGGGCGCGTCATGTATCGGCTTGCCGCTGTCGCTTTCCGTCGGAGCGGGTTGGTCATCGGACTACATAAACAAAGAAAGGATGAGATATACTTGGATGGAATTGACAAAAGAAAAAGAAGGCAAGTATCGTACCTCATCTTCGATCGGCTCCGTCACATAACGCGAGGGGTTGGCCCAGAACAAGTGTCGCCTCCACTCCTTCCACCATCGGTTGAACATTGTGGAAGAGGAGGGGCTCAGGTTGAGATCGGGGCTGCATTCACCAAGTGAGAGAGTGGTCTCGATATGTTGCGCCCGATTAAACTCAAGTCCATTGGCGATCGGCTGCCTGGCCCTGAGTTTGTTGCTGAAGAAAAGGCCAATCGACAGCTGCCTGAACCCCATCTGGCGAGCGCTGAGGGAAGGATAGTAAAACTCATACGATGGTTTATGAGTTCTACCAGAGCCGATTCCGACAGGTAGAAGGCTAGGCCTGATGCATGCCTCTAAAATGCCAAAAGAGATTTGATCGGCTAACGGCGCATCGGGGCGGAAGAACCAAGGGACTTCATACTCAGACATATCCTCGGCCGAGTAGGGGAATCGGACGATGCAGTCACGGTTCAGTCCGGTATAGAAGGTTGCAAACCAGTGGGCAAGCAGACTATCCGATAGCTTGGCTCCCCCCACAGCCGATGCCGCTTCTCCCTTAGACATGCATCGGCGGAAATCCGGTTCTTCGTTCTCCGCATGGTCCGTGGGGAAGATTAGGGCGTCCATTGAATTGAGTCCCATTGCCTTGTGGTGATAGGTCACTAGCCAAAGTTGCAGGAACCACCAGGGGCCTCCAGTTGAGCCGACGAACTTGTTGGCCATTAGCTTCATCGATGCATCGTGAAGCATGTGGTATACGGCTCCCAGAAGAAATCGGCCCAAGGGAATGCGCACGCCGATGACCAGGCGCTCGGCTATGGCTTGGAAATTGGTCGTCGGGCCGATGGTGCGCCCGCAAAATATGAAGCGCTCGAGCCACATGTTGAGGAAGGCTGTATACTCACGGTCAGAGACAGGCCCTGTCCGGCGATGTTCTGACATATATCCGCCCCATCCCTTAACACTTTTGGTTTGAAGCCGATGCTTGGTCTCGGTGTCGAGGGTCCGGGGGTCGCCGGTTGAGGTGATGTCCAGGTCAGTCAACATCATCACGTCCATTAAAGTGGGTGACATCGGACCCTGATTGAACAGGAAGGCGTTCAATGTATCGGACCAGAGGTACGATGCGGCAGCTAGCATCGGCTCGTTCTTATCGATGTCGGCCAAGGACAGATTGATGCAATGGCCGATGCCCAGTTCTTCCCATTCTTGGCTTTTAGCTGCTGATACACGTCGGTACCAGTCCCTCCATCCAGAGAGTTGAGTTGGCCAAGATCGGAAGGTGCCTTGCCAATCACCTACTCTGACCGTGGTGCGTTTGAAGGGCAGCCGATTGGTTTCAGCATTGATAAAATCTGTGGGGTCTTCATCGCCCATCGGCCCAAGATAGCAGTGTCCAGGGAACTCGGAGGATGGAATGATGATTTGGTTCCTAAGGTACTAAAAAGGGAAAAAAGAGCGAGTAAAGATCGAGAATTCCAAAAAGAAGAACAGTAACCATGGCGGTAAAAAAGAAGAAAAATGGAGTGGCAACAAAGGACGTTACCTCTGGGACAGCTTTCGAGGTCGCCATTGTGATCGGAGGAGAATCGGCGGCGGCGTTAATCGACGGTGAAAGAGGGCCCGGCGGACGGCGGAATGCTTATCGACGGTGAGGTCGCCGGAATCGAAAGCGACCAGGAAGCAGGAGCGAAAGAAGGAAGAGGCGGTGAGCGTGAAAAGTGAAGTACTGGTAACTTTTCCTTGAGGTAACAGGTGATAAATGCGCACGAGAACCAACGAGAGAAATCCGGCCCACGATTGTCACACGCACGCCGGATTTGGGGGGCATGTGTTAACGCCAAAAATTGACTGGGCCCAGGAATCAGTGACTGAGGGTAAAATCGGCCGATCAAAGGAGGAATTTGTCGCAGTAGACGATATGGAGGAAAGTGCGGGGAGCTAGAAAGATAAGATCAGCCGGTGGCGGAAAATATGGGATGATTAGATCCACCAAGGGCGTATCGGCCCTGGAGAGTCGGAGTAGTTAGTATAGATAAGGATAGTTTAAATCTATTAGAGTTCGTATCGGACTTAGAGTGTTAGTTGTAATCGTGTCGGACTCTAAGTCCCAGTTTGTAATTGAGTCGGCCTTAGGCCACGACCCTGCGGGTATAAATATAAACCCCAGGCGCTTGTAGAAAATCGAACACAATCCAATACAACTTTCGGCGCATCGCCACCTATTTTCCGACAAATTCTCGTCTCGAGCGGGCTGCATCGGCTCCGATCTCGGCGAGGGATTAGGATTTGTCACCTTGGTAAGCGTATCGGCTTGATTGGTACTTCCTCGGTTAGGTCCGATATACTGATTGCGTCGGCACGATTGCTAGTTATCCGGTAATCTAGATCTATTTACAGCTATCGTATCGGATCTTGGATACATACTGTCTCGGTTAAGTCCGATCTATCGTAGCTTAGATCCATACGGTCGTTTGATTTAGATCTGCTTACTCGAGTCATTGTAAGTCCATTAAATCGGCTAGATCTGGCATCGTCTTGATTATCCTCGGTGAGGCTGCATCGGTTGAGTCCGATCTCTTATTGAATTACTTAAGGCGATAGCAATTTGGTTGGTTTAATCGGCGTACAGTTCTATCGGGGCGTTTAGCCGATAGTTTATCTTAATTTGCATTGAGTTGTCATCGGACTCTGCCAGGCTGGTCTGAGCCTTCTGGTGTGAGCCGATAGTCATCTATTATACCCGTATCGGCCGATTGCTTCGTGCAGGGGTAATCGGCTACACATCGGCCTTTCAGGGCCGATGTCCTAAGCGATCTAAGTTTATTATCTTTGTCGATTTGCAGGGAAAATCGACTGGCACGCCTTGGTTGTTTTCACCACGCCATATTGATCCTGCACTGGAGTTAAGCAAATCTCCCAGGTCACGTGTGTACGATTTTCGCATCAACAGCTTCCTATGCAGGTTCAGCCACTTCCTCTATGTGATCTTGACCCAAGTAAAAAACGTGGAACTATCTGTGTGCGTATCTCACGCATGTGGGAGTACTATAATAGGGAGCGGAAACTTGCTCACGTTGATCTTGCCTTTATTGATGAAACGGTATAAATGTTGTTTTGTTGCTATATTACTATATATGTTTGCTTTGGTCCCATGCTCATTTACCTGCACATTTCCTGCTGTTTAATTAGGGCAACAAAATGTATGCTGAGATAGGTGCTGCACATGCGCCAAAACTGATGCAAACTATCAAAGAAGGCCATGTTTACATCATCCGGGATTTCCTTGTCCAATCAGCGAAGAATATGTACAAGCCTGTTGATGGAATGTTCATGATCAAGCTGACTAGCTGGACAAAGATCGAAGAAGCCAATATTGTTTCAGAATCATTTCCTCGTTATGCCTATTGCCTAACATCCTTTCAAGAATTGCCTAAGTTTATTGGCAGGAAAGAGAAGTTCCTCGGCAAGTGTGCTAAACCTTATTCCTCATGCTTCTTCCAGTTATATCTGCTTGCTGCGTGACTACATGAATTTATTACTTTACGTCTGTTTTTGCAGATGCTATTGGCATTATAACTGCGATCTCAGATTTGCTGCATGTCCAGCTGCCATCCCAATCTTCTGTGTCTCTCAAGAGGAATTTGCATATCATGGATATCGAGTAAGTGCTCATTCAACTCCTTCGTCTCTGTTCTCTCTACTATGTATGTACAGCTGATCGTATAATATGCCTTTGTGCTGTTATATATACTACTTAATGGCACCGATTAGTTCACATGGCACTGCATGTTCTTTTGGTTGAATATTTCCATATTTATTGCGTTCCATGTCTCTATTTAATCATGGTTGCCAGTGGAAGGACCATTAATGTGGCCTTATGGGGGCACCATGCCGCTGCCTTTGATGGTGAGCAACTATACAAAGATGGTCAAACAAAGCTTCTCCTCGTTCTCCTTGTTGGAACTTTGATCAAGGACTACAAAGGTATGGTATTTATGATTGCTTTCTTCCACCAAAAGAAATATCTAACCAATTGGGTTCCCTTTCCTTATGTCTCTTCTGTCTACCAAAAATACAGGCCGTGACACAATAACCTGTGGTGATGCTGTCACATACTATATCAATCCTGATATTCCTGAAGTGCAGGCCTATGACGACAGGTTTCCTTGCTCCGATCATCGTGCCTCTGACTAGGTTCTCATGAATATTGATTAAGCAGTTGCACTCCTCCTTTTTTTTATTTGTGCAGATTTGGACAGCAGATACCTGTGCTTCAGTGGATGGCTGCAGATGATGATCGGTATCAGAAAATTTACAGGCAATCTGAACCTGAGGAGATTGATATCAAAACAGTGCTAGCAAAGGATCCATATGATTTGCTTGTGTGTTTGCTTCCTTCTATGCATATGTGCTTACTGTTATTCAATAACATTGTATTCTGTTCTATCCATATGCATATGCTGCTATTAGATCATGTCTGCCTCTTGCATTGTTATATTTGGTTCCCAATTTTACACGCAGGGTAAGAATATGGTTTGTACCATAACAATATTGAAACTCTAGCCAGAGTCATGGTGGTTCCTTGCTTGCTCCAAGTGTCATAAAACTGCATATTCAGCCGATACAGAGTTTGTTTGTAGTGATCCAAAGTGTCTTTGTGTAACAGCTGGCCCAAGGTACATCCATTTATAACCAAAAAACACTCTCTATATCTTGTCTGTTCTGAATTCTAACTGGTCATTTCCTGTCATCTCTTGGTTCATACAGGTATAGAATATCAGTGGTTGGTAGCGATGGCACAACAGATGCTCGGTTTGTGTTCTTTGCTGGAGTAGCTGAACAGATCGTTGGAAAAACTGTTGAAGCTGTCCAACGAGTTTCAATACGACGCTCAGGCACGATCCCTGCTGAGATAGCATCGCTTGTCTCGCAAAAATACACTGTTAATTTCAGTGTCATAGAAAGAAGTTTGGGGTTTGGTGAACTTACGTTCCAGGTTAATAGAGTGGATGTCGTACATGCAAAATCCAAGGTCTTTGAGTTTGCTGCAGTTGCTTCCGCTTCCAGGCAATCAGAGTCTACACTCACATCGTCATCGGTTTCTCGGCCCATTCCATTACATAGCGAGGTGCATATGGTTTAAAAAATATAAATTATCACACAGTAACTATTTCCGTTCTGCCAATGTTTTGCCTCTCATATGATCGTTCCATTGCTTCCTATTGTTTCCTTCTCCAGGCTATCTGTCCTTGCTTTATTTACTTAGCATTCATTTGTGATGTCCTTATATATTAGTGCGTGCATTTCAGACATAATCCAGCATCCACCTAATGCAAACGTTAGTGTCGTAATTTTTGTTGTCCACTATATTGGGTCTGGCTATATCTTCTGCTATGGAACAGACATGCAAGATTGCATTTGCTATTGCTGCACTATCTATCCCAGATTCTATAGCATAGAAATTACATTCATTTTTGCCTCCATAAGTATATCTATCCAGTTATTCGTGACTCTTTTGTTTGTCTACCTATAGTTGCAATGTGATTTTCATTCATGATTATTATTTTCTTTGCCTGCTTCCAGTTGTGCGATGACCATGCATTGCATGCTGTTGATCACAATGATGCACCTGAAAAATCCACCGTTCCACCTGACGCATCATCGCCTTTACCGGTAAAGATCATCCAAGCAGTCGTTGATCCCTCTATTTATTGCTCAGCTACTGTATCCACGCTGACATTTTGAAATTGGCATAGCTTACAACAACTCCTGCCAGTGTGACAGAACAGGCTACGCACTGCGAAGCTGATGCTTCTTCTGCCACCAAAAAACCGAACAATAAAAGGTTACATATGTTACTCTAATATTGCAATAGTGATCTGCATTGCACATTGTTTGCTATATATCTCCCCCTATAGATGCATTGTGAAAGTGATGCTTGATTACCAGAGCCTTGGGCGATGCAAGCAAGACAACTGTAGCTAGGAAGTTGGTCAAGGAAGGTACCACGCAATTCTATCAAGCATATGTGTATTTGTATCTGCATATTCTTTTACTGGCTGCTTACACTGTTGCCCTGTTATGTTGCAGACTAATGATGCAGTCATACTTAATTCGGCAGCTATCGCATGGGCATCCTTGCTGGCACCCAACTCTCCACTGTTTGTGTTCATATTTTGCAATGGTTCCTGCAGTCTTCCTACGGTGGACTCCACTTGCAGGCATTGATATCGTCTTGTTATCATCTTCTTAGCCCCGTCTGCATTGTACCTATTTGATCAACGTGCTCGACTAATAGGCATTATTAGTGCTCTATTTTGGACCTCTTATAACGCTAAACTGCTTTTGGTTTGCAACCAATGTAGCTGTTCGTCTAATATTATTAGGTTATCATCGTGTTACTAAAAGTTCAACCGCGTCATTACCACCTTCCGACTTCGACTAAACTTACTTATATTACATTGCTCAGATAGTGTACCCCGCCAATGGCACTATATTCTGATTCGTACCAACGCATAGCAACATTGCGTTGCTAAGAGAACTTATTTTGAACAGCTCGATAATGCTGCTCATCTTTTCCTGCCATCTTCTCTCTTTGCTACCAAGTGATGACCACTATTTGGCTTCGCTGCTTGCACATAATTGATGTTAATAAATTCAGTCTGTATACCATTGCTACAACATAGCATACAGAACTAAGGCAAAAGCACATAGCTGAGAAACAACCATTTGCAGAGATAATGAAACAGACCAAGAAATCAGGAAATGAACAATATTAAGGAAAACAACAAGAACGCAAACAGTACAGGTTGTTTTGCCTTCTCTCCCTTTTATTAAGTAAGTATTGCATTGTGCTGCTTCGATGCCTTAAACATTCAGTGCTCCAATGAACTTTGCAGAATAGCAAATTCCTTTATCCCTTAAAGACTGCCTGATCCAATCAACTTTCCAAAACAGCAAATTCCTTCTTGTTTGCTTTGAGAAATGCAAAGAATTAGCTGCGCTCTGAATGTGGCATCAATGCAAGTAAGCCAATCGTAGATTGACAATCAAGAGTTCTAATTTGGTTGCACCGATCACATAGACAACATGTTTTTCTCTGTTCCTAGAGCTGATCAAATACAAAGTAAGCTAGAATGGCTACTAACATGTCGTTGTAGTGATCCCTTCCATCACATTAAGTATCATTATAGCCGCGCGGGTTCCGCGGCCTCTCGGGGCCTCATCGCCGTATATCATTAACATACAAGAACCACCCAGTCTTACAGAGATGAGCTTTGAAGCCACTTCTTACATCTAAGCTATCTTAACTTGCATCATGGACACAACACATTTATAGTCGATTTGCAATCCAGAGATCCAACTGATTAAGTGCATACATAGTAACCCTTACATTCTGCGGTAAACTGTTGCCATATACAGAATAACTAGCTATTTACATACACACCTTAAACATTACTAGCTATTTACATACACACGTTAAACATTATTCGATATACAGGTACCACATACCACTAAACTAGGCGCTCGTATAATACATTTCAAAAGATGCTACATCTAAAGACATAGCAGGCGCATACTGCAGTTCCTGATTGGACTGATCACTTTGCCTCTTCGATGGTCTCCTTCAGTTTTGCAGTGCTCTCATAAATCTTCTGCTCTGACCACTCATTAAGCTGCCACAGCACTGTTGCGATTTCTCTTTTAACGACACCTCCATAACGCATAGCAGGCATAGCCAGAACGGTTCCACAGACATGCTCGCAAACTTCTTGCACAGCTTCCATGCCTAATAGCTGATCCCAGCCTTTGCTAAGTTAGCAAATTGTTTGAGCCTGTCTTGCCTGCACGGACATCACAGCCTGAACATAGCTCTCAAGCTTTTCTTTCTGCCACTCATTCCTTGCTCGTTCCATAAAATTTACATCATCGATTTCAAGTCTGTAGCTCCTCTTCAACATCCTTAGAAGAGCAATGGCGGCAGCTTCTTCAGCAGCCTCTATCGTATCGGCTAAATAGCCCATTATCTGCTCCAGCTTCCCAGATGTATTGGGCTCTGTACTGGCAATAACAGTCCTGACTACAGAATGATACTTACCATGCTCAAACCAGCATTCATACTGCGGCTCGCTACCACCAAGCTTCTTGACTACTTCTGAAAGAATTGCTTTGCGAGGAATTCGAATTATATACAGATCATCTATAGATCAGGACAGGTTCATTAGACCATTAAAAAATTACATTCATGAACATGCTAAGAAAAAGTAAAAGTGCACCGCAATTTGTTCTTTCATGCTTCATAATAGTCATAGCTCAAGAGAACAAACTGCTCCAAATGCTCCAAAAAAATGATGCTCTTTTGTGCAGATAACCATCATTCCATGCACTTCTGTTGTCTGCATTTTCACTTGTTAACACAAGACTACCATAATCTACTTTCTATCTTACTTGCTATTCCACCTACTGCACAGACAGTTAGCATATAATTAATATAGAGATGGCTCCCTATTTTATTTATCTACACCTTTAGCAATAAATAGATCCATTTACATAATTATATGACCAGCTAAGATGCCCTCTAAGGACATCTATTTATGGTCACATCAAGTATACATAAATTTCCTGTTATATATCAATATAGATCAACGCCTGCTTATGTTATTGCTTTTCTAACGTGTTCGCCTGTCATTTAAATTAATAGCATCATACAATTAAGACAACAACCTATGCAATTCATTAACTATACACAACGTGCGTAGCCATAAAGATCTTTCTCAGCACATACCGCACAATTTAAAGTACAAAAACATTCTTTCTACAGCTACGGTTTCTCCCTCATTAGTGCTACAGAAATTATCCTCCTGTTTTTGTTGCTTCTCAGCTTCCTGAACAGATCAAGCTATTCTAAAATGTGGCAAAATGGCATTTAGTAAAAAGATATGGAAATCTCAAATTAATGTATCAATACTCCTTTCTGTACCTGCAGGCTACAAAATCCGATTATATTGAAATCATATGCACGATGCCTGTTTTAACTTGAACTATGTGCAGTAAGTCCCACAATATATGCATACATTAGCATGCATTCGTGCACACAATATACATGTAATGTTCCATATAATTGTGCATTTCAATACCACAGATCATATATCCTCACTGCATCCTAACACAGCTCTCTGTAGTACCATACGCATGCACACTGCACACTTAGAAACAGTTAACGAAGCTACCACATATAAATATTCATAGCAATTTAACCTGCAATACAAAATGACAATTCATATACGACTATTTCGTATTATATTCTGATGCCTTCAGAAATATTACCCCTTGCCACACTAGCCATCATTCTACTGCGTTTTGCTTTTCTGCTACAGTCGCCTGAAGGCCCTCCTTTACCACTTAGTAATGCTACGGACCTTCTGCAATTCAGAGAATATATGTATTATGCATCAGCTGAGCAACCTTTTGAACATTTAAATTGCAGCTTATATACCTACAACGCCAAGTAATTTGAAAGCAGTCGCAAAAACAAAATAAATTCAATATAGACCTAAGAGGATCGATCCAAAAGCAATACACTGCAATTAGTACCCATAGATACTGTATGCAATTAAAAGTACAACTCTATTAAACCATTATAGAAAAGAAAATATTGACGTCTCTAGCATCCAAACACGGAGCTTCATTCGAGCATGATAAAGAAACCTCGTCATCTGGAGCAGAAAACAAGCTACTGGAAGAATAAGCAGATCAGCTTTTACCTGGACAAATCGCAATCAGTAAGAAAGCAAGATCCAACCGCGGGCGTTTGCTACAACCACAGAGCATTAGATCTGGAAGCTTTCTGGAAAGAACCTAAAGAGAAGATACTGCTCGACCTGCCCTCTACAGGAAGCAAGGGAAGAGGAACCGCCCACAGTAATGAGAGTCTGGACCCCTTGTACCCGGTTAGAGAATAAAAGAAAGGCCCACCAGGACATAGGGGGATTTGCTGAAATGTCCCTTTTTTTGGGGCATGTTTGATCATATGCCCCGCTTGTGTCAATGACGGGTGGTCCCGGACCTCACCTGTCATTCTCAGGGGGTGTAAAAACGGGGCATTTCAGCAATTTTTTCCTAGGATATACCTACCCACGTCATCCAAAAGAATCTTCATTAATTAAGACATTACGAGCGGAACACATAGACACTGGCTGGCTCTCTCAATACCCGCATCGTCTCTGCCATCTCATCTTCCTCTCGACACACTGCACAAATCTGGCGATCTCGCCGCTGCCGCAAGAACTAACTTCATCTGCCATCTCCAAGTCATTCTACAAGATACACAGGTACTGCTATAGAAACATAATCCTCCGCGTGCAGCATTCTCTCTTGCTATGCTTGCAGATTTCATGAATAAAATCGATCTAGATCTTCGATTTCGATACGTATAAGAAACATCTGCATATAATGTATTCAAACACAACAAGCTCATCTGCATGCCGCATATCTACCTATTTCCAAGAAAACGAAACAATGCAATATATCTATCCCTTTCACTGCATATATTTTTAATCCTAGAATAATAGTCGGTTTCTCAGTATACAGCATTTTAAACTGCACTACACAATTAGCCCATGGCATCGTGTATACATTGCCAGTACACTGTTTTACAATGGAAAATCCATATACATTGCAAGTTCGCTATTTTAAACTCAGTAATCAATATATGAGCTTAGTTACATGGCATCCCAAATTTGGTACACACATGATAATCTAAAACAACAGTGAACACAACAGAATTTATATATCTACAGACCAGAAATTTACAGCACCTGGTACTTTACATGCTATTTATCAAACATTATGTAACACATTAGATTTAACCATACCTACATGCTTATTTTCATTGTTCATAAATACCTATCCTGAAATTATCGGTCCACCACATCCAATTCCACCAATCATTATTAAACAAAACTATGTTCGACTCTACCAATCATTATTGAACAAAACATGTTAGCTCCAACATAGATTATGAATCACATCGTTTGCAAATATGGTAAAGGAGAACGCTCATCAGTTTGCTTTCCCACACATAGCACCGTACAAAAAATCTATGCAGATTTGATTTTTGTACATTTTTGTTGTTTATATTGTTTAGCGCTACTATTTTTACTTTCAAGTTTCAAATACATACATGTTAGAAGCATCAATAATATGCTAACTCCTATACCATGTGTGCTATTTTTCCTTGATAAAACCTCACATAAATATTGTACGTTTACAAAAACTCAATCAATCAAAAAAAAGCATACCTATGTCAGACACAAGTTAGCACCGATTTTTTGCCACCTTACCTAAAACAGTAGTTAGCTTCTATTTCTGTGACATAATACAATCATATTGGCAGTGCAATGAAGATGCAGCAATACATTCTCTCATGTGTTATAAAACTCTCATAATCAGGTTATTTCATAGAACATCAGCTAAATGAACATGCAAAATAACCAGACTGATCCCGGCAGAGATGGTACAGTACATTCAATGTTCTATCCATTCTTTGATGCGTATATATGATCTAAAAAGGGCAACATGAAATTCTTCAGAAAACGATACCTCTTCTGACAGCGTCACAATATATGTTCATGGCTTTCATAACAACAAGCACAATGGAAAAGCCATAGCACCAAACGATATCATTGACATTAGCAATGACAACGGTATTTTCCTATGTATAACTTCTAGCTTACAGTATCTTTTCCTTAAATGTGCATTGATGGTTAACTTATTACTTAATCATCTCTTACGTAGAGCCTCACCTTTGCAACAATATGGATGGTTCATTCTCTTCTTGTGCAGTTAAAAAACCAAAACTGTTAGAGAAAACTATTAAACGAGGTACTGCAACAATACTACCTATCGTATCTGTCAACCATTGCAGCAATATGATCAACTTATTTTGCTTTGACTAGGTTCCTATGGTCCACTATCTGTTGCACAATACAACATTCTGTTTAAATGCGCATTCATGCTTATCTTATTATTTAATCATCTCTTATGCAGAGCCTGACCTTTGCAACAATATAGATGGTTCATTGCCTTCTCATACAGTTAAAAAACGAAAACTGTCAGAGAAAACTATTAAACGAGGTATTATGATGATATTACCTAACTTATCTCTTAACCATTGCAGCAATATGATCAGCTTAATTTGTTCTGATTAGGTCCCTATAGTCCCCTATCTGTGGGAGGATACAACAATGTTTGCGTATTTGGCAACAAGATTGAAATGACAGAAAAAGATGTACACCATCTAAAACAGATAGTTGGCACTACAAAACAACATTTCCCACACTATGTATGCACAATGATTAAAACTTTCATTGGCCGCAACAAAAAAATGGTAATATTTCCCCCTTTCCTACTATATTCTAGAATCAATTGCTATATATAATATTCCTACACTGTTCTTCCTTTTGTCTCTCCAGTACTTCTCTGTGCCTTTCACGACTACATACCTAAAGAGCTTCTTACATGAGCCAATTGACTACCTCAACATCATAGATATGCAAAACAATACAAAGCACCAGGTTCGGCTGATCATGCAACCATAACAACTACCTGGCCCCAGTTTACGTAGGCTGCCAATCTCAAGAAAGGCAATATATGTGTCTTCACATATAGCACTCAAAGAGGCTCTTTGACACTGACTATGCATATTGTTTGACAAGATCAGATTTTTCCTCTTTCATATTATGGTTCCTAAACTACATCACAGTTTTAAAACAACAACATCTAATAAACTTTACATGCAACCCTTTTAATGTTCCTCCATAGTTTCGATCTCTCCAGCTCAGTTGGTTTCCTGTTTCCTTTACAACTGCATTCTGCAGTTTCATAATCAATCATCAGAACAGTCACAGTCCAGTACCATATATGGCTCTATGTTCTACTCAGCTTTAAAATGCCAATTTTTTAAGAGAAAACAAAAAAAATGCAATTCGCCAATAGGTTCAATATGTATGTTTCCATGCTACAGCATCAACATAGTTACTGCCAAAACAATAAATATTTTCTCTAAGCAACTTCCTGACTATAGTAAATATCATATATACTACATTTCGTAGAATGCAAAACTGATATGAAATAAATAACGCATCAATCCATCTATACCTTTATCTAAATACACTACCAATCATGATTACTTTACGCGTGTATCTCTTATATAATATCTACTCACTAATCGTTTATTTTGTGCAATTCCTGCCTACACTAAACATGATATATAACTTGTTCCCTACAATACAGACTGAATATTCAACACATAACATATTACTTAATATTTGCATTAGTTACAGTGCCAATCATCATTGCTTTCCCCACATACATCACATACAGTTTCTATCCATTGATCAACACACTGTATTCTCTCCTTGTGCCAATTCAATGTTCATTAACAAACAGGATTTCCTTTACAACTATAGTATCACATGCTTCATGGACAGCAATTTACTATGGCCCGACCAACAGCGACAAAGATCTTCGATGTTTTGTTACGCCACTTCTGTTACCCTACTATCCTACATGTTAGATGCAGTCATTTTTCCCAATACCTTTCTCATCGTTCCATTAGCCCTTGCAAATAATATATGCAAAAAAGACAATGCAGTCCATGTTAATGTAAAATTTCAGCTATGTATCGCACTCTTAATGTAAAATCTTAACTATGTATCGCACTCTTAAATATGTATCGCACTCTTAACATTTTTCCCAGTACCTTTCTATGTTTATCTATTTTATGTTTTCATTACAATTTCTTCGCCAGCACATTTTCCTTCTAACTAAACATTTTAAATCTTTCTCCTCTTTCGCAGTTTGAGCTATGTTCTTCCCTCTCATGTACATAACCTGACAAATCCAACCAATATCACTTTCTATGCATTTTTAATTATTATCTATTTAGCGACGGGCGCGGCAACACGCGCCTCCATGGTCTAGTGTCTGTGATGATATGCACATATTTGCTTCGTCAGCTGTACCTGTATTTCCGAAGAAAAATTGTTACGTGTTAATTTACAACAATGTAGAAGACCACACAGCACACACCTCCCATCAACTCCCAGGGGCCCACTTTTCGCACTCCCAGGGGCCCACATTTCTTATCGTTTCCAAATACAGTATCAACCCCCATCATCAGCGTTGACTAATCTGCTTGTGTTCTGCTCGTCCCGTCCGATACCATCCATGGCGAGGGAGCAGCCGCCGCTGCATCTCGCCGCCGTCCTCCTCCTTTTCGTCGCTGCCGCGGCAGCCGACGAGGCCTGTGCGCAGTCCGCGCCCATCATCCACCTCGCGCCCGCGCAGCTTGAATAGGCCGCTGCCTTCTTCCAGCTTCCTCGTTCGCTTTGCCTCGCTGCCTCTCGATCCCATTCGCCGATTCGCTTGCCGTGGGTGGGTACCCGCGCCGACATAGGTGCGCTTGAGCGCAGCCTCCCATCCCCTACCCCCCGGGGAGGATTCGCCCGTGCTGTAGTTTCCACATCCAATCCTGGATCTCTTCTTCGGTAGGTTTCCTCTCTCAATCTCTTTTACATGCTCTTTTCTTTAGATAATTTTTTTAGATAATGGAAGAGAATACTCTCCCGAGCAGAGATCAAACATGTATGTTTTATTTAAAGTTTTTTTCTGATAGCATGCTTTTATTCTGCATCTATATCAGGTGATAGTGAAATACAGCTAATGATCTGTGTCTTGGTGCTGGGCTAGAGAGACATGGAGCTGGGTCCAATTAGTGCTTCGCTGGGTGCCATGGGCTCCCTTGCATGGAAGCTCGACGAGCTCCTGGCGACCAGGCACATGGCTCTGCGGGGGGTTGTGATGGATGAGATCGAGGAACTCATAACTGATATTCACATCCTGCACAACCTCCTGCTGAAGCTCTCAAATGAGCAGGATCCTCCTCCGACGGCGAGGTACTGGATGAAGGACGTGCGTGACCTGTCTTACGACATGGAGGACTGTGCTGACCAATTCATCCACGCTGATGCCTGTGCCAAGATCCGTAGAGCTACCCGCCGTAAGATTATTACTCGGTTAAAGATTAGTCGCCTTCCGGAGAGGCGGAAGTGGCGCCTATGGATCACCAACAAGGTGTCAGAATTCAAGACTCAAGCGCAGGAGGCTATTCAGCGGTATTGGAGGTATAAGTTTGATGATTGCGCCTCCAATCCTGGATACTCTCGTGTTGGTCATGAGCTTCCAACTCCGTACATGGAGCCTGGTGATCTTGTTGGCATGGAAGGCCCAATGAATGAGCTTGACCGGTGGTTGACTAATGGAGAGGAGCAGCTCAAGGTGGTATCCATTCTCGGTGTTGGAGGAGTCGGTAAGACCACGCTTGCCCAAAAATTGTGTGGTAAGCTCCAAGGACAATTTGATTGCTGGGCATTTGTGCGGACAGCCCAAAAGCCAGATATGAGAGGGATCCTCAGGAGCATACTCTCGCAAGTTCGTCGGCACCAACCGCCTGGCCCTGGCGAGATGCACCACCTGATCCATGAACTCAGGCAATATCTACAAGCTAAGAGGTAAGAGTCCCCTGTAGCCATTTCGTTTACTGCTAATTTAGTAGCTCTACCTATGCACGAATTTATACCGTGAGGAGCATAAGCTACCTAATCATTTTCCAATTAATTACACCCTTCGTTTCGCAACATAGATCCATTTTCATGGGAATTATTGCTTCAAAATGTAAGTCCATTGAGAAAATCAACATTGTAGTTATTACAATATTTTAACCCTGTAACTCTGCTGTAATAATGTGAGAGAGGTAGTGTCATGTGGGGCCAACAGTACACAATAAACCACTAGAGGAGACGACATATGCTGCAAGGGCTATAGAGATAAGCCATGTTATCGTTGTTTGCTTTCTACCCAAACCCTATTTGTTTGGGCTTCAGCTTTAGCTTCTGCTTCTGGAACTTCTGCTCTTAAAAGCTGAAGCCCAAACAAACATCATGCTTTTCAAAAGTAACTTTTCCAGAAGCGGTTTGTACAGGGCAGCTTTTGGGGCTTTTGTAGGATCGTGATACCACATTGCCAGTGAAGTTCAAGGAAATTACCCACATCTCGAGCAGCCCTCCAACCTCAGAACGCCAAATTACTAAACAAGTCAGTCTCTGTCCAGCAACTGCATTCTAACAGGTGCTTCTCAGACTGCTTCCTAACAACTGCTTCTGGAAATGCTCCAGCTCAAACAAGCATGCCCTTAGAAGATTTACTCCCACAAGATAAGTTAGTAGGTTTATGTCCAGAAACCCTAGCTATCTCATGTTCTGGTGCTACGGCACCGCACTAGCGCAAGGAGGTGCAGCATTGCCCTACTACCCACGATTGCCCCATCTGGAGTTTGACCTGTGACAGGTAGAATGGTTGTACTGTGCCATTTAATAAGGGGATGTATAAATAGTTCAATGAATTATCTTAGATTTGGCACCTCCTAGTCCTCATCATGCGTATATGGTAGGCTACACATATATTGCGAAGTGGAGGACATACTCAGATTTTTCGTGTGAAAATAATACTCCCTCCATTCTCAAAGAATGTCAATTTTGGAGTATGTGTAGTCAAACTTTTAAAACTTTGACTATTAAGATACACAAAACTATCTAGATTTGTCACATGTAAATGATATTAATGGATTTATCGTAAAAGTATCACAAACATTCTTGATATGTCACATGTAGATGGTATTAATGGATTTATCGTAAAAATACTTTCATAAGTTATATTTATTATTATTTTTTACTAACATATAACTAGAAAAAGTACTGGTCAAATGTGTATATTGTCCAAATGACAATCGAAAAATAATGGAGAGAGTTTATATTTATCAGTTTATGGCACTAAAATCTTAAAATCTTGTACTTTATAGCTCTGACCAATGTTTTGTGACAGAGATTAAAGGTCAAAATATCATGGAGATTTTGAAAAGTGAAGAGGAGAGTCCAGTAGGGCTCTTCCCTACTGTTCTCAACAAAGGAATAAGAAAAACAATAAAAGAGACAACAACTAGGAGTATCGCCCCACCCTTTGCTATGGTTTTTCTTGGATAATGTTTTTCTACTATCAGCGCTATTGAGAAAAAACCTCAGGTTAACTATACTTTCCAAGGGGTCCCATAAAAAGTATCTATTCATAAAAAGAATGTCATTCCATGAAACAGGTGTCTTGTCATCATATTGAAATCAGAGAAGTGATATTTCTAGCGAATCATGGCGTTCGTTGCGTACTAGAACTCCCTGAATTCCTTGTATCCCAAAGAAAGTAATGAGCTAAAAAAACTTAAATCCGCCTGGGTGCGATCAACAGCCCAGCCAATGCAGGCCAACGACGATTTCACAGCCTGGTGGTCCTCCAAGATCCAGTCTGTGCCTCAATCGCACCGGAAAGGAACCTTGTCGCTCGTGCAGTTGACTGTGTGGTGGATTTGGAAGAACCGCAGCGTCCAAATCTTCAACGTTGAGAGCCCAAACGTCCAGAGACTCACTGCCACGATTCAAGAGGAAGCAAACACCTGGTCGATAGCCGGCGCAATGGGGCTTAGGCCAATTTTGCCGGCAGCGAACAACCATGTGTAGTTGCCCTGATAGCGAAGTTGTAACGGGAATGGCCTAAGTCTTAGGCTTGTATTCTAAAACATTCTTTGTATCAATGCATCGAGAAACAAAGCTTTCGCGTTTTCTTGAGAAAAAATTTAAATACCTTTTTTCCATTTTATATTGTCTTTTGGTATTTGGCTGACAAACCATGTTTATTATGTATAAAATATTTTGCAGGTACTTTGTTATAATTGATGACTTATGGGCTACATCAGTATGGGATGTTGTTAGCCGTGCTTTTCCAGAGGGCAACTGTTGTAGCAGAATAGTAACTACGACAGAAATTATGGAAGTAGCTTTGGCGTGCTGTGGTTATTGCCATGAGCATATTTTTAAGATGGAATCTCTTAGTGATGATGACTCAGAAAAATTATTGCTCCAAAGAATTCTTGTCTCAGGAAATCAAAATCCTCAAAATTTGGATGATGTTTTATCTCAGATTACGAGAAAATGTTGTGGTTTGCCACTAGCAATCATCATTGTAGGCAGTCTTTTAGCAAGCCAACCTGATCTAGATCAACGGGGCTTTGCGCAGAATTCTTTTGGTTCCAATTTACAGGCAAATCCTACCATGGAAGGGTTTATGGGACAAATAGTGAACATTAGCTTCAATAGTCTTCCACATTATTTGAAGACATGTCTGCTTTATCTTAGTACATATCCAGAGGGCTACATATTCTTGAAGGATGATTTGGTGAAGCAATGGGTAGCTGAGAGTTTTATATGTGCAAAAGAAGGGCAAGACATGGAGGAAGTTGCTGGGAGCTATTTTGATGAACTTGTCAGTATGGGCCTGATCCAAGTGGATATCAACTATAATTATGAGTTGTTGTCTTATTCAGTGCACCACATGGTACTTGATCTCATTACATACAAGTCCATTCAAGAGAACTTCATCACTATAGTGGATTATTCTCAAACGACAACACCACTTACTGATAAAGTTCGTCGATTGTCGCTCCACTTTGGCAGTGCAACATATGCAACTATACCAGCAAGTACCAGATTATCACAAGTTCGATCACTCTTCTTTTTTGGACTGTTTAACTGCATGCCTTCATTCGTGGTGTTTAAGCTTCTTCGAGTTCTAAACCTTCATTTTTGGGGTGATCCTGGAAACACGAGTTTCAACCTTACAGAAATTTGTGAACTGTTTCAGTTGAGATATTTGCAGGTCACATGTAATGTCACTGTAAAGCTACCAGATCAGATTGAAGCGATGAAACAGTTGCAAACTCTGGAAATAAATGCAAGAGTATGTGCTGTTCCACCAGACATTGTTCGACTTTCGAGCTTGTTGCATCTCTGTCTTCGAGGTGGGACAAATATTCCCGATGGGATTGGCTGCATGAGATCTCTACGTACACTAAAGTATTTTGACCTTGGCAATAACTCTGAAGACAATTTACGGGGCCTTGGCGAGCTGACAAACCTGCGGGATCTTCATCTCACCTATTCTACATCCCCGTCTAGTGAGCATTTGATAAGAAATCTGATTGCTCTGGCCTCTTCACTTGGGAAACTTGGTAACCTCAAATCTCTCACTCTGACTCCTGGTACTGCTGGCACGGTTGTTCTCATTGATGGCTTGGACGGCATGTCTAACCCCGTCTTTCTCGAGAGACTTGAGTTGTTGCCGCCCATTTGCATCTTTTCCATACTTCCCAGATGGTTCGCACAACTTGACAAAATTTGCATTATGAAAGTTGCTGTTAGAGAACTGCCGAGGGATGATATTGATATCCTCGCAGGATTACCTTCCCTCACAGTTCTTTCATTGTGTGTCCAGACAGCTCCTGAAGGAAGGATTGTTTTTAATGACCGGGCATTCCCAGTTCTCAAGTATTTCAAGTTTAGCTGTGGTGTACTTTGCATGTCTTTCATGTCAGGAGCAATGCCCAATCTTAGGAGGCTCAAGCTATGTTTCAACACCCATATCGGGGAGAAGTACAGCAATATGCTTGCCGGAATTGAGCACCTTTTAAACCTCCAGGACATAACTGGACGAATTGGGGCACCCACCGAATCTGACAGGAGGGCTGCGGAGTCAGCGATCAAGGACGTCATTAGCAAGCATCCAAGGTGTCCTAGATTTAATGTACAACGGGTGGATCCAGTTGAGGAAGAATATCATCCTTTAGAGAAACAGCATGGGAGGCAAGAAAAAGGCTTTTCAGGTGAAAAACATGGGGTTCTAGAGAAAGCCGAAGATACGAACAAACATGAAGATAGCGGGTATGAATCTTCCTTATTTCTAATAGCAATCCTTCGCAACTTCACCCTTGTTCATTCATTTCTTTTTTTCCTCCAATGTTACCATTATCTTTCAGACAAAAAGATTATTACCCAAAAGAGCCATGCTATAGCAAATCTTTCTTGGCCATTTCCCCGCACCGTTAAACATCGCACGATAAAGTTGTGACAAACCAAAGCTTACTATATTATATTATCAGTTTTCTTTTCTTGTCTTATAGTTTTTGTAACGAAAAATAAATGTGTTATCATCAGGTTGTCTCAACTTCCTGAATTGCCATCAGCTGTCGCTTCACGTCGCCCAAACTCAGGTAGTTCTATTTCTTTCCTGCTCCAGTCTCACACTTTCTCCTCCTATGCTAGAATTAGGTCTTCCACAAATATTAACCCCCTTGTGGATTTGGATAGCTTTGTAAAATCACCGACTCAGTGATATCTTTCTGGGCAGGAAGTAAATGGGATGCGAAGCAGCCGTGTGCGGCGGGGCAGGAGCAGCAGGCGGTGCCGGCTTGCCTGGTGGAGGGATGCACGGCCGACCTGTCCAAGTGCAAGGAGTACCACCGTCGACACAGGGTCTGCGAGGCGCACTCCAGGATGCCCGTCGTCGCCATCGCCGGCCAGCAGCAACGCTTCTGCCAACAGTGCAGCAGGTACAGAACTTTTTTTATAAATATTATTTTTTAATTTTTTTCCTAGAATCTAGGTTTTTTTTAAAAAATCACAAAACTAGACGCCTGTCGTCCAATCATTAGACGACAAGGTGCCTGTCGGCCAACCGGGGAACGATATTCAACGGTGGAACGACAGGAGATCGATCCAAAGGAGTACTGTACTGGTAACAGTACGACTTCTATCTCTTAACTTTTTGCTTACTCTAAATCATCTCGTGCATTAAATCTTAGTAGAAAAATAGATCATTTACAGGCCCATGTATCCACGGGTGCGATCGGATTCCAAATCCGTGCGCCGGTTAAACCTATAGATTCTGAATTTTTTTTTAAAAAAATAATATTTATAAAAAAAGCTCAGCAGGTACGTACAATGATTTCTTAACCCCAAAAACCACCGTGCATTCCTTAATTTCTTTCTTCCGTTGATGTTTTTCTCTCAGCATTACAATTTTGGAAAAATACTTTCCTGATGAGAGTTCCATGCAGTTTTTGTTGTTTAAAAGCATAAAGTTCTCAAACAAAAAAAAGTACTGTCAGTTTGGGTAACTTTCTTTGTGATTACCGGAGAATGCTTTAAGCACGGCCGTTTAATCTCGCTTTGGCAAACAACATTCGTTGTCATTTGAAGCTGTGCTGTCCCTCGCCATCACGATTTGTTGGCCGTTTGCAATTAATTAACCGACGTGCACCACCAAGAACTTCCGGTACCCCATCTGCTCCCAACTCACGGTGAAATGTAACTGTTGGGGGAAGGGTCCTCGCGCTACCACGAATCGACGGGCTTCTTCTGACAACGTCAAGATCCCCCTTCTTGAATCGGCACGTTTTACCTGGCGTCAACAAACTCTGCTGGTATCGCCGACGGCGTCAAGCTCGCCCTTCTTCCTGGCGGACATCAAGGCCGCGCTCCGTCCCGGCACCCAGGACAACACGTCACCGCAGCCGTGAGTGCTAGGGTATTAGAGTATTAGGATATTTCATGAGGTTCCTAGCAAAAGACCAAAATACCCTTGAGGGTGTGTGGTCGTCTGAAGGGCATAATTTTAATCTCGCTCTTTCTACTCCCGAACCCTATAAATACCCCCTATAGGGGTAGAGAGCGGATCCATTTTTCAGATATAAACTGTAATCCCTGAAATCAATACGAGAGTTTGCACTTCGCCCCGACACGAGAGTTTTCATTTAGCCTCGACGGGAGTGTTTCGCATCCTGCCTCACTGATCGCGGCCCTGCGCGCTCCCTCTCGACGGACACTATACTTGTTCGTATTTCTCTAGTACTCTCGGAGGTTGACGTAACCGATCGGGGGTGCCTAAAGTACATTGCCTAGTCCCGTAGTTACGACAGTTGGCGCCGTCCGTGGGGATCGAACAAGAAGTTGTGTCATCTGAGACGCCGTCGAGAGGAGGTCTGGGGACATCACCGACGATCGTAACACGCACATGTTGGTCTTCAACACCACACGGGTGCTCCTTCGCGAAGTAAGAAGGGACCAAGCGAAAGGTCGCAAGTATCGCCAATCTGATCCCAAGCACCACGATTGTCGCCCCACAGGTGGCCGCGAGAATGACAACACGCGCGGCCACCCCAACGACAAACAACGATATCGCCCCCGCCATCAATGCTCAGGCCACCGGTCCAGACACCTCTGGAGATCTTACTAATGCTGAGCGAGAGATGGAGGCATTAAGGCAACAGGTTGCGGCCGTAGCTCAACAGGCGGAGCAGCTCCGTGTCCACTTTGAAGCAGCCCAAGTCGAGGCCCTCTGCGCGGCGGCATTAGCCCGAGAAACTGTGGAGCTCCGGGCACAACTTGCGGCTACCCAAGGTGGGGCCGACGTTGTACGTCGGCCGCAAGAAGAAGCCATAGCGGAAGCACGGGAGAATATCTGGTCGCAATCACCGAGCAGCCGATGAGCTCCTCCAAGACTTGGCAAATGCGCAAGCGCGCGCCGAACCCCTCCGTGAAGAGATCAGACGAAATCAACAAACGACACACGCGGTCCTTCGCGATGCCGGGGCCGGCACCAGCGACCAAGGGGCGCATGACCTAGGTCGACGCCCGGGCAAGGAACACGTATACCTGACTGCCCCGCCTGACGCTTACATTCCAGCTCCTGCCGCCGCACCTGCTGCTCGTCCGCCACGGCTGGAGGTCGTCAACCTCGCGGACGTGCTCAGCCTGCTCAGCTCGGGGCTTGCGGCTAACCCATGACCAAGCAAGTTTCGCCCGGCGGATCTTCCCAAGTACAATGGTGAGACAGATCCCACTGAGTACATCCGTGTGTATGAAGCTGCCGTATCAGCTGCCCAAGGGGGCGAAGCGGTGATGGCGAAGAGTCTGCTGCTTGCGCTCACCGAATTAGCCCACACATGGTACCTCATATTGTCTCCCAGCTCGGTGTACTCGTGGGAGCACCTTCGCGAGCAGATGCATAGTCGCTTCCAGGGAAGCATAAACAAACAAGTCACCTCCTCGGATCTGAACATCCTCAAGCAGGCCCCGGGCGAGTCCATCCGGGCGTTTTGCAAACGCTTCTCCAATCTCCAATGCCAAGTCCGCGACATCACCGACCAAAGCGTGTGCGACGCCGCGTGTCGCGCCATACGTGATGAGGACCTGGCAGCCAAACTCGATAGGAGGCAGCCGAGAAAAATTAGGGAGTTCTATGACATCATGGACACATACTCCTGTGCCGAGAAAAATTAGGGAGCTCTATGAAGTGGCCTCAGCCGCGCAGTTCGCGCCCGACGCTGATAATCCTGACAAGCGTCGGCAACGTCAACGAGGGGTACACCACGTGGAGGAGCGCGAGGCTCTCGCCCCGCAACCACACTACCAAGGCCAGAGCCAGTGGCAAGGTCGTGGGCAGGACCGAGCACGCAGTGAAGGACGAGACCATCCACGCCAAGATCATCAAGATTGGAAGCGCGGTGACCACCGCGACCACGAGAGCAATAGCTAGGCCGGGCACAACAACCACAGAAGCGGCAGAAGTAGCAGGCCACAAGGCAAGTTTTGTGAAGTACACCAAGTAAACACTCACTCCACAGCAAACTTAGAGGCGGCATCAATCTGTCACAAGAACAAACCCTCGAATGCCATGTCAAGATCGGCCATAGAAAGCTGCGCGGCAGCGTCCTGGTAAAAGCCCGCCTCAGCCTCAGGGTCGACGAAGTGAGCCGGGAGCAACCGGCCGCAACTGAGAAAGGGTGCGGCCCACCAGCCTTACCCTCCTCAACACCGTCGTCGGCAAACGCCACCGGAGTCGGCGCGGGGTGGCCCCCAGGAGACAACGGAGCCACTACTTCAGGGCTCGTCGTGTGAGCTGCCGTAAGAGAGCGGGAAGTGGCCTCGTCGCCCCTCTGTAGGTCAAACTCACTCGAAGACGACGACAAGTCACGCAACCCCGTCGGTCCAAGGTCGCACGGCGCTGGCATGTCCGACTCAGCGGACACCTCGACGTCGTCCTCGTAGTCCCGTGAGCGAACGACGCCGTCATCGGGCCCTTCCCAGCCCCAGGGCGACGCCGCGGCACCACCGGGGTTGGGCCGGAAGAAACACCCCCAGAGGCTCCACGTGCTCGAATTGTCCGCTCTGGCGAGGACGGAGAAGTGACCGACTCCGCTTGCTCGCGGTAAGGGCCTTAGCAACCATAGGGAACAGCCGGGCAGGCACCTCCCACCCGAATTCTCGCAAACTCGGTTGCGCCGGGCTCTTTTGATCAATCGGCTCGCTTCCTTGGCCTCCACGAGGGTTAATCGGCCCACCAACTCGTAAGCACACAGCTCTCCGTCCTCCAGCGTGGAGTCTGCAACATGGGAGCATACGAGGTTCAGTAAAAGCTAAGGTCAACACAAATAAACTGCGGGTAAAAGTTAAGAGGCACACGTCATGGGCGTGTACCCTCGCGGGACACGCAGAGAGCGTGACGAGCTCGGCGGGGCCAAAGACGGAGTCCAACCCTGAGCGAGCGGAGCAATGCCCAGCAAGCAGTACTTTTCCACCAAGTCGCGCACGCTCAGCTCGCGAGCGATGCGTCGAAGCATGGTCACGCCCTCGTCGCCATGCCCACCGAGGCGAGCTTGCCCGAAGAACGGCACTATCACCCCTCTCAGTCCCTGCAAAGAGGGATCGCGGTAGTAAAACCACGCCCTCTGCCAGTCCCTCCAAACCTTTTTCAAGGGAAATGCAGGGTAGTCCCCAACGCTGCGCCCGCGGCGACGCCCAAAGCTGACCGTCCCGTAGACCGAAAGAAGACCCCGGTGCTCCCAAACCCGCAGCGTTGCCTCTGTTGGCATGTACATCCAAGCAAAGAGTGCGGGCGAGCTCACCGTCTCCATGCTTCGGGCCACCCATTTGAAAGCAGCAATCAAGACGAAAGCCGAAGGTTAGAGGTCCGACAGCGTCACTCGAAAAAAACTACAGTATCCCTCGTAAGAGGTCGGACAGTGGGAGGCACAATCCGGCGTCAAACTGGGCAGCGAAGACGAGGATGTGCCCCTGGCCAGGCGAGCCCCTCAAGTCAGAACGCCCGAGGGGGCTCCAGGCCTGTAACATGGCTAGGGTCGGGAATGCCCGCCTCGGCAAGCCGTTGGAAGAGCCTCGCATCGCAGTAGAGCGGCCGAGGTAGCCGGTGTGCAATGCCGAAGCCATCATCTTGCCCCCCTTCTCGATCACGTTCTTCTCCGCCCCTGCGCCCGGCATCCCGTGTTTTAGCCCGGCACGGTCGAGAGACGGCATCTTCCTCGACGACATCAATCCTGACAACCAGCACAAGCAAGCAGATAACAGTTTGTCAATAACAACGGTAAAGCAAAAGACATGGGAAGTACGGCACAAAAAGGTGTAAGAAGACAGGCGCCTCGTCTCTCATCCGAAAACACTCGTCAGCCGACAGGGAGTTCGGGGGTGTTCGGGGGAGCTAGTGGAGACGACGACGCGCCTGGCGAGGCTCCACGAACCTACCAAGACCACGGACCTCGTCGAAGCGGTTGCGGCGTCGCGGCAGCGTGCCCGGCGCGGCTCCAAGAACTCGCCCGCACCGAGTTCGGGGGTGTTCGGGGGAGCTAGTGGAGACAACGCGCCCGGCGAGGCTCCATGAGCCTACCGAGACCGCGGACCTCGTCAAAGCGGTCGCGGCAACGCGCCCGGCGCAGATCCAAGAGTCCGCTCGCCCCGAGTTCGGGGGTGTTCAGGGAAGCTAGTGGAGACGACGCGCCCGGCGAGGCTCCTCGAGCCTATTGAGACCGCGGACCTCGTCGAAGCGGTCGGGGCGTCGCGGCAGCGTGCCCGGCACGGCTCCAAGAGCCCGCCCGCTCTGAGTTCGAGGGTGATCGGGGGAGCTAGTGCAGACGACGTGCCCGGCGAGGCTCCTTGAACCTACCAAGACCGCGGACCTCGTCGAAGCGGTTGCGGTGTCGCGGCAGCGCACCTGGCACGGCTCCAAGAACACGCCCGTCCCGAGTTCGGGGGAGTTCGGGGGAGCTAGTTGAGACGACGCGCTCGGCAAGCTCCTCGAACCTACCAAGACCGCGAATCTCGTCGAAGCGATCGCGGTGTCGTGGCAGCGCGTCCGGCGTGGCTCCAAGAACCCGCCCGCCCCGAGTTTGGGGGTGTTCGGGGGAGTTAGGGGAGACGACGCGCCCGGTGAGACTCCTCGAACATGCCCGCAACCATTCAAGGAATCGTGTTCCTACGCGCCCAAATGCATCACAACATAACGTGAAACAACGATAGTTCGTGCGAGTTAAACGCGTAGCGATCGACATTTAAAATATCGGTCACTATTCTCTCTCTACTCGTTTGCCGCCCTAACTCAATAAACGTCCAAGCATAGAGCATGCAATCGCCGTACCTATACCTCATCTACCCCGTATAGCAGTTTTACATAACAAAAAATGTTACAAATAACAAGTCCGCAGTACGGTCAGCCACATTGCACCCACGAGTAATCACAGGCATATGAAATACATGCGTGCATTTGTATAAATGCTGGGACGAGCGAGAAGGGTCACCCTTGGAGACCGGCGGTGTTGATCGCGCATGGATGGAGTGGCGTGTACGTGCGTCTCCTGCACCAGGGATGGCCGCAGCTGCAAGAGCGGTTGCGGCGAGACCACGATACACGCGGTCGTCGCCGTCCACGAGGGCTCGAGTGGAGGTCGCCCCTTGGCTTGGAGGCGGCGGCAACATGGGTGGCGCCGGTAGTCGTCAGGCGGCGGCGCGAGCGGTCGGGTGGAGATGGCCGCTGCACGGCGGTGCGCGAGGTCGCGCTCGCCCCCTCCGGCTCGGGTGACAGCAGTCGCCGGTCCCAAGGCAGCACACGAGGGCGGCGACGGCGCGTTGGAACGGCGGCGACGACAGGGGAGACGGAGGGGCGGCAACGAAGACCGGGGGACCGGCGCATGGGCCAGTGGTAGTGGCCGGAGAGGTGCTGGAGAAGCGGCGGCGGCGGCCGAGGGAGCCGGGGCCGGCCCGGTGCTGGAGAGGCGGGAGCTCTAGCGGCGGGAGCGGCGCTCAGGGGAGGTCTAGCGGCGGTGCGGCTCGGAGCGGCGCGGGGCTCGCTGCGGCGGCGATGCGGCTCAGCGTGCGAAGGCGGGAGCGGCCCGCGGCGGCGGCGGCGGCGCGGCTCGGCGGCGGAGGGAACGGCGCGGCGCGGCGGCGCTGTGGCTGAGCACGGGGTGGCGCGGCTCGGTGACGGAGGCGGCGGCGGGCACGGCAGTGAGGGAGTGAGCTGTAGTGGCAGGGGATAAAATATCCCCCACCCCCCACTGACTACAGCAAGTGGGCTGTGGCCCATTTAGGCAAGGGATGCAGTTCGGGTAGGAAAAAAAGAAAAGGGAGGAAAGAAAGAAAAGGGAGGAAAGAAGAAAAGGAAGAGAAAGAGGAGGAAGAAAAAGAAGAAAAGAGGAGGAGGAAAAAGAAGAAAAAGAACGAAGAGAAAAGAAAAATAAAAGGAAGAAGTCGTCGGTCTGGCCTGCGCGCCAACTCCTCGGAATTGGTGCGCCGGTTCAGACGGGCGTCACTCGACCGCTCAAACCGGCAAGGGACTACTGTTGGGGGAAGGGTCCCCGTGCTACCACGAACTGACGGGCTTCTCCTGACAACGTCAAGATTCCCCTTCCTGAATTGGCACGTTTTACCTGGCGTCAACAAACTTCGCTGGCATCGTCGATGGCGTCAAGCCCGCTCTCCGTCCCGGCACCCAGGACAAGACGTCATTGCAGCCGTGAGTGCTGGGGTATTAGAGTATTAGGATATTCCATGAGGTTCCTGGCAAAAGACCAAAATACCCTTGAGGGTGTGTGATCGTCCGAAGGGCATAATTGTAATCTCGCTCTTTCTACTCCCGAACCCTATAAATACCCCCCATAGGGGTAGAGAGAGTGGATCCATTTTTCAGATATAAACTGTAATCCCTGAAATCAATACGAGAGTTTTCACTTCGTCCCGACACGAGAGTTTCCATTTAGCCTCGACGGAAGTGTTTCACATCCTGCCTCACCGATCGCGGCCCTGCGCGCTCCCTCTCGACGGACACTACACTTGTTCGTATTTCTCTGGTACTCCCGGAGGTCGATGTAACCGATCGGGGTGCCTAAAGTACACTGCCTAATCCCGTAGCTATGATAGGAACAAACCTACCGAGCACATATGATGGAATTGGACCTTTCAGGGTCCATGCCTCCGGTCGTTCTCATGGCTCGCCCGGGTGCTCGGCACAACAATTTTCTCTTCTCGTCTCCTACGTCCGCGTCCCTGTCGCCGCCGTTGTCGCGACGCACCGCATGCTTACCACATTCCAAGTTTTTCTGGGAAGAAAATTCCTCCCATGCTTGTTCTAGAAGACAAGGATCTGAACTTCTGAAGTAGGAGTAGCTTTCTTGCTTCCGGTCAACGGTGATCTAGCCATGCATCTAATTTAAGATTTTAAGATTGTGCCGTGTATGATTAGCAAGTTCATATCTAACTCGTGTAAAGAGGAGCTTGAAACTTAACTGCGGAGTACTATATATGTTCTTCGATTCCATGTGCTTGATTTCAACTGTAATAGATCTATGACATGTGGTTGAAGCAATGTGGACCGTTTGACCAGATCGGCGTGAGTGATTCACTAGTCTTGTCTTTGTAGCATCAACGTTGCATTTTAAAGCATTTTGATGGATTTGAAATATCTTTTCACGCGATGGTGAATTCAGGTTCAGGCTTCGTATCTTGGGTAATCCTTATGGTTCGAGGAACTGTTCTTTGTAGGTTTCATTTGCTTGGAGAGTTTGATGAGGTGAAGAGGAGCTGCAGGAAGCGGCTTGATGGGCACTATAGGCGCCGCCTGAAGCCGCAGCCAGATCCTCTGAACCTTGCCGGCTTGTTTGCTAATCACCACGGTAATCCATCCATTCCTGAGGATGCATCGGCATACAGTTGTAAAGGACATAGTTAATTTTGTGAGAGCTAACAACTACAATGAGATGGAAAGCAGGGATTTTGACATTTTCGTTTTATCTGGGACAAAAGGAAAAGGTGATGCGTTTGATCGATCATGTGCTCTTAGTTTTAACTTGACTTTGTATATTCCCTTTCAGTTGTTTAGACTTTTTTGCCCTCCTTTCAGTTGACTGCGGTACTATCCACAAAAACGCTTATACGTGATAGCTGAGTCGGCCGCCAGCGACGAGGCCGAGATGGAGAGGTGAGGGTCTGGGGAAGATTGATGACATGATGACCTTGAGCTCGGGAAAATAAGGGCGATTAATTAATGGATTATTACTGCGAGGGGGATTTGGGATTTCAGGAGGGCATGTGATGATGATGATGATTCTGGTGCTGCTCAGCACCTGTAAATTCTTGATACTTGTATAAGTAATGCTGCTCTGCTCCTCTCTTCTTCTCTTCTGTTCTTCAAATGTTCTTCTCCTTCTGAAACAAGACGGGGGTTCCTGTGTCATGTGGATTATGCTTTGATTTTGGCTGTGTTAATGGGGGAACTAGGAGTCCTGTTTTTGTAAGGGGTGTGGTTCTGGCCGGAATTCGCGACTTGATGGTTTGCTCGAGCTGAACTCTTGAGGATTCTGATCCATTTCGTGCAGGATTTTTACCAAATTCCCAAGTTCCTAACGGGCCTTGATCATGATCATTAATTGTTCATATATTTATGGACATAATATGTCATATCATTGTCTTTTGGAACTGTCTCTTTTCGTTAGATATTGAAGTGCTAATAGTTAAACAGGGAAAGATTCCAAATGGGAGTATTATTGTTGTGAAGAGGCTTGCAATTGCAATTGATGACAAACTATTTCTGGATGGAGTTGACTGCCTGATGACGGTTAAGCACAACAATATGGGACGGTTTCTAGGTTACTATGCTAGCACACAAGAGAATGTGATAAAGGAACGGGGCAAAAGCGTTTCTGGAATGATGCGAGAGAGGTTGCACTGCTTGGAGTATCTATGTAATGGAAATCTTCAGATGCATCTTACTGGTATGTATGTTGATGGGATCTTCGGATGCATCTTTATCTTTTATTAACGACCATTTGGTGTAAATATCTTCACTTGTACAGCAGTGGCGGTGCCAGGATCAAAACCTTGTGATGTCAAGCCTGTGTAGTCAAATTCCAAAAATTGCTTGTTCAGCAGCGTGGTATGCTGTACGCATACCTGGGGGTATCGACTTACAAAATTGATGTGTTGTCGCTTGAATACACTGGTATAACGTGGCTTCGCCACTGTTGTACAGCATGCCTCATCAGGCTACTGTGACAAACTAGACATATAATTCTTAAGGATTTTAAAATTTCATGTTTCCTGATGTTCTGTGTTTACTCCTCCATATGAATCTTGTGGATTTGACTGGCACATGCGTTATCCAATAATTAAAGAAATTTGTCAGGGTTTGCGATATCTTCACGATAACCGTATTACTCATTTGGATCTCAAACCAGATAGTATACTATTTGACGACAAAATGGTGCCAAAAATAGTGGATTATGGTTATTCAAGATTTGAGTGAAGAGATAAGTCGAACTGTCCTTGAAAACACTGGCGGATCGTTGCATGGACCATGACCCGCGGAAATCATCCGTAGGCTTGATAAAACGGAAATTAAGTTCCTTCAAAAAAAAAGGGAAATTAAGGAACAGTCAGCGTCGTCGTCCCCGGTGGTGATGAGGTCAGGAGAGTAGGAGGTCGACCTTGACACATTCCAGCGGCACGTGGCCGTGAGCCTCGCGGCGCTGAGGGACGGGGAGGGGTTCCTCTCCAGGGCGTGGGTCCAGCGGCTCCTCCGGACGTTCCTCTTGTGCCAGGAGGAGTTCCAGGTGGTGGTGGCCCAGGCGCGGCGCCGCGGAGTGCTACCGGCGGCGGCGGCGAGGATTGTGGCGGAGTTCCATGAGCGCGCGGTGAAGATGCTCGACGTGTGCAACGCCGCACGCGACAGCATCGACCAGGTGCGGTAGTGCAGGCGCCTCGCCGGCATCGCAGCGTCCGTGCTGCTCGCGCCGGGGGAGATCCACAAGGGCCAGCTCCGCTGCGCTCGGAAGACACTATCCGAGCTCTCGGTCCTCCTCGTTGATGAAGACACTGCCGCTGCTGGGGGCGGTGGTGGCGTCGCCTCATTTCTCGCCTCCCACCACAACCGCTCCTACGGCTGCGCTCGCGTGTCCCCCTCCTGCTCTTCCTCCTCCCCGTGGTCGATTAACACCTTGCTCTCGTGGAGCGTGTCCCGCACGTGGTCAGCGGCACGGCAGCTGCAGGCCATTGGGTCCGGCCTGGCCGCGTGCCGCGCACATGAGGCGGTCCTCGCCGCGCCGGCGTACACGATGGGCTGCGTGCTCCACCTCGCCGCGTGGGCGCTCATCGCAGCCGTTCCATGCCCGCACCGTGGCGACGTGCTCCAAGCACAACCCCTCCCCGCTGCGGTGCCGCGCGCGGCGTTCCATGTTAAGATGTACGATTACGCTCCATCGCCAGATTTCGGGTGAATACTGGCTGCAATCTCCGTGCAATCCATTACCATAAGTCATGAATATTTCTCAAAATAATTGTATATATACTTCTAAACTACTCTATCTATGTTTAAAATTTCAAGTTTAATTCAGACCTCCGAGTAATCTTCCCACCAAAGACAGCATAGAAAAAGTTTATCTTGCGGCAATCGCACAACACAAGGCATATAATTCCAAGGTATCTCGTGTAAGCAACAGCTGACGAACAAAATCCACTTTATTGCAGCATTACATACTTACATCTACAGATCTGCGTGTGTACGCACTGAGTAGCTCTTATTTCTGTAGCAGGACATGATAGTAATATGATACAACAACATGTTTCTATATGGATGAACTGAATCAGCGACGAGATAAAGTAGATATTATCATACCATGCTCCACTGGAGTACTTCTGCAAACGCAAATTGGTCAAGGTGGTGAACTGCGTCACCAAAGACGGCAATTGCTCGACCTGCTTGCAGCCCGGTTTAACTCCAGCAACATTGCTTTAACATATGCTGCGCAATCAAAATGGACATCATGTCATCAACTTTGGATAGAACTACCAGCATCGATTTGTAACAATGGCAACGCCAATATTGAAGTTGCTTAGAGAACTCAAACTGTTGCGATTTTCTTTTCCGTCTCCTGTGTATTACAACTCCCTACTCCGGATAACGATATTAGGGACGTCAAATCAATAAGATCGATCTCGATACTAGTGAAGAAAGAGTTGGAATGAAATTATTAAGTTCACCAGTCTCAGAATACAACAATAGCCACAGATATTAGTTTAGAAGACAAAACTTGAAATGGTCATCATAGATAGACCTATACTACTTTGCAGCCTAGCCTGCATGAATGCTAAGTTGTGTAGCTGCTATCAAACCAGCGAAGCGTGATTACAAGATTTGGAAATTTACCTATCGTGCTATGTATAATTGTAACTGTGTTAATTGGATACGTTCACTCTAAGGGTCTAGAAATTTCCACATTAATTGGAAGAAAGAGAAACATGTACACCGTTTATTTAGGTGGGTTCCAATTGCTACAGTACAGATTCATCTGATGTAAGATAGACACGTATATATCAGAATGTCAAAACAGATACAACTCTATAGTATGATCTGCAAGAATTGCGTGGGACATATGTATCCTAGTTATTTCTTAAAACAGTAATTCATAACTAGCCAAATACCAAATGCAGTTCCTAAACATGTTCCCTGAAATTTTTTCTCCGTCAAAACTAGATCTAATCCTCGCAAAACAAAAGAGCTAAAAGGGAAAAGGAGAAACACCATGAAGAAGAAGAAATTCACAAATGTCACTTAGTCAGATCAGGTTGCATTTCAGTTTAATACAATGATACCTGACTGAACAAGCATGACATTGGATGGGAACTCGACTCTAGTATATCATGGAACAGCCAAGATGGAATCCCTCTAATATATTTAACCAAATCCTGAGATTAAATTAAGGCACCTCTTTCACTTTACGTGTTAAAAATCCTAACAGCGATGCTTCAAAAGAAAAAATCCACAAAATCGAAGAGAAAAATGGATCTACACTGTTTATTTGGTAAAACCTGATTATAACAAATCAGATAATGAAATATGTAAAAGCCATTACCATTATAAAGAAATATGACCTATGTGGTAGAGTTGCCTATCGAATACAACGTTTTATAGAGAATATATAAACACCTGTGTTGTACTGTTGTGCCATAGTCGTCTTTATGTGGGACTTACAGCCAGTTTCACAGCTGCTGAGTAACAGAAACTAGTGAATGTCCTATCTCAGATATTTGTTGAACTGGAACATGACTGAGCACAATGAAGCACAAGAACGTGCAAGGGGTTTACAAAACTGACAGAGTCCTCACCTGGCACAAGGAGGCATTGCACCGTTCCCAGCAATGGACAGCTCGGATGCAGCCTGAGGGGGTTCTGAAACTATTGTTTTCTTCAAAGCTGAATTGAGTTTGTTCATTGACCTTGATTGGTCTGTTAATTAGACTTGATTGAACTCAATGGAGGATCCCTTCTCACGTGTTGCTCCCTCTGTCGCGGCATATTTCACAGTAGACTCAGTTTTGCTTGGATCAATCCTTTTGAGAAACAGAACCTTCGGTCTCTTAGGGCCTGTTTGGTTGAGCTGTGGCTGTTGACAAATTTGCTGTTGGCTGGCTGTCTGAAAAAGCTGTTGTGGTTGTGGGAAAGTGATCATATAGCTTTTGGTTTATCCAAATAATTTACAGCATTTTGAAAAATGAGCATTGAAGCTTCAGCACATTGCAAAAAGCTGGCAGAATGCAGCTTTTCCAAACAGCTGAATTTGCACTGCAAAGCCCACAGCTACCGTTGGCAAAAGCTACTGAAAAGCTGGCTGTTTGGTTGGCCTGCAGCTTTTTCCAGTGAAAAGCTGCTGAAAAGCCCAACCAAACACCCCCTTAGGAAGTGAGACAAGATACAGCAGAGCTCCTTCTTCGATTGTAGGAAGGATGGGACTCTGCACAACAAGGCATAAGCGTAGCAAGCTTGGGAAATCCCCATTTTTTATGATGAAGCTGTTTAGGTCAGCTTCAACCAGTTTGAGATAAAGCAAGTGCCACAGCTTACACAGATTTGAGAGATCATTCCTCATCAGATTTGTCGATGAAAGGCACAACTCGGTGAGGCCACACAGGGACGTAACAAACTGAGGCAATACACTCAGCCCACCATGTAGTTTCAGAGAGCTAAGAAAACAATGTTCTTGTATAGAACCCAGGAAGTCTCCCAAGGAATTTCCGAAATCAAGTGATAGAGAACGAACGTCTGCTGTATCCATACTAACCTGAGAAAACTTCTGAACTGCCTCTGAGATGTCAGGCAAGCTCTTGTTGTCTGCACCAGTGGACTCACACCATATCTTAACCTTTGTCAATTCTTTCATATGAGCTATTAGTTGTAGAAATCCAGGGTTTTCTTCTACAACAAGTCCTGCTGGGGTCTTCAACATACTTTTTTTGGGCAAGAACTTCTCTAGTTCACTCATTTTCAAGTCCTTTTTCTGAAGCTTAAACTTTCCAAACAGGTGAGCTAGGTGAGGCAACCCGATGACTTCCATGGGCAATATCTCTATCTTTGTCTTCCTCAGGTCCATTGTGTAAATAATGTAACTTGTCAATTTTCCTTAGAAGGTTGCTGATAGTTCCCATGAGGCTCAGATATTTTAGATGCCATAGTTTGTATATGTCCTTGAGATGATCATCCTCCAAATCATTGCATTCTTCTAGATCCAACACTTGCAGCAGCTCGCACCTGGAAAACTCAGAAGCAGCTTCTCCCGCATTTCCAAAGATTGTCAGAGACCGGGCATGGATTTCTCACTGCTAGATGCGCTGTCGCTTGCTGGATGTTGAAAATAAGCAATGCATACTTAGGAACATTCTAGAAGATTGGAGAGCTCTCATGAATACATAATATTTGCCACGGAAGATACTAAAGATAAATCTTGATGTCAAAGTGAGAAGCTTCTAGAAGACATTGGAGGATTACAAGAGAAAGATATTTGAGGAGAATACTCTAGAAGAAATTAAGGATAAAGATGGAAGAGATATTTCTAGAGGTTGTCTCTAGAATTAGGGAATATCAAATAGGTGGATATTTTAGAAGAGAATTCTAGATAAGAGATATTTCTAGTGTAAGGGTTTGGATGTCTGCCACTTGTCACTAATCCAACAGGTTTACATAACTATAAATAGGGGTGCCCTCCTCTCACGTCTAACCAACCAAGAAGGGAAGAAGTGCCACCATGAGCATATGAGAGAGTGACGTATGAGTGGCATTAGGTGAAGTGGTAGGGTAGCTACTAAAAGAGCTATAGCAAAGTTTCTAGTAGTGATTAAGAGAGTTTCCTTGTGTAAATGTGGTCTCCGTGGTAAGCCGCGTACTTTTAATATTTAGTGCTTATTGAGTTGGGATTTGATGTGAGCGGTTCAGTTGTTCGAAATCACAAAGGTGCTTTAACGTGAGTGGCGTAGCCGCCCGAAAGCGATGTGCTAAGTATAAAAGTAAAGCTAGTCAATGTAGAGAATGTGCGTAGGTTATCATATAGTGTGGGTAGTAAGGGCAACCACCTCGATGAGCCATTCCCAACAATCGACTTGTATGTTGGTTCAGGCCCAATGTGTTGCCATTTGCAGGGTTATGGATAAACCAGGTGATGACAATTACTTTGATTTTGATCAGGAAGAGACATGATAAAATTATCAGACATGGACTTGTGCAGCATGAACTCGTGCATGATACCATGAGTTTTGCACGTCTTCACCTTTGCATTGTTTCTAGCATCAATTGGCTAAATGATATTTCAATCAATAAGGTCCTGGAAATTTGCATCTGCTACCTGCTAGTCACTGCGGTTATATTGACATTGTACATATCCTCCGGCTAACCATTGCCTAATTAAAGTATTCCTCCTGATGGGACAACCATTCGGAAACGCGCTTGTGTATAATAGGGAGGTTTTGAGAGGATAGCCAGACAGGCTGCTCTAGTTATTTGCAAGAACATTTTGCAGTATTGTGAAGTCTGGCTCCTTCTCCATATGATGATCGAGGTTACGGTAAACTTGTGCACCGTGACTTTCCGTGAGCTCATTTTCGCCTAGCGAAAAATTGGCTACCGCTAACAAGAGCAAGTGGAAATCCATCACATTTCTCCACAATTACTGTTGAACCCTGCTCCAACTCAGGTGAAATCCTTGAAAGAAAACTTTCTTCTTTAGCAAAGCTTTAGATTGTTCCCCATTAAGAATGCTCATCTTGTAAACATAACCATCACCTGAGCTGCAAGCATTAGCTACTGACTGAACAGCCGTGGTTACTATGATTTTGCCTTTTGTTTCCCTAGGGAAGATAGATTCTATGGCATCTCAGTGTTGCTTGTTGATGTCATCAATTACAATTAAACACCTGGCAGACAAATTGACAAATGAATGAGTTAATATATCTGTTGATCGGAAGCAATTGTGTGTACACAGGGAGGAAGTTAGTGCACTAATACAACTACACAAGATTCTGACCTTGTAGTCTGCAGAAAATCTTTGATGGAATTTGGACCTGTGGCGCATCGGCGTTGTGGAATTGCCGGAGTATCGCCTACAGGAGCCCGTCGGCGTCCTTGTGCCGCGACGCCGCAGCCCAGGCACGGCGAGGGAATCTCTGGACGACACTAGGGTAATCATACACAATGGATATCACACCCAGCTTTCCCGGCTCACTCTCCAACAGCAGCTCAACAAGATCCTGCTTGGGTTTCTCAATGCCCACAGGATCACTCTCAGCTGTGTCCACGGTTGCCGGAGAAGCTGCTCCGACGGAGGATCTGTCTCTGTTGACACTATAGTTGATCCTCCGCTCGTGCGCGTCCATCACCCTCCTCCTGAGCTTCTTGATCTCCGCGCGAACCCAAATTTGGTACTAGTAACTGCCTTCTTCACGCGGTGGAGGACTGATGCTCCCCCCTCGCACGCAACGCAGGGCAGGAATCGATCTATGCAATCCTCGATATCATGCGCCAGATTACTCATCTCCTCCATGGATATGCCTGCGGCCACGAGGCGCTCGGATTCCCCAGGTGATTGTCCCTGGCGCTCGAGATCATTTCAAGCTCGGTCCGGATGAAGCGGATGTCATCCTTGAGGCCCTTGGCCAGCTTGTGCTTCTCGCTTAGCAGTCTGACGAGCTTCAGTGCCACCACCTTGGTCAGAGCGCCCGCCACGGCAGCCTCCACATTTCCCTCCTCCGCCGGCGCGGGTACCCACCCACCGGCGACGGCAAGCGAATCGGGGAATGGGATTGGGAGGGCGGCAATGAAGAGCGAACGAGGGAGATGGAAGAAGGCGGCAGCCTATTCGGGCTGCGCAGGCGCGAGGTGGATGATGGGCGCGGGCTGCGCGTAGGTCTCGTCGGCTGCCGCCGCGGCAGCGACGAACAGGAGGAGGACGGTGGCGAGATTCTGGCAGATTAGTCAACTGTATTTGGAAACGATAAGAAGTGTGGGCCCGAGGGAGTTAATGGGAGGCGTAGTACAGCACTCCAAACACAGTAAGTCAACGCTGATGATGGAGTACTGTATTTGGAAACAATAAGAGATGTGGGCCCGTGGGAGTTGATGTATTTGGGAGCAGCAGCCACGTACTCCACCATTCTCGCCCATCATCCACCTCGCGCCCGCGCAGCCTTCTTCCATCTCCCTCGTTTGCTTTGCCTCGCTGCCTCTCGATCCCATTCCCTGATTCGCTTGCCGTCGTTGGCGAGTGGTACTGGCGCTGACACAGGGTGCGCTCGAGCACCGCCTCCCATCGCCTACCACCGGGAGGATTCGCCCGTGCTGTAGTTTAATTCCACATCCAATCCTGGATCTCTTCTTCGGTAGGTTTCCTCTCTCAGTCTCTCTTACATGCTCTTTCTTTAGATAATTTTTTTATATAATGGAAGAGCATACTCTTCCGACGAGAGATCAACCATGCATTTTTTATTTAAAGTTTTTTCTGATAGCAGATCAAATTCCTACATGCTTTTATTCTGCATCTATATAGTGGTAGTGAAATACAGCTAATGATCTGTGTTTTGGTGTTATTCTAGACAGACATGGAGCTGGGTCCAATTTGTGCTTCGGTGGGTGCCATGGGCTCCCTTGCATGGAAGCTCGACGAGCTCCTGGCGACCAGACACAGGGCTCTGCGGGGGGTTGTGATGGATGAGATCGAGGAACTCAGAACCGATCTTCACATCCTGCACAATCTCCTGCTGAAGCTCTCAAATGAGCAGGACCCTCCTCCAACGGCGAGGTACTGGATGAAGGACGTGCGCGACCTGTCTTACGACATGGAGGACTGTGCTGACCAATTCGTCCACGCTGATGCCCGTCCCAAGATCCGTAGAGCTACCGGCTTTAAGATTATTACTCGGTTAAAGATTAGTCGCCTTCCGGAGAGGCGGAAGTGGCGCCCATGGATCACCAACAAGGTCTCAGAATTCAGGACTCGAGCGCAGGAGGCTATTCAGCGGTATTGGAGGTATAAGTTTGATGCTTGCGCCTCCAATCCTGGATACTCTCGTGTTGGCCATGAGCTTCCAACTCTGTACACGGAGCCTGGTGATCTTGTTGGCATGGAAGGCCCAATGAATGAGCTTGACCGGGGGTTGACTAATGGAGAAGAGCAGCTCAAGGTGGTATCCATTGTCGGTGTTGGAGGAGTCGGTAAGACCACGCTTGCCCAAAAATTGTGTGGTAAGCTCCAAGGACAATTTGATTGCTGGGCATTTGTGCGGACAGCCCAAAAGCCGGATATGAGGGGGATCCTCAGGAGCATACTCTCGCAAGTTCGTCGGCACGAACCGCCTGGCCCTGGCGAGATGCACAACCTGATCCACGAACTCAGGCAATATCTACAAGCTAAGAGGTAAGAGCCCCCTGTAGCCGTTTCATTTACTGCTAATTTAGTAGCTCTACCTATTCACGAATTTATACCGCGAGAAGCATAAGATATCTAATCATCTTCCAATTAATTACGCCCTTCGTTTCGCAACATAAATCCATTTTTATGGGAATTATTGCTTTGAAATGTAAGTCCATTGAGAATATCAATATTGTAGTTATTACAAATATTTCGACCATGTACCTACACTTTAGTAATGTGAGGGAGGTAGTGTCATATTGGGCCAATATTACAGCCTCCTCCGCAAGCCACTGGAGGAGACGACATATGCTGCAAGGGCTTAGAGATAAGCCATGTTATCGTTAGTTTGCTTTCTATCCAAGCTCTGTTTGTCTAGGCTTTAGCTTTAGCTTCTGCTTTCGGAGCTTCTGACCCTTGAAAGCTAAAGCTAAAACCAACATCATGCTTTTCAAAAGCAACTTTTCCAGAAGCGGTTTGTACATAGAAGAAAAAGTGAGGACAGGGCAGCTTTTGGGGCTTTTGTGGGATGGTGATACCACATTACCAGTAAAGTCAAGGAAATTACCCACATCTCGAGCAGCCCTCCCAAAGGCAAATTACTAAGGGCCTGTTTGGTTGGGCTGTGGCTGTTGACAAAGCTGCTGTTGGCTGGCTGTCTAGAAAAAACTGTTGTGGCTGTGGAAAAGTGGACATATAGCTTTTGGTTGATCCAAACAATCTACATCATTTTGAAAAATGAGCACTGAAGTTTCAGCACATTACAAAAAGCTGGGAGAAAGCAGCTTTTCCAAACTGAATTTGCATTGCAAAGCCCACAACTACCGTTGGCAAAAGCTGCTAAAAAACTGGTTGTTTGGTTGGGTTGCAGCTTTTTCCAGTGAAAAGCTGCTAAAATGCCCAACCAAACACCCCCTAAGGGGATGTATAAATAATTCAATTAATTATATTAGATTTTTGGTGCCTTCTCACCCTCATCTTGAGTACTTGGTAGGCTTACTCATATATTGCGAGGCGGAGGACACACTTAGATTTTCCATGTGAAAATAATACCGCCTCCATTCAAAGAATGTCATGTTAGAGTATGTGTAATCAAACTTTTAAGACTTTGACTATCAATATACATAAACTATCTAGATTTATCGCATGTAAATAATATTAATGGACTTATCATAAAAGTATCACAAAACTATCTAAAATTTTCACATGTAGATAGTATTAGTGGAGTTATCATAAAAATACTTTCATAATTTATAGAAAAAGTAGAGTCAAATGTGCACATTGAAGACTGTGTAGATATCTAAAATAATAATTGAAAAAGAACAGAGAGAGTTTATGTTTATCAGTTTATGGCACTAAAATCTTCTCAAAATCTTGTACTTTATAGCTCTGACCAATGTTTGTGATAGAGATTAAAGATCAAAATATCATGGAGATTTTTAAAAGTGAAGTGGAGAGTCCAGTAGGGCTCTTTCCTACTGTTCTCAACAAAGGAAAAAAGAAAAAACAATAGAAGAGTCAACAACTAGGAGTATCGCCCACCCTTTGCTATGGTTTTTCTTGGTTAATGTTTTCCTTCTCTCAGCGCTATTGAGAAAAAAAAACCTCAGGTTAACCATAGTACTTTCGAAGGGGTGCCATAAAAAGTATCTATTTCTATTCATCAAAAGAATGTCATTCCATGAAACAGGTGTCTTGTCATCATGTCGAAATCAGAGAAGTGATCTTTCTAGCCAATCATGGCGTGCGTCGTATACTAGAACCCCCTGAATCCTTGTATCCCAAAGAAAGTTAAGGGCTAAAAAACCTTGAATTCGCCTGGTTGCGATCAGCAGTCCAGCTGCCGCAGGCCGACTACGATTTCACAGCCTAGTGCCCTAGTGGTCCTCCACGATCCAGTCTGTGCCTCAATCGCACTGGAAATGAACCTCGTCGCTCGTGCAGTTGACTGCGTGGTGGATTTTGAAAAACCGTTACACCCAAATCTTCAATGCCGAGAGCCCAAACATCCAGCAACTCGCCGCCATGATTGAAGAGGAAGCCAACGCCCGGTCGACAGGTGGTGCGTCGGGGCTTAAGGCAATTTTGCCGGCAAGGAACAGTCAATATATATTAAAAAAAAGATAAAATAGATATTCTAATATAATTATATCTCTCTAGCATTTCCTTCAAACTCAGTGGATCAACAACACTAAGTTTCAAGAGGTAAAAAGTATGCTAAACATGAGTTTGTACTTTTGTGAAGAAGTCTGCCACCTGAAACTCTGAAGGCACATACTGAAGAGCAACAATCTAATCATGTACCTGCGACCTCATATAAGAAGCATCAACATCAATATACATGGTGAGCTTACGCTTCGTTGGATCTCTAGCAATACTGATGGTACCTGTCCTATCAGATACAATAGGAGTTAGTGTAGAAATAGAAACACCAAAATCATCAAGTACCCACTGTAGCCAAGTGACTCACCAAGAAAACTACAGTAGGCAGAAAGAGATCGACGATTAAAGTGATCATTAGCCTAGGTCGCATCGGAATAAGCATGGAGCTGTAAAGAGTTAGAGCGTGAAAAGAAAAGACGACGAGAGATAGTCCCATGAAGATACCGTAGAACACGAACAAGAAAACTATAGTGGAGCTGAGTGGCAACAGAAATATACTGACTCAAAATATGCACTGGATACAAAATGTCAGGATGAGTGACATCAAGATAAACAAGACTCCCAACAAAATGACGATAGTGGGTGGGATCCGCAAGAGGTACACCATCAGTGGGCCGAAGGTAAACATTAAGCTCCATGGAAGTCTCGCCAGTGTGCAAACTAGTGAGATCAACACGATCAAGAAGATCCTGAATATACTTCTCTTGAGACAGGAAGAAGCCAGCAGGCACAGAAAAAACCTCAATCCTAAGAAAGTAATGATGAAGACCCAGATCAGACATAAGAAATTGCTCACTGAGACGGGTCTTCATAAATGCAATATACTCAGAATCATCTCGAGTAATGATCATGTCATCAACATACAGGAGAAGAAGAGTCCAACTACAGAAGAAAACTCTCAAACCAGGCACGAGGGGCTTGCTTAAACTCATAAAGAGAGCAACAAAAGCGATAAACCATACCCTCAGAAACAGAATATCCAGGTGGTGGTTGCATGTACACCTTCTTATGCAATTCACTATTAAGAAAGACATTCTTGACATCAAGTTAAGATATGGACCAAGCACGAACAGAGGTCACAACAAGAAGAGTGCGAACAATGGTCATGGTGAGCCGTAGGAGCAAAAGTCTCATCATAGTCGCAACCATGCTCCTGTTGAAAACCACGCGCCACAAAACGAACCTTGTAGCGCTCAAGAGAACCATCAGAGTGGGTTTTAACTTTATAGACCCACTTACATGTAATGGGCCGGACTCGTGGAGAAAGAGGGACAAGATGAACAACGATCTCCTCTACTATGGCATGCTGCCATTCTTGATGAACAACAGCATCGCAATAAGATGTCAGCTCAGCAAGAGTGATGCCAGCAAAACCAAGATGGTCAAGATGCAGACGTGGACGAGCGTGAAGGCCATAGCAAGGAGAAGGTGGCGCATCAAGAGAAGAAGAAAGCTCACCAGGAGAAGATGGTGCGTCCGAAGAAGATGGCCTAGCAGGAGAAGCTGAAGAATACTCAACTCGCGAACTATGAGTATAGTAGAGAGGATAAGAGGAAACAGTGCCCGAAGAGGCCTTAGGAGGAGGTGCCAGTGGTAAAGACTCAATGGGAGGGTCCGCAGGAAAAGGCACCACTGAAGGGGGCGTTGATGGTGAGGACGATGCCGTGGCAAAGACGGCGGAGGTGCCACTGGAGAAGGTTCTGAGTGTTAAGATTATGCAACTTGGATCTATTGCACAGCCCAATAGGCATATATATAGTACAAGATGGCTTGGAATACAAGGCAAGTATAGAGTCCAATGCCAATACGAATACAACAGGTAACCAATCCTACTATATCTCTAACACCCCCCCCCTTAAACTCAGGGTGGATCAACTACACTGAGTTTGGAGAGGTAGAAGCTGTGCTGAACACGAGTTTGTGCCTTCGTGAAGAAATCAGCCAACTGAAGGTCGGAAGGCACATACTGAAGAGCAACAACCTGATCCTGTACCTGTGACCGCATATAAGAAGCATCAACACCAATATGCTTGGTGAGCTCATGCTTCACTGGGTCTCTAGCAATACTGATGGCACCAGTACTGTCAGACAACAGAGGAGTCGGTGTAGTGAGAGAAACACCAAAATCCTCAAGTAGCCACCGTAACCACGCAACCTCCGCTGTCAAAAATGCCATAGCTCGCAACTCAGCCTCTGCACTCGAACGGGAAACTGCAGTCTGTTTCTTCGTCTTCCAAGCAATAAGAGAACCACCAAGGAAAGCACAGTAAGCAGAAAGAGAGCGACGATCAGAGGGATCGCTAGCCCAAGTAGCATCCGAATATGCCTGAAGCTGTAACAAACTGGAGCGTGGAAAGAAAAGACGACGGGAGATAGTCCCACGAAGATATCGTAGAACCCGAAGAAGGTGACTGTAGTGAACCTGAGTAGGAGAAGAGACGAACTGACTCAGAATGTGAACTGGATAGGATATATCTGGACGAGTGACAGCAAGATAGACAAGACTCCCGACAAGGTGACGATAGCGAGTCGGATCAGAAAGAGGCTCACCATCAGAGGCACGAAGATGAACATTGAGCTCCATCGGAGTCTCAATGGTGCGCTGATCAGTAAGGGAAGCCCGATCAAGAAGATCGTGGATATATTTCTCTTGGGATATATAGAAACCATCAGAAGTAGATGTAACCTCAATCCCAAGGAAGTAGCGAAGAGGACCAAGATCAGACATAAGAAACTGATCACTAAGACGAGCCTTGACAAAGGCAATGTACTCAAAATCATCTCCGATGATGATCATATCATCCACATACAAAAGAAGAAGAGTCCGACCACGAGACGAAGTGTGGACAAACAGCGCAGGATCATGAGCACTAGCTGAGAAACTAGCAGCAGTGACCACAGAGGCAAAGCGCTCGAACCAAGTACGAGGGGCTTGCTTAAGGCCATAAAGAGAGCGACGAAGGCAACAAACCATGCCCTCAGGAACAGAATACCCAGGCGGGGGGTGCATGTAGACCTCCTCACGCAACTCACCATTAAGAAAGGCATTCTTGACATCAAGCTGAGAGATAGACCAGTGGCGAGCAGAGGCCACGGCAAGAAGAGTGCGAACAGTGGTCATGTGCGCGACAGGAGCAAATGTCTCGTCATAGTCACGGCCATGCTCCTGCTGAAAGCCACGCGCCACAAGACGAGCCTTGTAGCGCTCAAGAGAACCATCGGAGCGGGTCTTAACTTTATAGATCCACTTACAGGTGATGGGACAAACACGTGGAGGAAGAGAGACAAGATCCCATGTGCCGGTGCGCTCAAGAGCAGCAAGCTCCTCGGCCATCGCATGCTGCCATTCGGGATAAGCAACAGCATCGCGGTAAGAAGTAGGCTCAGCAAGAGTAGCACCAACAAATCCAAAGCGGTCTGGAGGCGGAAGCGGACAAGCGCGGAGGCCATACCTAGGAGGGGTGGCGAATCCGGAGAAGATGAGGCACCCAGAGAAGGTGACTCATCAGACAGAGATGGCCCAGAAGAAGGAGAAGGCACATCAGAAGGAGACTCAACACGACGTCGACGTGTGTAGACGAAAGGATAGGACGAAAGAGGAGAAGGTGCAGGTGGAGCTGTAGGAGATGATAGTGGAGAAGAGTCGACAACAGGAGTAGGTGGAGACTCGATAGGACAAGTGGAAGATGGCACAACAGTGATCGGTGTATCAGGAAAGGTCAGAAAAGACAGAGGCTCAACAGGGGAAGGCGAAGGAGAAGCTGGACGTGGAAAGAAAGGACGGGACTCATCGAAGGTCACATCCCGAGAAACCCGCATACGACGAGCAGTGGGATCCCAACAGCGATAGCCCTTATGCTCCGGACTATAGCCTAGAAAGATACACTCAACAGACTGAGCAGTCAGTTTGGTACATTCACGGGGAGCTAAAAGAACATAGTAAATGCAGCCAAATAGACGAAGAGTAGAGTAGTCAGGAAGAGAACCAGAAAGGCGCACAACAGGAATCCCACCCTAAAGGGCAGAAGAGGGCTGAATATTAACAAGATATGTGGCAGTAGAGACAGCCTCAGCCCAAAAATGAGGTGGAATAGAAGCGGCGATCATGAGTGCACGAGCAGTCTCAAGAAGGTGAGGATGCTTACGCTCAGCAACACCATTCTGAGCATGAGCACCAGGACAAGAGAACTGAGCAAGAGTGCCCTGCTCAGCAAGAAAACCACGAAGATGACGAGAAAGATACTCGCCAGCAGAATCAGCACGAAAGACACGAATGGGAGTGGAGAACTGGGTACGAACCATGGTGGCAAACTGTCTATAGATAGAGAGAACCTCACTGCGAGAAGACATAAAGTATATCCAAGTGTGGTGAGAAAAATCATCTATAAAGATAATATAGTATCGATGACCCCCTTTCGAAACGAAGGGGGCCGGACCCCACACATCTGAGTGAACAAGATCAAAAGGACGCTGAGACACAGACTCACTATGAGGATAAGGTAACTGAATTTGTTTACCCAGTTTACAACCCTGACAATCTAAAGACACGTCCCCTAAGACAGACCCCAGAAGACCACGACGAACTAAAGATGATAAACGAGATCCACATAGATGACTAAGTCGGTGATGCCACTGCTGGAAGGAGTCGGTGGATGAAGTGATAGAGGCGGAAAAACCGATGGCAACGGAGGGAAGATGAATCGAGAATAACCCGACAACCAAGATCAGTAATTTGTCCAGCAGAAAGAAGTTGCATGGTAAGGCGAGGCACATGAGCAACAGAAGGAACATGAAACAAAGAAGTGCGAAGAGTGCCGCGACTAGAGACAGGAAGAGAAGTACCATCAGTAGTAAGGACATGAACAGGAGAATCGAGAGGTCGAAGGGAAGATAGAGTAGAGGAATCGGAAGTCATATGAAAAGATGCTCCGGAATCAAGAATCCACGGGGAAGTACCTGACTGTGTAGGGGGTGGTTTCTCAGTGCTGGAAGAGGGAGTAGCAGATCCTGCAGAACATGTCGCAGCTAGTAGACGTCGAAGGCACGCGATCTCCTGCTCAGTGAACGAGGTGGCGGAAGTAGTCGAAGCAGCTGAAGGAGTCGAGGAAGTAGTCGAGGAAGAAGCTTCAGTGCCCGGCGAAGAGCGACGTGCAAGGTGACGCTTCTTCCGAAAGCAAGTAGACTCAATGTGGCCATCCTTATCACAGTAGGTGCAATGAGGACGGCCACCACCCGACGAGGAACGACCACCACCACCTGTGGAGGCCGCTGGGGGAAATGAGCCGCTGAGGCGGGGAGCAGTAGCCGATGTAGCCGATGGACGAACAGCAAGCACGGAGGGAAGTGGCAGTAGGCCAGAGCCACGCAGACGAGTCTCCTCCGCACGTGTCTCCGTAAGTGCCTCCAGAAGAGAGACACGAGGCTGATGAGCAAGAAGCTGAGCGCGACGCGACTTAAACTCAGGATGAAGCCGCGTCAAGAACTCATATACTCGTTGGAACTCCTGATCAGCACGAGCATCCTGACAGCACTGACAAGAGCCACAACCAGGACGACGAAGAAAATCCAGCTGGCGCCATATAGCAGAACTCTGAGCATAGAACTCATCAACCGTGGCATCACCCTGCTGGAGAGAGTGCTCCTGGCGAACCACAGACAGGAACAGAGCGTCGCCAGAGGGCTCATAACGCTGACGAAGGTGAGTCCACATCTGGGAGGCCGTAGAGAATCCCACAACCTCAGAAGAAAACTGAGGCTGAAGACTGGCGACAAGAACAGCAGCAGCACGAGCATCATCATCAAACCACTGAGTGTACTCAATCAGCAGAGCACCGTAGGAATCCAGAGCCTCTTGATAAGCGGTGACAGCCGCATCATAGGTAGCGCGGTCAGCATCAGTAGGTCGAGCACCAAGCTTAGGCTCAACCGGCGCCACAGGATAGGCCGGACACGGAACATCGCCTGAGAGGACACCCCAGAGACGAAGACCACGCATGTGGATGCGCATATGGGAGACGAAGTCGGTGAAATTGACCCCATCAAAAATCACCGAGCAGCGAGGGAGAGAAACGGTGCCTGACGACGAAGACATTGTACCTGTTTTTTTTTGTTCTTTTTTTTCTCAGAAGCTATATACTTGTGTTCTGCCGGTGCGCTGAGGCACATGGCAGAACAGAGAGAGGAGCGGGGGGAGCCTGGAGGCCCAGGTCCGCGGCGGGCATGGTGGCGGGCGGCAGCCGGCGGCGACCGGTGAGGGGAGGCCGGGGCCGGCGACGAGGGAGGCGGCGCAGGAGAGGCCGCTGCGGGGGAGGCCAAGCACGGCGCGGGGAGGCCGAGGCCCGCGACGGGGGAGGCGGCGCGGGGATGGCGGCAGTCGGCACCGGCCGGGGAGGGCCGGGCCGCCGGATCCGGGCGGCGGACGACCTCAGCAGGCCCGGGCGGTCGGGCGGGAGGCCGGCGGGAGGCTGGGGGAGCCGACGGCGCGGCGGAGGCCCGAGGCCGGCGGGGCGGAGGCCGGAGGCCGGCGGGCGAGCGGAGGCAGGGGGCCGAGGAGGGCAGCGGACGGGCGGGCGGGCGGCCAGGGGCTAGCGGACAACCGACGGCGACCGAGCGACCAGCGAGGGTGGCCGGCGACGGCGCAGATCGGAGCGTGAGTTGCAGCACGCGGTGGAAAAGAAAAACCCTAGGGCTCTGATACCATGTTAAGATTATGCAACTTGGATCTATTGCACAGCCCAATAGGCATATATATAGTACAAAATGGCTTGGAATACAAGGCAAGTATAGAGTCCAATGCCAATACGAATACAACAGGTAACCAATCCTACTATATCTCTAACACTGAGAAAGAAGACGTCGCGGGAGAAGGTACCAATTGTGGTGGTGACACAGAGGTGATGGGAGTAGTAGAAAAGTCAGAAAAGAAAGTGGCTCGACAAGAGAGCGTAGAGATGAACTAGGAGAAAGACGCGGCTAGAAGGGACAAGACTCATCAAAAGTGACATCATGGGAAACCCACATCCGTCGGCCAATAGGATCCCAACAACGATATTTCTTATCCTTAGCATCAAAAGACTGAGCGGTTAGCTTAGTGCGCTTACGAGGTGCAATAAGCACATAGCACACACAACCAAAGAGAAGAAGACTAGAATAATCGAGCATCTGGCCAAAAAGACGCTCAATTGGGCTTCCACCTTGAAGAGTAGAAAGCAGTTGGATATTAGTCAAATAAGTGCAATGGAAATAGCCTCAGCCCAAAAATGAGGTGGAGCAACATAGCTAAGCATAAGAGCATGGGCAGTCTCAAGAAGATGATGATGCTTACGCTCAGTAACACCATTCTAAGTGTGAGTGCCAGGACAAGAAAACCAAAAAAGAGTGCCTTGCTCAGCAAGAAATGACGAAGGTGACCAGATAAAATATTCATCGGTAGAATCAGCATAGAAAGACACAAATAGAAGTGCCAAACTGAGTACGAACCATGGTGGCAAAGTTTTTATAGATGTGTAAAACTTCGCTGCGAGAAGACATAAAATAATCTAGATATGGCGAGAAAAATCATTTATAGAAAGAACATAGACCCACTATACAGACAAAAGGAACTGAACCCCAGACATCAGAGCGAACATGATCAAATGGACGATGCGAGACTGACTCACTAGAGGGATAAGGGAGTTGTATATACTTGCCAAGCCGACAACCATGACAATTAGCTAAAGAGACATTACCAGATACAGCCCCTGAAAGACCACGGCAGATGAGGGAAGAGAGACACGAACCACAATTATATCCCAAACGACGATGCCACTAGGCAAAAGATGAGGTGGAGGATGTAGCGGAGGCACATGCGGTGGAGGAGCCAGAGACTGGCAGGAGCAGCAGTCAAGCTCCCAAACGTTGTGATTCATGACGACACGGACCCGCCCCAACCAAAATACATGTACAATGATCCTAAACACAACAAGAGTCGAAATCAAGAATGACAAGGCAGCCATGGTCAGTGAGCTGGCCGGTGGACATGAGTTGCATGGTTAGTTTGGGAGCATGACAGACATCAGGAACATGAAACGAGGAAGTCCAAAGAGGTGCCGCTTCCAGCAATAGGAAGAGAAGTACCATCCATGGTTTGAATAGAGATAGGGGCTAAAGGATGTAAGATCGGTGGAATCGGAAGTGATATGAAAAGTAGCACCAAAGTTAAGAATCCAAGGCGATGTACCCGATGATAATGTGGAAGGTGATCTCTCATTACCAGAAGACTGAGCAGCAAAATAATAGAACCCGATGGTGCAAAAGTTGGAGAAGCAACTAGGTGATGCAGTAGTGTAAGAATCTCCTCGATGGCAGAAGCAGTAGAATCCCTTAAAGAAGAGCCAGTAGTCCCGAGCAGCCAGTACTCACGATAGAGTGGCAACATCAACGGGCAGTCTCCATGAGGGACACCGCCCCCTCCACCCATAGAAGAAAGCGTCATTAACGAAGGCACCACCAGTGGAGGGCAGCATTAGAAGCCCAAGAAGGCATAACATGAGCAAACGAAGCATGAAGAACATGACCAAATGATGTACTAGAAAGAGCCATCAATGTACCTTTTTTTGAAACTAACCTAAAGGGTTGTGCTATTCGGGAGCAAAACAGAGCAATGCAAACAGAGCAGCAAGAGGAGGTGCGGGTGAGCTACCGCTGGCAAGCTCCAGCGATGGGAGAAAGGGCGGCGGCTGGCGGTGACGTCGCCGGAGGAGTCCCTAGCCGGCAATGAGGCGCCAGTCAGCCAAGCAGAGAGGTGATGACTAGACAGAGATCCATGGTCGGTGGGCGACGTCGGGCGGGCCGGGGGAGATTTGGCGGACGAATGCATCAACGAATGGAGGAAGGCCCAACAACCGCAGCGACCGCAGCAAAGGGCCGGCTAGGCAGAGATCCAGGGCTAGCAGATGATGTCGGGCGGGTCGGTGGAGATATGGCCAGAGAGAAGGCCGGTGAGAGCCAGCGTATGGCGGCTGACAGGCGAACGTACCAGGAAGAGAACCGATGACGGGAGGAAGGCCAAGCAGAAAAAAAGCAGAGGAGCACCAGAGCGAGTCTAGGAGACGATGCGCGAGGTTAGGGCGGGCGGATAGAGCAGCGGATGTGGTGGAGTGTGAGTTTTGGCACGTGATGGAGAAGCTACGATGGCCAACAAGAAGAAGCGAGCATCGAGCGGTAGGTCGATCATAGCGAACGGGAGAGAAGATTGAAAAAAATATCAAAACCTTAAATTGGCTCTTGATACCATGTTATGAGGAATAGCAACTTGATCTATTCCATGAGCTCTAGGCCAATATATATATATATATATGTACAGGAGAAGAGATAAGGTAGAAATACAAAAAGAAATAGAGTCCTAATCTAATACGATTATACATCTTAACACGAATAATCATGTGTAGCTAGTCTGATGGCAAAGTTGTAATGAGAATGGACTAAGCCTTAGGCTTGTATTTTAAAACATTATTTCTATTGACGAGACGTAGAGTTTTTGCGTTTTCTCAAAAGAAAAAACTTAAATTCCTTTTTTTCCATTTTATATTGTCTTTTGGTGTTTGCCTGAGAAAACATGTGTATTATGTATAAAATATTTGTCAGGTACTTTGTCATTATTGATGACTTATGGGCTACATCAGTATGGGATGTTGTTAGTCGTGCTTTTCCAGAGGGTAACTATTGTAGCAGAATAGTAACACTACTACAAATAAGGTCATCCGCTATACCGCATCACTGACGGGCGGAGAAAAGCCCGTCACGCTTCCCACATATCACTGACGGACACAAGGAAAGAAGTCAGTAGTGACTATACAAGATGTGTCGTTTCGAGTCATCACTGACGGGCAAGAAGAAAGACCGTCAGTACTGACATAAGTGGAAACACAAGATTTGACAGAAAGACATCACTGACGGTCACACAGAAAGACCCGTCACATATGTAAACTGTCATCTATGACGGTCGCTTACAAGCACCCGTCAGTGATATGAAGTCGAATTATCACTGACGGTCACCAGTAATACCCGTCAGAGGTAATAACCACATCTCTGACGGGCTCCCTTCTCGCCCGTCTGTGGTGACTTGGGCCATGATATTGACATGTTTCACCACTGACGGATCTTTTGTCCTACCCGTCAGTGTTGTGTATTTCGATTTCACTGACGGGCTATTGTGGGTCGCCCGTCAGTTCTCGTTGTTTATCGCTGACGGTTCCTTGCATGATGCCCGTCAGTGGTATTCCTTCCTATATAAATCCAGCCCAAGCTCGAAAAACTTTCTGTGCCCGCGCGTCCCAAGGACCAACTGCGTGCGCTGCCGTTGCCAGCTAAACTGCTGCGGCCCTATTATCTCCCGAAGGCCCTCTTCTCTCCAGCCCGGCCTCTTGATCCCTCTCTCAAAGATTGCTATCTATCCCGGCCTCTTGATTCTCTCCTCCCCCCTCTTAAAAGGCCATTTTTTCTCCTCCTCCAGTCCCCATCCCCCTCTCAAAGACCCCAGCTGCCTCCTTGTCAACATCCCTCTCCCCGAAGGCTCACGATATCCGTCGCTCCTAGCTCCTCTTTGAATCTCTAACATGGTAAGTACTTTATTTTATTCGCGTGACAGAAGAAATGGCTAATTTAATATATTTATTTTATGAAATTATTTTTATTTTGCCGTAGGGATCGATTGATAGAAGTTGGATGTATGGAGATCGTGCCACACAGAGTTTTGTCACCGCTTTGAACGAGTTTCTTCGAGTCGCTCAAGAGGATATGGCGATCAAGGGAAAAGCGAAGATGTGTTGTCCATGTCGTAAATGTAGTAATATGCAAATGTTATCGACGACGGGGGGAGTTGCAACTACATTTGCTGACGAAGGGTTTCATGGAAGGCTATACACGTTGGACATGTCATGGTGAAGAGAAAGAAGTTGCAAACCCAACAGAAGCGGTGGACCTCGTTGAGGATGAGCACGGCGTAGCTATCGAGGAAGAAGCTAATTCAGAATCTTCAGAGGATAGCATGGGGAATTTGAATGACATGTTGCATGATATGGAAGAAATGACTTCGACCCCAGAGAATGAAAGAGAGTTCGCAAAGTTTGTAAGATTGTTGGAAGACGCGAGAGTACCGTTGTTTGTTGGATGTAAACTCGAGCATACGCGGTTGTCCGTCTCGTTAGAACTTCTAAAGCTAAAGACAGCGTACAACTAGCCGGACACAAGTTTCACAAAATTATTAGAGCTCCTTTCCAACGTTCTCCCGGAGGGGAACGTCTTGCCTAGCTACAAGCATTTACAGGGCAAAGAAGGTTATATGCCCTCTCGGATTGGACGTTGAAAAATTCAATGCGTGTCCAAACGACTGCATCTTGTACCGCAGAGAATACGTAGACCTACGAAGATGTCCGGTGTGCAAGACATCCCGGTACAAGCGTATTGCAAACCAGCTCGATTGTGACGAGGACGACGATGAAGTGAAGGGCCCCCCTGCGAAGGTTTGCTGGTATCTTCCTGTTCTTCCCCGTTTGAAGCGGTTTTTTTGCCAACAAGAAAGATGCAAAACGAATGCGTTGGCATAAGGAGGGTCGAATTGAAGATGGAATCCTGAGGCACCCTGCCGATGCATGCCAATGGAGGACAGTGGACGATGCATTTCCAGATTTTGGGGAGGAGGCGAGAAACATAAGGTTTGGGATGAGTACAGACGGGATCAATCCATTCGGCAACATGAGTAGCAGACACAGCACATGGCCAGTCCTTCTATGGATGTACAAGCTTCCTCCATGGCTGTCGATGAAGCGCAAGTATATACACCTCTCCGTACTCATCCAAGGGCCGAAACAACCTGGAAACGATATTGACGTGTACATGCAGCCAATGAAGGAGGAACTAGAGACACTCTGGCACCAGGGGGCTGAGGTTTGGGACGCTGATAAAGTAGAGTATTTCCAGCTACGAGCTATGTTGTTCACTACGGTCAATGACTATCCAGCGCTTGGAAACTCGTCTGGCCAGAGTGTGAAAGTATATGAAGCTTGTGTCTCGTGCCAAGAAGAGACAGTGAGTTCATTCTTACAGAACTCGAGGAAAATCATGTATATGGGTCACCGAAGGTGGCTGGCCAAAAACGATCTATGGAGGCAGTGCCCAATTAAGTTTAACGGAGAAGTAGAAAATCATTCGAAGCCGGTGGAGAAGACCGGTGCACAGATATACGAGATTGTCAAGGATATCGAAATTGTACCCGGAAAGACACAAGAGCTAAGACCGGGCATCTGGAAGAGGAAGTCGCTATTTTGGGACCTGCCTTACTGGCAAGTTCTACACACCCGTCACAGTATTGATGTCATGCATGTCGAGAAAAATGTGTGCGACAGCTTGGTTGGTATTTTACTGAACATTCCAGACAAGACAAAAGATGGTGTCAAGGCACGGCTTGACATGGAACAGATGGGCGTCAAACTAGAGCTGTGGTCCGAACAGATAACGTCAAAGACAAACAAGGGTGATTTGAGAGTCAAGACGCGCCTACCTCCCGCCTGTTACACTCTGAGCAAAGCAGAGAAGAAGAGATTGTGCGAGTGTCTTGCTGGGGTCAAAGTTCCTTCCGGATATTCGGCAAACATAAAGAAACTTGTATCGATGAAGGACTTGAAATTAATTGGTATGAAGTCTCATGATTGTCATGTGATGATGACACAGATCCTACCCATTGCAATTAGAGGCCTAATGGAGCCAGGAGTCCGCAAGACCGTCACTAACCTTTGTAGCTTTTTCAACACGATCTCTCAGAAGTCAATTAGCCCAGATCGCCTTCATAAACTTAAGCAAGAGATCGTCGTGACCATCTGCGAACTAGAGATGTACTTCCCTCCTACATTCTTCGATATCATGGTACATCTCATGATACATATCGTTCCGGAGATACTGAGCCTAGGCCCCGTGTTCCTACACAGCATGTATCCTTTCGAAAGATACATGGGCATTCTGAAGCGTTACGTTCGTAACAGATATCGGCCTAAAGGAAGCATTGTGCAAGGCTATGCTGCTGAAGAGTGTGTCGAGTTCTGCACAGATTACATGGCTGAACATCGACCTATAGGTGTGCCAAGTTCGCGGCACTCGGGTAGACTCATTGGTGTCGGCACACTCGGAAGAAGACAGTACGATCCTTTACGTACCGATCGATCAACTGACTTCCATAGAGCACATTTCGTGGTCTTGCAACACCTGTCAGTGGTTGGGCCTTATATAGAGATGCACCAGCAACTGTTGCGCAAAGAAAACCCTAATAGAAGACTTTTTTGGATCACAAAGACGCACAACGCGCAATTTTGCCGTTGGCTAAAGGACTACTGGTACGGAAGGGAACCGACAAGTGAAGAAGAAATAATCGTCAAATGGTTGGCAAGAGAACCCATGACAAACATCGTGACATGGCAAGGGTATGATATCAACGGATACACATTCTATACGGAGGCCCAAGACCGGAAAAGCACATATCAAAACTCCGGGGTGACGATAGAAGCTAAAAGTAGTATTGATGGCCCGAAATGCAGGTACTACGGCATCATCGAAGAGATTTGGGAACTTGACTACACCGTGACCAAGGTCCCGGTGTTTCGTTGCCGATGGGTGCACCTGAAGGACGTCTGTGTCGAAGATCAGAAGTTCACCACGGTGAATCTTCGGAGTGCCGGGTCCAAAGAGGAACCATTTATATTGGCTAAACAGGTTGCGCAAGTGTTCTACGTACTGGATCCATCTAATAAGAAGCGCCACGTTGTAAGAAAAGGAAAAAGGAGTATCGTTGGAGTGGATGGTGTAGTGGACAAAGAAGACTACGACCAATTCGATGATCCGGATACCGAAGATGAAGATGAGAAGACAAAGAAAAAGGTCAAACGTCATACTGATAACAATGCCAAGCCGTACGTACGTACTGATCATAACGAAGGACTGACATATCGAGGGAAGAAGCTAGTCGATGACGACGACGAGAACGACGGTTAATATAAGTGTTGTCATTATGTGATGTAGATATGTAAATATATATGTGTGATCGATATAACTGTTGTCATTTATGTGATATAGATATAAATATATATGTGTGATATAAGTGTTGTCATTTATATAGATATGCAATTTTGATTATGCTGGAAGCCTAGCAAGTGATGAATCCTTTACACTTAGCAAGCATTTGGTTGGATGGATTGAAGTTGGATGAATCAATGTTTTGTTTGGTTGGATGCATGGATGGAAGTTGGATATGGTGAGCCAATTATATGTTTGGTTGGATGGATGGATTGCTATGGTTACCATTTGTATGAGATGTGAGATTACCCACCTGAGTCTCAGGTGACAAACTCAAGCTATCTAGGCTCATCCCCTCAACCAAACGCATGCTTAGATTCTGGAAACACTAAGATGAAGTCAACACTGACGGGCTCTTATTCGGCGACCGTCACTGATAACTAAGACTGACGGGTCCAAATACAAGCCCGTCAGTGATTACACCATCAACACTGACGGGCTTTTCTTGGTGACCGTCACTGATAAATACAAGTGACGGGTTGGTTTTTTTTTACCGTCAGTGATGATCAAGTCAACACTGACGGGCCTTATTTGGCGACCGTCACTCATAAATACAAGTGACGGGTCCGTTTTATCGCCCGTCAGTGATGACCTCATCAACACTGACAGGCCTTTATGTGTTGACGGTCACTGATATATAACACTGACGGATGTTTTTTTCTGCCCGTCAGTGATGAGTGGGGTCTATATATAGGACTTTAGACACTTCGAAAAAATTTCGTGCCCGCGCGTCCGTTCAAGCCTGGACCAGCAACGAGCCCTAGTCGCCTCCGCCGAACTGCCGCAGCCGCCGCCGACAAATCAGGAGTATCCGCGCTCCATGGATCCCGCCGCCACCACCGCCGAGGTCGCCACCACCGCGGCCACCGCCGCCGAGGTCACCGCCACCGCCGCCAAGGTCGCCACCACCACGGTCACCGCCACCGAGGTCGCCACCACCGTCGCCGAGGTCGCCACCACCGCGGCCACAGCCACCGAGGTCGCCGCCACCGCACAAGCCGCTGCCGCCGCCTCCCAGTCGCACTCCGGCGCCTCCACCTCACACTCCGGCGCCTCCACCTCTCCCTCCCACTCCGGCATGCCCGGGTAAGTCACTTAAACGGTTTTACTAATATAACACAATGTAGTTAGCTTGTGTGCTGCTTAATCGGGTTGTTTTGGGGGTGTTCACGATGGGATCGATGCACAACTGCTTGGTGCTGATGATTATTTTTGTATTTATTGGCTTTGGTGGTGACGGCCGCCTGATTTTTTACATGTTATTGGGTAATGCTAAACTGATTAGGGAATTCAATTCAGACATAGTAATGCTATGATAGCATAATTAGTCTGAGCAATGCAGAGCATTTTGATATTTCTTTGTTGGATTCTGAATATAAGTGTGCATTGGGATCATTTGGTTGGATGGATGGAAGATTTTGGTCGGTTTTCTATAACAATCGAGTTGTTCTTTTGCACATATGGGAGTCAAAGCAACATGAAAGACTGGAGCAGTGTATTGACAAACGGTTACTTGTTAATAGTGTAGAACCACAAATTGAGGAGATAGAAAGATGCATTCACATATTACTGCTCTGTGTTAAAAGAGGATCCTGGCACTCAATAAGTAACTTCTTTCACTTCATGCATATAAAGAATAACCAGAATGAGACGATAGCCCATGACATAAGGGAAAATGGCTTAATCAATAAACCATGTCATGTAAATCTAAGTGCTTTGAGTTTTCAATTTTCCATGGGTTGACATGATCTCCAGTATCTTGTGCTAGTCAAACCCACTATGCATACTTAGTCATCTAACATAACCCTTGTCCTGGTGCAAGTTTGATTGTTATTCTCTCTACCGATAAAGACCATATTTTATAAGCCATTATCTAAAATCTTATTAGCACATCAGTGAGTTGTCCTAGTAGTAACTGCATAGTGAAAGATAGAAGGTAGAGAAAATCATAACAAACTAAATAATTTACAGTCATAAATTTTAATATCTCTGCGCTGGTACGAAATAACCACTCTCATGATGTTATAGAAAACACCAATGTACAAAGAATCCACGATACTCTCGGTGCCCCAATATCATGTTTCACTCCTTATAAGCAGCTGCATAAAAGAAACATACAAAACAATAAAATTTTGAAAACCAAAAAAGGAATTTTGCAAGAAAACTGTTACAGCAACAAAAGAAGAAGATCACAAGGACAACTCTCTCTCTCTCTAGACACTCCTAGAAAAAAACCAACTACTCTCTCTCTCTTATCAATTCAATATCATAATCATACTATGGCAACATTAGCCATTATGAAGAACATGTACAGTGCATGTGCTTGGAAAGACGCTTAACAAAATAATCTAGTTAATATATTTACGTAAAATCTAGTTAATATATTTAAACTAGAAGAATAGATTCTTACACTTGGTCTTAACTAACCAAAGATGATGCCTTTTGAATTGTTTGGCATGCTTATATAAGATAGAAATGATGAGAACATATTAGGTCTTTATTTAATCTAGTTAATATATTTACGTAAAAAAGAGGCTCTGGACCGTTCAAGCCTGGGGATGAGGTCGAGGCCGAAGTTGTAACGCCACCAAGAAGGCAGCGCAAACCAAGAACGGGGAACAAGTTGCCGACGCAGACCTTAGTCATCACGGGGGTCGACCCCGACACAGGCGCACCACGTGAACCAACGAGCTCGGCATCCAAATTCAACAACACCTGTGGGGTGCTCGTACGGGAGAACATCCCGATCACTACTCCCGAATGGAACCAGGTGCCCCGGTCAGAGATAGATGCCTTGTTGACTTCGCTGTTCAACCTGTTCGAGGTCCCGGAGCACCTTAAGGAGACGGTGAAGCACCACGCGGAGATAACGATGTGTAATGCTCACAAGAACTGGAGACACACTGCGACCAAGGAGTACATGATGAAAAATCGCCATCCGGGAAGAAGATGGTCGAAAGTAACTGATGAGCAGTGGGACCAATTCATCGCCTCGAGGAGCACTGACGAGTTCAAGGCCAAGAGTGAGAAGAACAAGGAGCTGCGAATGAGGAATAAATTCAACCACAGAGTTGGCAGCCGCGGGTACGCCGGGATAAAGAGTAAATGGGAAAGAGAAGATGCTGCACTACGAGCGGCTGGGAAACCAGTTCCTTTCGAGGAAATATCGGAGCCTCGCGCCAGAAACTGGGCCAGGGGTCACACGAAAGTGAACCCGACGACGGGGGATGTGACGTTCCCCAACGAGGAGGTCCAGGTGGTGTCTAATCGATTGGTACTAACTCGACCTGTCCTGTCAATCCATCATAAATAACTTGTTTCCTAAACGCTCGATAGTGAAATATGATACGTCTCTATTGCAGGTACAGTTGAGCCAGCAAGAATCCTCTCAAGATTCCGTACATTCCGAGAGGTGGCAAACACCTCTATCGGTTGCTCTGGGAAACCCAGAGAAAACTGGGCGTATACGAGGTGTTGGTGTAGCCGCTACATGGGATAGAATCTTTCCCAAATCACCTGGTGCCGCCCACGAAAGGAAGAGGAGCAGGCACGACACTTTAATGGAAGCGATGATGGAGAAGGTGAGAGAGGCGGTGAGACAGGAGATCAGCGAAGATTTCCTGAGACGGTCGGAAGAGGCGGCACGAGAGGCGGCAAGACAAGAGTTCGCAAGGTTATATGGGGATCTGCCACCCACGCATCGTGCGCCGAACGTTCCTGGAGGGAGCAGTTGCGCCTCTACCAACGCGGCCACCTCCGATGGGGTAGCTACATCGTATCCGTGCGATAACGTAAATGTAAGTTCATGGCACTTAGTAGAATCTTTCATACACATCTTATGTTTCAAACACTACTCTAATGGCTGAGAACCAACTGTTTCACAGGTGCAGGTGCCCACAAAATGCCGATTGGTTTATCCTGTGCCGGGCGCCAATGTTACCGTCGCACACGGCCTACTGATGCCAGCTTCTTCGGGGGCCCTGACGCACCATCAGATTACATCACCGGACATGGTGAAGGTACAGGTGGATAGGGTAGTTGCCGAGTTTGGTGCCATGACTGTCCCTGTACCTCCTGAAGAGGATGCGACCACGCTAGGACAATGCCTGATGACCTTCATCCAGTGGCCGAAGGCTCAAGTGATTGTAGAAGGGGCCTCGACTCGCGCATCTCCGGCCAGCGCCTCTCCATCAACCCGGATATCTCCTTTGGCCTTGAGCCAAACACATCTGTCATTCGACCGGAGAGACGAAGACTCGATGCCAGCCCATGAGGGACCGGAGGCAGATGCCACTCCAATGGAAGTTGAGCCGGCAGACAGCTACATTCCCGGTCAGCCGCTCGTCCCGGACAATGAAATACAAACTTTGGGAGCCGAGGCAAAACTGCTGCATGATATGATCGTGCTACAGTCGAGTCAACTGGATCGATTTGTGTCCTTCATCAAAGTCGAAGTACTAGAAAGTTACCACTTTTATCGAGAGTTTGACAGTCCTTCATTCAACGTTGACTTTGAAGCCGTCTGGAGCTTGTATAACCTGAAGAGACTAGACACCATGCTAATGAGGGTCTGGACACTCTGCCAATCTAAAGAGGCCAGGCGTAACAAAGCGAGCATTGGGTTCATCGATCCGTGCATCTTGCACGACAGCCAAATCGACGAAGCATTTGAGTCGGTCGTTGATTTCATCTCCGAGACATGGCTCGCGCAAAGGGACAGTGAAATGCTAATCTTGCCGTATAACCCTCCGTGAGTTCTTTACTAATTGCGTCAATTTTTAGTTCAAGCACTTAATTAAATAGCTGCGTGTGTTTACATGCATCTCATCTGGTCTATGCAGCGACCATTGGGTTCTTCTCGTGATAGTCGTACCTTGGAACAAGTATTCTACCTTGATTCTCTCAGGCGCGGAGAAGGACTACCCCCTAGGGACTTCTCCAAGATTCGGCGGTGCATTGACGAGGCGTACGCCAAATTTAGGGCAATGGGAGGGACGGCGCGCTGGAAAAAAGTCAAATCCTAGGCTCAGCCACGCGTTTGACTTCCCGTGCAGGTAGCAGCCGGCGAACAGCGTGACATGTGGGTTTTATGTGTGCGCGCACATGGACGTGATGGTTCGTCGCTGGAACCCACTATCCAGTGAAAAAGACTTGAAGGACTACCTGGTTCTCGACTACGACTACTTACGAGATCAATGCCGCATGAGAGATATCTTTGCGTACTTCTTGAACCAGTATGTCGTCCGGCCAGGCGGTGAATTTTACGCCAGCGTAGAGCTGCCTCCCACCTCCGGAAAATGTTGACTTATTGATAACTTAGTTCATATTTGTATACTCTATTCTCTTCAATGCAACGTGAATTTCATTTCGATTTGTAACTCTGTTCTCTTCAATGCCGCATGAGAGATGTGCATGTTTGCATTTCGATTTGTGAATTTCAGATATTTGTGAATGTGTTCTAAATGTGATGCTATGTGATGTACGTTGTTATTTCAAATATTTGTGATGTGTATACTTTGTGCCTGTGCCTCGTAGCTGGGGCTGCTGAGAGGCTGTGTAGCTAGGGGGCTGCACAGCTGGGAATTTTTTTTAAGCATGGCTAGCAAATCCCGAGGCTAGCCAGCAAAATAGTTTTATGAATAGGATCATCACTGAAGGGCGCATATACAAAACAGTCAGTAATAACACAAATCACTGACGGGCAACTTTAAACATCCGTCAAAGGTAATAATCATCACTGACGGGCACCAGTAAATTGCCCGTCAGTGATAACTTCCATCTCTGACTGGTCGGCTACTAGTAGCCGTCAAAGGTAGGAGTTATCACTGACGGTCTTCTGTAACTTACCCGTCAGAGATGTGTTCTACGTTTCACTCATGTGGTCCTCTCCCACGGTTATCCCTGACGGGTCCAAATTGCCGCTCGTCAGAGATAATGTGCTATCTCTAACGGTTGTGCCACCCGTCAGAGATAACTTGTGTTACCACTGACGATTGGTTGCTGACGGGCTCTCCGCCCGTCACAGATGGGTGATATCTGCCCGTCAGTGATAACCTTTTCTGTACTAGTGTAACTACGACAGAAATTATGGAAGTAGCTCTGGCATGCTGTGGTTATTGCCATGAGCATATTTTTAAGATGGAACCTCTTAGTGACGATGACTCAGAAAAATTATTGCTCCAAAGAATTCTTGTTTCAGGAAATCAAAGTCAAAATTTCGATGATGTTTTATCTCATATTACGAGAAAATGTGGTGGTTTGCCACTAGCAATCATCATTGTAGGCAGTTTTTTAGCAAGCCAACCTGAGAAACTAGATCAATGGGGCTTTGCGCAGAATTCTTTCGGTTCCAATTTACAGGCAAATCCTACAATGCATGGAAAGGTTATGGGACAAATATTGCACATTAGCTTCAATAGTCTTCCACATTATTTGAAGACATGTCTGCTTTATCTTAATATATATCGAGAGGGCTACATATTCTTGAAGGATGATTTGGTGAAGCAATGGGTAGCTGAGAGTTTTATATGTGCAAAAGAAGGGGAAGACATGGAGGAAGTTGCTGGGAGCTATTTTGATGAACTTGTCAGTATGGGCTTGATCCAAGTGGATATCAACTATAATTATGAGTTATTGTCTTATTCAGTGCACCACATGGTACTTGATCTCATTACATACAAGTCCATTGAAGGAGAAATCACTATAGTGAATTATTCTCAAACGACAACACCAATTTCTGATAAAGTTCGTCGATTGTCGCTCCACTTTGGCAGTGCAACATATGCAGCTATTCCACCAAGTACCAGATTGTCACAAGTTCGATCACTCTTCTTTTTTGGACTGTTTAACTGCATGCCTTCATTCGTGGTGTTTAAGCTTCTTCGAGTTCTAAACCTTCATTTTTGGGTGTGATCCTGGAAACACGAGTTTCAACCTTACAGAAATTTGTGAACTGTTTCAGTTGAGATATTTGCAGGTCACATGTAATGTCACTGTAAAGCTACCAGATCAGATTGAAGCGATGAAACACTTGCAAACACTGGAAATAAATGCAAGAGTATGTGCTGTTCCACCAGACATTGTTCGACTTTCGAGCTTGTTGCATCTCTGTCTTCGAGGTGGGACAAATCTTCCCGATGGGATTGGCTGCATGAGATCTCTACGTACACTAAAGTATTTTGACCTTGGCAATAACTCTGAATACAATTTACGGGGCCTCGGCGAGCTGACAAACTGCGGGATCTTCATCTCACCTATTCTACATCCCCGTCTAGTGAGCATTGATAAGAAATCTGATAGCTCTGGCCTCTTCACTTGGGAAAACTTGGTAACCTCAAATCTCTCACTCTGACTCCTGGTACTGCTGGCACGGTTGTTCTCATTGATGGCTTGGACGGCATGTCTAACCCCGTCTTTCTCGAGAGACTTGAGTTGTTGCCGCCCATTTGCATCTTTTCCATACTTCCCACATGGTTCGCACAACTCGACAAAATCTGCATTTTGAAAGTTGCCGTTAGAGAACTGCCGAGGGATGATATTGATATCCTCGCAGGATTACCATCCCTCACAGTTCTCTCATTGTGTGTCCAGACAGCTCCTGAAGGAAGGATCGTCTTTAATGACGGGGCATTCCCAGTTCTCAAGTATTTCAAGTTTAGCTGTGGTGTAGTTTGCATGTCGTTCATGTCAGGAGCGATGCCCAATCTTAGGAGGTTCAGGCTATGTTTCAACACCCATATTGGGAGAAGTACAGCAATATGCTTGCCGGAATTGAGCACCTTTTAAACCTCCAGGACATAACTGGACGAATAGGGCAGGCACTGAAGCTGACAGGAGGGCTGCGGAGTCAGCGATCAAGGACGTCATTAGCAAGCATCCAAGGAGTCCTAGATTTAATGTACAACAGGTGGATCCAGTTGAGGAAGAATATCGTCCTTCAGAGAAACAGCATGGGAGGCAAGAAAAAGGCTCATCAGGTGAAAAACATTGTGTTCTAGAGAAAGCCAAAGATACGAACAAACATGAAGATAGCGGGTATGAATCTTCCTTATGTCTAGTAGCAATCCTTCGCAACTTCACCCTTGTTCATTCATTTCTTTTTCTTCAAATGTTACCATTATCTTTCAGACAAAAAGATTATTACCCAAAAGAGCCAAGTGCTATAGCAAATCTTTCTTGGCCATTTCCCCGCACCGTTAAACATCGCACGATAAAGTTGTGCCAAACCAAAGCTTACTATATTATATTATCAGTTTTATTTTCTTGTCTTATAATGTTTTAACGAAAAATAAATGTGTTATCATCAGCTTGTCTCAACTTCCTGATTTGCCAACAGCTGTCGCTTCACGTCGCCTGAAGTCAGGTAGTTCTGTTTCTTTCCTGCTCTAGTCTCAATCTTTCTCCTCCTATGCTAGAATTAGGTCTTCCACAAATATTAACGCCCTTGTGGATTTGGATAGGTTTGTAAAATCACCGACTCAGTGATATCTTTCTGGGCAGGAAGTAAATGGGATGGGATGTTTTTCTCTTTTTTGCAAATATAAGATAGACAGAGTCACTCACACAAATCAACACACATGCACACCCACAAACACATGTGACTGCACCCTCTAAGCGTGCTAGAATTGACGGAGACTAAATCATGTTACAGCCCTCTTTAAATCTTTTTATTGCCAAAAGATTTCCCAATGGTTGCGGACCTTTGCATATCAAATTACCTTTTGTTTTGGCTTGTGCTTCAGCATTTCCCATGGGCTTGTGCAGGCGCGGCGGCCAGGTCTGCCGGCAAGCCGCCGTTGCTGAAGGACCAGCTCCGCAGGCTGGGCCGGCCCGCGGGCACCAGCCGCGGCAGGCCCAGCCGTGCAGGCGCGGCGGCCGGGTTTGTTGGCAAGCCGCCGTTGCTGAAGAACCGGCTCTGCTGGCTTGGCCGGCTCCGCGTGCCGGGCCGGCTCGTCCCCAGGTGTCGGAAGCTGCGTGCGCGGGACCTGCTAGAGGAGGCGTCCAACTACATGGCCGCGCTGGAGATGCAGGTCAAGGCCATGTGCACGCTCACCGACGCGCTCGCGGCGGCCCAGCTATCCTCGCCGCCGCTGTAGGAAGAGGAGTCGTCTGTCGGCGACGAGGCCGAGATGGAGAGGTGAGGGTCTGGGGAAAATTGATGACATGATGACCTTGAGCTCGGGAAAATAAGGGCGATTAATTAATGGATTATTACTGCGAGGGGGATTTGGGATTTCAGGAGGGTATTGTGATGACGATGATGATTCTGGTGCTGTTGCTGATGTGTAAATTCTTGATACTTGTATAAGTAATGCTGCTCTGCTCCTCTCTTCTTCTCTTCTGTTCTTCAAATGTTCTTCTCCTTCTGAAAGAAGACGGGGGCTCCTGTGTCATGTGGATTATGCTTTGATTTTGGCTGTGTTAATGGGGGAATTAGGAGTCCTGTTTTTGTAAGGGGTGTGGTTCTAGCCGGAATTCGCGACTTTAAACATTTTGGTCTGATGATGGTTTGCTCGAGCTGAACTCTTGAGGATTCTGATCCATTTCGCGCAGGATTTATACCAAATTCCCAAGTTCCTAACGGGCCTTGATCATTAATTGTTCATATATTTATGTACATAATATGTTATATGATTGTCTTTTGGAATTGTCTCTTTTCGTTAGATATTGAAGTGCTAATAGATGAACTTACAAATATTTTTGGATGCTGTTGCGGCAAACCACCATGGTCTCGGTAATGTATGTTACAGTCAAGCAAGGGCCATCATATCTTCTTTTTGTGGTCTGGAAGTTGGCACCTGCTCTGTCTTTCGGCTAATTTGCCCAGCAAACCATCTAATTAGTATTAATTTGGATTCTTCTCTTGTTTGAAGAAATGAGGACATGAACAGAAGGAACAACATATATCAGCACAATGAGAATCCAATTTGTGTTAGAACCACAACAAAGAATAAGCAAATTTCTTTTTTGATATAATATAGGAGGTGACGATATAGAACCACTGATTAGCTCGTATCATGTCATTTGTGTAAAATCATGTCAAAACATCTAATTTTCGCTAAAACCGTGTGTTAAGTATGTTGTTTGTGCTAAATCAGAACAAACACATAAACTATGCATAATCAAGACTTAAACATTATCTTCAGCAGACAGGGGTATTTTAACATTCACCACCAGCGACAGGTCTACCAGCCATCCAAAAGCACCCTTGCCAAACGGGTCAGCTACTGTCCACCAGCTGACCAGCTCCAGCTGCTTCTCAGTAAGCTGCAACCCAAATAAACAAGTCCATAGTATTTTAGATTATTTTAAAACATACCTTTTTTTAGATATATTAAAAAAATGCATGTTCTTATTTGAACTTATCGTTGTGTGATTAGAAAGGACAACTGAAGCTAGTAAACATCATGACCTGGAGAGCATGCTGTCTGATGAAAGCGCTGAGCCAAAAAGCCTTGAGTTATCATCTGTTGGTAAGAGATTAGGCCCACATTAGTAAAAAAAAATCTGATGGATGCATCCAAATAACATGTATGCAAGGACTAAGCCTAACTCTGTTGGTAAGAGATCAGGGTGGGCGTCTTTCCCTCCTAGTTTCGGTTCGAGAGATCAATTAAAAGAGAGTACACATATGTTTGTCTTGAATAGGAAAGCGTATCCCCATGCTCTGTAAGGTCTTAGAGCATACATAAAATTTCTAATGTGTTACACATGGGCATGTGTTGTAAATAGAGTGCGAGTCCACCTCATACTACTAATAAACACATACGTAATCTTTAACACAGCCTATTAGTTGTGGTGACCATGTGCATAATAGTGGTAAGATTAGTCCTATATAAGTGATTGGTTAGACTTTGGCTATGGACAACCAAATAAACCTAAGAAATGTTGGAGACTAACTTGAGTTGCTCTATGTAGTGACTCTAAGGGTGACTCTTCCACCCCCACCGCCACCATGCTATTCCCCTGCTCTGGTTCCTCTGCTACACATTGCCACCCTCCCCCCCAATCTATTGGCCTCCATCTCCACAGCTCGCCCTCCCATCTATTGGCCTCCACTTCGCGGCAACACCAGGCCTGTCACAACTGCCTACCATCTCCCATGCTTCCCATCCACCAACACCTGGCCACCCTCACTTGCCAAGGGACCATGCCAGCAGCCTATTGCCCGACTTCGTATCTCCTCATTGCTCCTAGTGCCGCCATCACCTGCTCCACCACCTTCTCTGCCCTACCCTGTGGAGCTGCGGTGCCTGGGAGGGTTACGCCAGTTCCGCTAGAGGATATCAGAGCTAGTGCCCTCCCAAACAGTGCCTTAGCGATGTTTGGTGTTTTTAGGCGCTCATAGGTGCTGCCATTTTTGTTGTATCGGTGATTAAGGGGTGTCTTTGCGGGGCTAGCATTGTATTCTTTTCTTCTATCAATGAGAGGATGCAGCGCTGCTGCCCTTGCTTCAGAAAAAGAAAGCAAACAAGAAAAGCAACTCTAGATTTGTCCTATTGCTATGCATGTGCTTGACTAAGGTAGGCCATAGCAAACGATTGTAAACCCAAGAATGTTGAAGCATTACCCTTGCCCCCTTTGCTGCGGAGTGTACCTATAGCATGGACATATACTAGGCGTGATTGCATCCATTTGCCGCGTATGCGTTGTGCCATAGTCGAGGGTGTCAACCCTAACAAAGAATGAGTCCCAATCTTGCTGGACGACGAGTATTACCATTGTTCAAAACCTTTTGGTGGAGGTGATGTAACTGCATGGCTCTAAATACCTCCGGATACTGCTGGTTGTGAAATTTCTAGATCCTAACCATGATTTGGTAAACGGTCCAAGCTGAATTTGAATTTATTTTCAAATTTAAATTCGTGCTACCTCTGCTTCATCAATTTTTTTTCCGCTTTTCGCGTGTCCCCCGTTGTTTCACAGCCTTTGACCAGGCATTCAGTGATAAGGAAAATTTTCAAGTTGAACATGTCAAGGCAAAAAAGAACAGTCCAGCGCGTTGAAGTTGGTGACGACAACCGGTACATATATACATGCAATGAGTGAATGCATTATGTACATGTTCTTCCTCTTATGCATTCCTGATCAGTAGTTTATGTGGCTGCAAGGTGTGAGGTCCCCTAGTATATTTTGGCGACGACCATCTTAAGGTATTGATGGCATCGACCTAGTAGACCTGGTGAGGCGCCTACGAAAAAAGGGCTTTGGCTCCGCTCAAATCGTGCTGATGAGCATGTGAAGGATGCGGAAGAGAAGTCGAAGCTAGCCGGTGTGAAAGGCTTCACATTGCCAGCCAGCTCGTACCCCTACTACCATAACCGGCCATCGTCGTCGCTGAATGAGCCTGAGCCTGAGTCCGGTCAATCTTACTCCATGTAAATTAAGGGCACCTGCATACAGAGTGTTTCTGCAAATATATGTAAAGTGTAACACATCTAGGATTTCAAATTATCTCCAAACTCTCCTCTGTTCACCAGCCTCTCCTGGCTCTTCTTTCTCCATCAGCCTCCCATCAGTCTGTAAACCGAGCAATCCTTTGCAGATTCCATCAAGTCTTGATATTGTGATTATTGTGTAATGTCTGTTTTGTCTCAATACCGGTGACCAATAAGCACAGGACACAATTCTAATCATTTTGTTAAAAATTCATACCAATCAGACAATCATATAGCACAACACGTTATTGTAAGGTGATACTTAATTATAGATAGATTCTTAATAGTTATGACATGTAGACGGCAATAGAGTAAACTGAAAGATAGTTTGCTACCATTGCGGCCAACGCAAGGAAGCGAACAAGGTGCGATGGGCAAGATCTAGAAGTTTTGTCGGGCTAAGATCGAGTTGAAAGCTTCAATACCTGAGTTGAAAGTTATCTCATCATAATATGAAAGTTGATTTCTTTAGAATTCAAAGTTCCGGGCTCATGTGTTGAAAGTTGCAATTGTTTGAGTTGAGAGCTGCATACGTGACATTCATTGAGTGGAAAGAAGCACTAGTACCTTCCTTTAATCTACCGACAAACTTTAACAGTGTCAATTAACATGATTGATTCAGTGAAAGAACATTTGTTATTTACGTTGTGTCAAAAGACAGGAGAAAAGAAGGGGAAATGAACCAACCTAATATTCAACAGCAGATTTAACTTCCGGCATGCTACCTCCTGCCGTCAGACGAGTGAGAGTCCAACAACTTAGCATTACCGAAACCTATTACCATCTAGAAGAAAGAAGAGTTTCAACCAGAAAAACAATTCCATTCACTTATAACATCTTTACAGGGCAACAACTACATGCGACATGTTAAGTGATTCGTTCAGACTCCAGACTAAGGCGTGCATTACACCAACCAACCCAACAAAAAAAGAAACGAAAGAGATGATTGATCGCGAAACACAGATGAATTTTTTTGATTAATTGTACAAAGAACAACTAGCTACCCTACGAATGATCCATGTTCATATGGTATACATCAGCTATCTTTACAAGTACCAAGCTGCGGTAGGTATGCGGCTTTGAGGTTGCCTACGCTCCCCTCCTTACATGAAATCCATGGAGTCGCTTAGGGACTGACTGCTCAGTGACTGGCCTCCGTTTGAAGAACTCTGGGGATGATTTTGGTGGTGGTGATGCTGACCTTGGTGGCCACCAAAGTAGTGTGTCTGCTGCTGCTGTGAGAAATAGGTCGGCATCTGCTGCTGCTGCTGTAGTCCTCTGTTGAAGTGGTCTCCATTCATGTTTGTAACTTGACCTGCTGCTATCTTAAGCCGCTGGACTTCTTCTCTCAGGGTATCATTCAGAGCTGCATGAAACAGATATACTGTCATAAGATGATTGATTGGTCATTGGTTGACCTCAGATACCTTGATTGTTCTTGAAGCAGGAGAATATTTGTCCTGAGGCTAAAAGACAACGACTAACGAGCTTTCAGAAAAAGACTAAGATATACCATCTCGAAGTTTAGCTTGTTCTTCCATGGACTGCAACCGGAGTTTGAGCTCTCTGTTCTCAACGGTTAAACCAGAAGTATCCCTCTGGATCCCATCAACATCAGAAATCATTAAGATAAAATGCAACGGAACATTGGATATGACACTCACAAAGTTAAAAAAGAAGTAAAACACTAGATAACAGGCATGATGAGCAATCACAAACACAAATTTTTCATAATGATTGCCAGTGGAGTGTAAATTAAATTCATCCTAATCAGAAAATAGCATTACCAAGAAGAAAATTTTAACTAACTTCCCTAAAAAAATCTAGTATTGAATTTGGATTAACTCTTACTAACTCTCTTTCATTTCCTTATTTCTTTTTCCTGCGTAAATAAAACGTTCAATACTAGCCAAGCTTTCTGGAGAAAAAGATAAATCTTCTGTTACTATCCCCACCCACCAAGCCAAAGCTTCACCCTAACACCACCCATCTGATTCCAGCATCTTCAATCAACAGCTGTCAAACAGAGCATCGCTTCCTCTGTTTTTGACATGACTGGCCTATCAAGTACAGAGGCCTCTGCATTATCACACCTACTTTTGGGTGAAATAAATCATCCAGTTATCACATCAACTACAAGAACACTCCCAGACAAGGTCATCAAATAGACTAGTTCAAATTAATGTTGTCCTAAAACAAAAGGTAACATATTTACATTTATTCATTATCACTTAGCCACATATACCTTGGAAATTATCAAATGACACATTCAGGAGGCAGTTACTCGCTGTCCACATAGAGCCAGAAGTTCAAGTTGCAATTGCACTTGCATGGATCAGATTATTATGCTCCAGAGCATTCAGTTGTAGGTACGACTGTTCTAAGTTTTCCAATAACACTATGAACTTCATTCTTCGTGTAACTAGGAATTAGCAGGCGCTGAGATGAGAAGATGAGGTTAGCTATGTTCAAGGGCTATATAAGATATCCACTACATGCCCATGTAACAAGTACATGGTATATACAGGTAGAGAACTACTTGATTCATGTTTTTTTTCCTTATATATTGTCATAAAATAACAAATTAATCTTGGAAAACTAACCTAGTCTAATGCATAAAGTGCAAGCAACTTGCAAACTAACCTTCCTCCTAATACCCGTGATAGTTTATAGCTTCAGCTTAGCAAGGAAGCCTTAGAACGTAATTATGTATAATTTTTATCCATTACAAATTCATTGAAGGTTGCTGGATGTATCCTAAAAATTATTCACTATAATGAGCAAAAGACAAGCAAGAAATAGAAGTCCACAAAAAAAGGTGAGTCCTGAGGAAGTGAAATTTGCGAGTTTAAAATGGTGAATCCATAGAACGCAATTGTCGCAGAGTGTCAGATGAGAATCATAGAATAGAATAAAATACATCATTTCGTACGAAAAGGTACAGAACCCAAGATATTTTGTGACCTTTGAATATCAGAATATGCAAGTGGACAGTATTAAAGTGTAATTTTACATAGTTTCCCTTGATAGAACCAACAAAGAGAATGTTCTTATCAACTCTAAGGAGAGAAACTAGTTGCTAACTTTTAAGGAAATCCTCACAGAAATGTCAACAACTCTGGTAATGTGAACAGTTCTGGTAATGTGAACAGTTCGGGGACCCAAGTTCCGTGAGCGAAATGGATAAGCTAAAAGAATGAACTATTACTATAACAAATCACAAGAGTTGAAAGTAAAGGCGATCATTTGATTATCCTGGTTACTTATGTCAGGCTGCAAGCTTTTTGTTAGTCAGGTTGGTACAAGCTACCAACGCAGTTGCCACATTTGTCCAACACAATAAGCAAAGCAACAAAATAATTTAGACTGGCCAGACAAGATATTGGCTTCACTTTTATTGAAGTCCATGTACGAAGAGACAAAGCTTGAGTCAAATAATTGAATTCGGTTCAAGCAATCATGCTACCATACGTACCAAATACAAAAAGGCAAAGCAATTATACACACAAACCTGAAGAAGCGTGAGCTGTGCTGAGAGCGTGGTCGCCTCTGTCTGCAGCGTCTGCACCTTCCTCTCCAGCTCGCCGGTGTACTTGATCTTCCTCTCCTTCGACCTCGCCGCCGACTGCCTGTTCGCTAGAATCCTACACACCAAAAACCACCACCATCAGTCCATGAAAACCACAACTGTAACCTAAATTACAACTCGATTGCACCACAGAAAACCCTAGAAACGCAAAATTACGCAGCAAAGCGAGGAGCGAGATCTCAAAAAAAGGAACTAGCAGCAAACTTAAATTAGCTCCAAAAGATACAACATGAGAACTAGCTTTGGATCTATGAAGCTTCACACGTTCCAGAAGATGAAAAGGAAGAGCTACCTCACCTCTTTGCGCGCTTGGGGTCGAGGAGGGCGAGCTCAGCGAGCCTCTCGGCGGGAATGGCCTTCTTCGCGTAGTCCGGCAGCCCGCCGGACAGTGCGGACTCGCCCTCGGACGGCGAGCTCGCTCCGTCCATCGACCCGCTCCTCTTATGCCCAGCCCCGCCACCACCTCCTCCTCCTCCCTGCAGCGCGAGGCCGTCGAAGAACGCGGCGTCGAGCGAGAGGCTCCTCATGTGCGTGCCACCACCCCCACCACCAGGCGGCGGGGCGCCGGTGCCGACCCCGCCGCCGCCGGCCCCTGCGGCGGCAGCGGCGGGGGAGGCGGGGTGGGGTCGGAAGAGACGGCCGGGGAGTCGTCGGAGAGGGAGGGGAAGTCGAGGTCAGAGAAGGAGAAGTCGCTGTCCGGGTCGAGCAGGAGGTCCGTGTCGGGGAACCGGATGAAAGTCTCGGAGTGCGCCCGCCGGTGCCCCCGGGGGGCAGCGGAAGACGGTGCCGGAGGCGGGAAGAGCGGGTCCATGCCGGCGGCGACGTTAAACTCCGGGCGGCGAGCGCGGGAGTTGGTTGCGGTTGCGGCTGCGGCGGCGCGTGGGCGCGTGGTTTGCTCGGAGTTGGAGGAGATCGACGGGTAGGTAGGTTAGTATGGGTCGGGGTGGGGTGGGGAGCAGCACAAGAGTCAAAGAAGAGGATGCGCGGAGGCCGTGGCTCGGCTCCGCGTGAACCCGGTGCATAGACTGGACCTGAAGAGCACGTCTCTCGAGGTGGAGTGGATGGTTGAGATGGCGCTCGGCGTGTGCGGAGGGTGCAGGGAGGGGAAGCATCCGGCGGGTGGAATTGGCGGTGATTGCTCCGTGGGGGTATCCCACTGTTGGCTGCACCCGGTCTATGGGTTACACGAATCTTGAAGTGCTTTGAACGGTGGGGTTTCACTCTAGTGCGTGAGGTGGGCGTACAGGAGCGGAGAGCGGGGATAAAGCGGAGGGGCGAAACGGTAATTTTCCGTGGGTGGAAGAAACGCCGCGTGGTTGCGAGAAAAAGAGCAGCGTGTCGCTGTGCGGTCGCTGTTTTGAAGTGTGTCTTGTACGATAGGTGCATGACATGTGGGGGCCAGAGATGTCCGGGACCCGGTGGGCAGTGGCGTACGCGGGGTTCAATGGGCTGTTTGAGAGAATCCGAGCCGTGTGTTTCGCTGCTGGCTTGTCGGTCTCTGCGGGACTGAGTGGGTCCCACTGGTATCGTTGGCCACAGGGCAGGCCACACAATGCTCGTTGTGCAACTTCCTGGTGCCATCACAAATTTTTGCAATTTTATCTTCTTCTTCTACTGCTGCTGCAGTTCCATCTTCTAGTTCTTTTGCAATTTTCTTGATCTAGCTTATTTCATTAGTTAGTAATGTAATATCTTCACATTATAGTTTTGTCCTCGCGGGCGTGGTATAAAACTCTTGGTACATTCGGTCGAACGCGCCGCTAGGTTCCTATGTTAATAGACAACATTTAGCCGGACAATCTAACACGTGAAAAACAGTTTTTCTACGTAAATTTGTTTCTTACTTAGCCCTGGTTTTAAGATAACTTTAGATTCCGCACAGATCTTGTTCCACAATGAGCAAACAGAGTTTTTAGCCAGCACGATCATCTTATACCATCCGATAACTATTATCTAATAATAACAAAACATTGTTAGTCTTCCTAGTTCAACTCTAGATAGATCTTGTAGGGTTGTTGATGATATTGTTGTCTACCATTTCAGGTGTAGACGTACTACCAACAAAAAGGTACCAGCGATGTCGAAATGCTTTGGTCTTGTCTCTTTCTGAAATTTCTTTGCCATCCTTTTCCACATTTCACATCAGGGAGCTAACTATTTGGTCGTCCTCGCTCAGTTGTTTTCGGAGGCAGTAACAATGCAAAGCAAGCAAGGAAACCAGTGGTAATTGGGAACTCTGCATCAGAAATGATGGCCATAAAATAGCATGTCACTGATCTTGAGTAGGTTGTGTGTGATTTGCTGCTAATGAAAAGCAAATTAAATTGTGAAGATTGTGTTTCGTTTGGACCATGCAATCCTTCAGAGTGCCTATTACCAAAATAATCTGATGATTTTAGGACTTTGGATCACCTGAATTCGATGATCTTCTACAAGTTGCTGGATTTTCCTTCTCAAATGTGATGTTAAATTCCCTCGCAAAAAAAAATGTGATGTTAAATTAAAGATAAAAAGATTGTCCATTTGCCTCTTTTTTTACTAAGGTAAGATATCATCTTACTAGCCATTGAGACACTTCAAGATTTATGTGGAACACTGTGAGAATACATTTTGTTTAGTCTCTCGACTATTCTGGTATTATTCATATATATGTAATGCACATGAGACATCAATCTCCTAAATTGTTATCACCAACAACCCACCCCCCTCTCTCACGGCTCCCCACCTCTCTCTCGTCCTCTCTCTCTCTCTCATCGTGGTTGCGAGCTACCGTGCACCCCGACATCCTTCTCCAATGCTGTCGTTGTCGCTATAGCCGGATCAACCTCCCCTGACGCAACCAAAGCCAGGTCCCAGGACCCGCCGCCGTTCACGCTACCCACCATACCTCCTCCAACGCCGGATCTGGGCGTGGCAGCCTATGATAGGTGCTCTACCGCCATCACCGACAATGGATCCGGCATCGCCGACCCCAACCTTCACCGGATCCAATGACATCGATTCACGGTGCCACCATCACCGAGTCCAGCGCCACCCTCGTCCATGGCGCAGTCTCATGTGCACCGGTCGGCTTTCAGCAGAAGCGTGTCAAGCACTGCATCAGCGTCCACGATTGGTGTTTCCTCGCCATCCAATAGCCCAAAGGCTATCACTTCCACCATCTCATTCGAATAGCCCCACCGCAACTTCACTGTTTGCCCCAAGCACCACCACCATCGGGTTCATTGTCCATGGCCCATGCCATCGTGGTCTTCGGCCAGCCCAATCATGGCGCAAAAGGCAATGTTTCTTCAAAATAAATTCTCATCTGTTTGCATGGGAATGTGATGTGAGCATAGAGTTGGGTCATAGATGGAGATTGGATTGGTACATGGATGGGGATGGGTTCAAACCATTTCAAATCCAAAATGTTTCAAAGATTTTATTCTATGATTCAAAATGTTCCAAAAACTGGTTCATGAAATTTGTTCTCATGATTTTCAGGTTCATGTTCTCACAACTTTTGTAACTGTGATAGGTTCAAGATTTATTTCATGGACATCTAGTGCACACATTTTTTCACGGCTTTTTGTTCACTTTCATGATATTTTGTTCTTTAACGTTTGTTTGGTTCATCAACAAATCAATCACATGTTATGTTCATGACAGATCAATCATTGTGTTTTGTACTTTGGTCATGAACAGAAATGATGAAAAAATTGTTTGTACAAGATCTGAACCATTTTTTTTATCAAATCAAAATCTTATTTTGGCCCGAGATTATGTTAAATGATCAGTGTGTTCACAATTGTTACTTATTTTCTCATATCAAAAAATTGTTCACGATTTATTGTATTAATGTACATGATTTAGGTTTATAATTTTTATATGAAAGTGTATGTTTGTATCCTAGATTTTTTACCTTGCGTTTTGTATGACCATGAAATGGGGAAGAAATGTTGTACAATAGATTTTCAAAATCTGTTCAAATCTGATATTTTCATGATTACGGTAAAAAAAATCATCATGTTAATCGCCGTTCAATTTTTTGCCCATGAATCCATAATTCCAAATGGTGAAGAAATATACATGGAATTTTTGTTTCACAATGAAATGATGAAGACGTGTTTGTACAAGAGATTTTTCAAAATCTATTCAAATTTGAAAAAAAAATCATGATGGTGATAAAAAATAAATCACCATGTTAATCACCATTTATAATTTTTTTCCCATAGATGTTTTGATGAATTAACAAAGAAATTATATTATCTCATGTTTGATATGTTCAAAAATTATATGAACCGAATGCTAGGAAAAAGAAAGCATTCTTGATTTGATCTCATAAGTGGAGATAGAGATGATTCAGAGACTGCACAGTGAGGTAAATGGAGTTGAGGGTGCATGTTGCATAAGTGAGGGACTTCGCAATGAGGAACAGATGAAGTTAGAGGCCTATTTCATAAAATGAGAGCATAGATCTTGAAGCGTGTTGAATGGCTAGGATAGTGGTTGGACTCTCAACTATGAGTGGATTTGCATTTCCTGGCCATCTGCAAGATTCATCTTGCCATCCTAGATAATCGTTAAAAAATTCAAGCTCTGGTAAAAGTGCCACTTGTCGTGATAATGACATATGTGCTAATGGATTGTCTTCGGGCAGTAAAATATGGGAGCTCGAGATTAGACTGAGCTCTTGATTGATAGCAGATTGTTGTGTTGTGCAACTTCAGCAAAGCATTGCTCTTGGTAAAATGATGTTCCTGCCAATAAAAGCATGGACAAAATGGCTGTTTTAGCCCCTTGTTGATTTGGCCAGACGAAGGAGACGTCAGTTCCGAAGAAGCAATTACGATCGTGAAAGCTAGGGCGTAACCCCAGTCAGTTGCCTGTCGGGTATGGCATATTGATGGGCTTCATCACCGCTTATTTTGCACTGCAAGTTTATAGCCGTTGGGCTACAGGTATCAGACTATTGACCTTGACGGTCTACTTACATGTTATATTATGATATGCGCGTATGACAATGATATACAGGTTAACTTGTGTGTACCGGCTACTGATCCAGGGACCGGTACAGTAATCACAAGAGAGTATCCGGTCTTAAAACCGGGTACACCACAGCTTGGTATCAGAGCCATACTGACTGTAGGTTAACCCTAGTTAGCACGGACGTTAGATACAAACTCTAGGTATACCAGTATTTTTGAAAACATATCTAAGCCTACTATAAGCACGGGTTCTATTATCTTACCATTCTTAGTTCCTTACCTATGTGTTCTAAGAGAAACACAAAGTTTTCCCTGAATCCTCATCTACTTCAAAAATTTTGGATAACCCCCAGTAAATAAATAACGAGACCCATACAGGTGGAACGCAGATGATCGCCAACCCCACCGAGAATCAAGATGGACTACATCAACGCAAGATTCAAGAAACCCGTCGAGACCCGCTACAACTAGGTCAAAACCCACCGCATGACCTTTCAAGCTCATGACGTCAAGAATGTGGGAATTCGAGAAGAAAACATCCCATCAAGTGGAAAGGACTCATTGGCAAGTGACGCCCTCGTGGGGAACAAGAAGCCAGCAATACTGAAGAGTACCCCGCCAAAGCGGCGTCACCAAAAATCGACCACGTGGACTAACCCATAAGGCTAGGATATTAGATTTTGCTTACCGTGAGTAGCGAGATAGGTACCTCTCTTAGTTCGAATTTTAGGCGTCCTTTGCGGTATATGATATACCCTACGATATCCTTCGTGAGGTAGTTGTTGTTTCATGTTTTCTTGTTTGTTTGGAATATGTGATCTGCACATATGTATTCCGACGCATGTAGCAGTCACATCCACTGTTGAGTAGTCAATAGGCCTTACCTCATCTTCCAACTAAACAAGTCTTGCCGTTCCATCCGTCCAACCTTTTTCCTGAATTCCCTCCAATGTCACCTCTTTGTCAGCCTTATGTCGGCTCCTCACGACGACTTTGGCTTTGCTTTGTTTGTAAGCCACCGACTAGACAAGATGTGAGTCTCCGTCAGATCCCGAGGCAATCCCTCCTTGGAATCCTCGTTGACCTCCACGTTGCCAAGCGGCTATTTAAAGTCTTATCCTCCCTCTTGTGATTGCCCACCAGCGCCTTTCCATCTTGACCAAACTCTATCTTCTGCCAGAAGAATTCTTAGCCCCTAGCGCCCATTTTCCTATTCCACCTCTCTCCCAATGGACGCAAAGCCTCCTGGCACCCTTTGCCAAGAGACCACCGCTGAAGAGCTCACCGGATTCACAAGCATTCTGTGGACCGTAGCTCAGCAAACCCTCGGAGCAACACAACGCCCTAAGTATCTTACGTACTTAGGGAGTGCCCTCTGTTCCTCGAACGAATTCTGGGCGGAAGTTCATGTCTACCCAGCTGACGACGATCAGGGTTTCTCCTCCTTTTCATCGGGAAGACCATGCCTGCTTCAACGTTGGCTATCCAAATGGCTGCATGGAAAGCCATCTCTCGTCTTCTCCATTTGGTTCCTGGCATGAACCAACGTGCCTTCCTCCTTTATCCCAGGTGTACCATTGAAGGAAACGTCGTGTTCGTCGACACCCATCAAGAAGGAGATGCGGCAGTGGTCCACGCCAACCACTACCTTGCCGCCCAATACGACTTGCTCACCCAGCTGGCAGACTCATGGATCGTGTCGCTCAGAACCCTCGATTCCCCGCCCTACTCCAACGACTCTTCAGCGACGCCCGTAAGCGGTCCCGAAGTCAACGAGCAGCTCCCGCCAAGATCGGCATCAATCGGACAAAGCATCCGTCGCCGCAGGAACGCCGTCGCCCCCACAGAGAACCCTCCCTTCTTCAGGGGATGAAAGCCCTCGTAGCAGAATGACTCCACCTCAAGCCGCCCGCCTAGCTATAGATCAGATAGTCGAAGCACCCCGAGGTTGGATTAGCCCCCTCCGTGCTGCTAGCCTTGTGTGTATTTTTATTGGTTCGATGCTTGTCCTAGGAATTTACTCCCTGCCCCCTTGGCATTAAGGCACGCCTGTTCGATACGCTCTTAGGCGTATGGATAGGTTTCATGTTGGTTTTCTCGTCATTTATTGGCTTTCTGATCGGGCTCTTCGGCTCTTGTAATGTTATTTGCGTCTCCTAGTAATGCATGGTGTGAGTTGCACATCCGTTCTAGGATGCGTGTGGCAGCCACACCAATATTACAAATAAAAAGCCGTATCGTATTTCCAATCTAAAGAATGCTAGGCCATCCCCTCTCTCGCGATCTACCCTGTTTGCCCCGCCCCAATACCTTCCTGTATTGACGGCAACTTCTCATGCCTTTTCAAGCTACCATCTATTTTTGCTCCGATATTCTTCCGTTGTTGCCGGCTATATGCCTACCTTTATTCAATAGCTTTGATTTCCCTCACGAAAGGTTACCAATCTAACAAGGGTGGTAGAATCTTGTCTTGTCCGACGCAGCACACCGCACACCTTTCCACCGAGCAACCAACGGCTATTTGGACTCTACCTTTTTCCCGCACCCCATCCCGTGCCACCCTTCTCCTCGCCAAACGCCTCCCCACTGCTAGAGCCTTTCGCTCCCAATGCTTCTTCCCCTTGCTCGTCCCCCTTTCGCCGCAACCTCCGTTTGCTTCCAGCGACTCTTCGGCAGCATCCGCTTATACCTCTGAGATGGGAGAGCACCCCTTTCCAAGAGCACCCGCCGCAGAAGAAGGTACCCGCCGCCGCAGACGTAATGCCACACCTCAGTGCGATCCAACTCCATTGGAGAACCAGAACCCCCAGGAAGAAATCGCTCCACCTCAGGCCCCTAATCCAGAGTTAGGTCAGATCGACGATGCACGCCGAGTTTGGGTCATCCAACTCGGTGCCTCCGGTTGTTTGTGTGCTTGTACTGCATTGATTTTCGCTGTCGCATTTGGCCTGGTGCCCATCGGCACTCGGATAAACCTATTTGATGTGCTTGTAGACGCATGGCTACGCGTCATGCTAGTTTTCTTGCTATTTTATTGGAGTTTCCAATGGGTCTTCCGACCCTAAGAAGTTATCGAATGTTTTTCGCTTTTGCCTATGTGCAATAAACAAAATCTTAGTTGCCCCTCTAGTCTCCATCGCTATTTTTCCCTTTCCCACATCTGATGCCAGAACAACTGCCCAATTGCCACTCCTCTGCATAAGAACAATCCTTTCTTCTACGCCAAACCGCCCGGTATGCCAGCAACGAATGGAGTCCTCCTGCAAATCGCACTCGAGGCAAGCACGAGATGCTCATGACACTAGATCCCCACTCAGATGATACCCGAGAGGATATGCATCCAGGACGAAGAGCAAATAGACACTGCCACATCAAGACCGACAGGACAGCACTAGCCACTTAAGGGAATAATGACCACCGAAGAACGAGAATGAGATTAATACTTCAAGTTAACGTATATAAATCCACTAAATTTTAAGGGGGTAGCCCCAATAACTTAGGAGAATTGCCAATTGATATAACCTAGCATAGAGTGATAGCTATAACAACATCCTAGGTGCCTTCGAACCGTCACAAAGACTGTGGAGATGAACAAGAGAAGTCACCACCTCACAGGATTATCATACGAAAAATGGGAACCAGTTTGACTAGATTACTTGGCAGCAGAAGACCACACAACCAAGCCTCTGTTCTTCTCTCCTACTCTACCCAAATCTCGGGGACGAGATTCCGTTAAGGGGGGTAGGTTTGTCACACCCCGATTTTCTGAAACCTGAAAATTAGGGTTAACAAAAACTTTTTCGCTAATAATGTCAGTTAAAATACACCAAACTAAAACCTTGGTTCAACTCACGATGCAATTATGGACCAAGACACGAACACACCTCGGCAACCTTTCTCCTTTCCAAGTCGGTGTAACCTAGACCCATACCAGCAGCTGCATACCCACACGATACTCTTGTGAAATTGGGACATGTATATACATCGCAAACCTCTTTCCGAATGCCGTGATCTTTTGCCACATACTTAGAGACGACCTATCATAAGTGTGTGCACATATATACCTTTTTTGCATATACGCACATATGCAAAACTCTAACCCCTTCTTCCCGAGCTACGGAGCAAAGCCCTAACGCATTGATCGGCTCTGCCCAAAATCCTATGCATATATGCGGGCAAACCGGCAATACTTTCCCAAGTCCTATCTCCCATGACTTCCTGTCATTATCCTGGCCCCGTCGCCACCATATATACGCTTAACTCTCAGTGTATGTGGGTATAATCCACGCGTGTTGTGGTTCCTTTGCTAGCTTTAGGCCACATGAAATGACGATACCTTCTTAAGTCTGTTTGTCCCTAATCGGGAAGTTATTTGGAACTTTAGTTCTTTTTAGGTTAGTTAGCAAGAATGTTACAATTAGGGTTGATTTTAGCTACTACCGTATAAGAGCGGGCGTATTTTAGGGTTTTCTCTCAGTTATTGTTAGCGAGGTGAACTTACATCTGGTCTTAATTAGTTCTACTTGGAAAAACGAAGGTTGTAAAGTTAGGTCACGATATTTTGAGGCTTCGATTGAGCTTAACGATCACAACAACGTACGCAGTCACCCACTAGATAAATTAGGCACACTAGGGGTTTTAACATCGAGGTTTTGGGATATATGCCCGAATCACGTGGTCCATAGCTTTTAAGGGAGAATTCCTTGGATCTTCAGAACATTCTCAAGATCAGAGGGTGTAAAACTGCTTGAACACATTTTGTAAGGTAAAGGGAAATGCCAGGGGTCTATCCTAATAACGCGTATGCCTTATCGAGAAATGCTATAGTTTGCGTTTAAGCCCGAATTTGTAGATAGGTTTAGAAGTTCCGGGAACGGGTTGAATAATGCTTATAAAATTTTAGGGTTTTCTTTAAAATACTCTTTTGGGATTATAAGCGTGTTACTACTGTACAAAGAGCTAATTACGAGGTGTTGTCTAAAGTGAAGTTAGAAAATACGCCTTTGTTAAGAGGAGACAGACTTGGCTTGAGTAAAGCATAACTATGCGTCTCAGAGGAGAATGCGTATACTCCCTGCATCCGTTTCTTATACTCTGGCCATAGAACCAACTGGGGATGGGCATCGGCTCACCTGGTGGCGCTTGGAACTACACCGACCAGTCCATCTGCCAGAAAAAAGGTCACCGTGTCTCTGCAGATGTCGAGCACCAGAGCAAGGAGAAAGTCCAGTAGGGAAACTTGGGGAGTGGTGGAGCTCGGTTGGAATGGAACCGAGAGGAAGGGAGAGCCCGGGCAAGAGTGGGGAATGGAGCGGCCGGAGCTCAGGCGCTTGGAGGGGTAAAATGCCACGGGTGCTCGAGGTAGCTTGGTTTGAGAAGATTGAGAAGCTGCGGAGCAGAGGGATTGAGGAGTTCGAGTAGGGAGATAGAAATGCTGGTGCTCACCTCCGCGGTGGCCGACGGGCTCGGGTGGCGTGGGTGGCGGCAGAAGGTGAGGGGCGGCGACGTACCAGAGCTCGGCGGTGGCGTGGCTGCTCTAGCAGATGGCGGAGAAAGCTCAGGTGAGCTAGATCTGGGGGAAGCGGGACTGTAGCGGCGACGGTGCTCAGCTCACCTGTGGGCCGTCGGGGACCGGCGGCGTCGATTGGGGCAGCGGAGGAGCTGGAGAAGAAACAGAATGAGGGAGATTGGAGCTTGGCTGCTTTGCTTGAAGAAGGGGGGTGGGCGACGCTTGGGGATCTCGCTTGGGAGCCATGGCCGGCGGCGAGAAAGCTGTAGCAGCTCGGCTACTTTGAAGATGGATCCAGAGGGAAGGTGAGGGCTTGAGCTCGGGGTAGAGGGAAGGCAGCCAGGAGGAGTAGCTCGTGGGTGCTCGGCTGCTGGAGCTCAGCTTGGGGAGGAATGAGCTTGACTTGAACAGGTAATGGAGGAGGTGGCAGCTTGGTTTGTAGCTCGGGGACTAGCAATGGGAGCTCTGATTTGAGGGCAAGGTGGTGAGAAGTAAAGAGGAGCAAGGGAGTGAGGATGGGAAGAAGCAGATGGAGGAGCCAATGGGGAGATCGTCCTCTGGTCTGGTTGGAGAAGAAGCTCGGGTTGCATGCTTGGGGAATGGCAGCTCGGTTTGTGCTGTGGTAGATAAGAAAGGAGGAAGGGTCACGCCTGGCTAAGCACATGGGTGCTGAATTGAGGCAGGCGACGTGGCCTGAGGTCCCTGCTAATATTGTAGTGGTACAGGGGAGTTAAGCACTTATTGCTGTTGCCAGGAGAGGAGGTGTGGCACTACGTGTTCATGGAGGAATAATACTAGTGGCAGGGTGCATAGGGGAAGGTAGGCACCGATCTTGAGCTGGCCATGCTACGTGTTCAAGACAATAGGAAAGAGTTGGCACCGTTTAGCACTATGGTCTGTGCAAGCTTTGAATGCCAGGACTTGACATGGCTTAGGGGTTGACTGGAGGTGAGGTGACGAGTGCTACCATGGGAAATTTAAGAATGTTGGTAGGTTGTGAGAATCGAGGAAAGTTTTAGGCATATTGTTAGGGCGTTCCCCAATTTATTTCATTTTCGGGAATGCCGGAGAGGCTTTGGCTTCGCGGTGAGGGTTTCAAAAGAATTGAAACTTAAACAGAAGGAAATGGTCGGCAGCTAGGGTTAGGGTTTTCGAAGCGCGGCAAGGTGGGGCAGAGACATGGAACTCGGGATAAAACATTTATCCCGGCTTGAGACATGTTGGTGACGAGGTACCGTTGACACATCAGCATATACTGCGCAGGTGTTGAACTAGGGTGTTATTGTGTTAGGGTTTTAGCGCTTAACACAAAAGCAGTATATATGTGCATATATTCACGATATGGCTTGGCGAGGTAGGTGGCAAAAGGTCATGTTGTTCGGAGCAAGTTTAGGGCATGTATATGTTTAAATTTAGCCAGGGCATCGTGTAGTAATTAGCCGTAGTCGTGGTCTAGGTTATTCCGAGTCTGCACGTGTGTGGCGGGGAGGAGGGCTGTCGCAGCAGAGAAAATGTTGCCGCGATACTGCCGCGGTAGGGGAAAGACTTGCTGCGGTAGGGAAAAGGAATTGCCGCGGTGGGAATCGGCTGCCGCGGCGGGAAGAAACGGCGGCATGGCATTGCCGCGGCAGGGGAGGGGTTGCCGTGGCAGAGGCATGGCAGCGACGGTAGCTGCTGTGAGATGCTCTGGCGGGGAAATAGGCAGCGGCAACTGCCGTGGCAAGAGCGTGGCAGTGGCATCGGCTGTCATGGGCTGTCGCGGCAGAGCAAATTGGCTGCGGCAGCTGCCTCAGGCTGGCGTGGTAGGGACGCAAGGTCGAATGGTCCCGCATGGAGACCAAGGATAGAACAGGGTTTGCCCGTGTCGTCGGACGTAGTTCGGAGTATTAGGGTTTCGGCAAAACGGAGATCGATAGAATTTGGAACGAGGGTTTTCGTGTTTAGTATTTAGCTTCATCATGATTTGAACTAAAGTTTTAATTAAATGTATTTTCAGCTGACACTATTAACGAAAAAGTTTTTGTTAGCCCTAATTTTTAGGTTTTGGGAAAATCAGGGTGTGACACTCCCCTCCATTCCCCTTTCCTTCTCCACAGATTCTCCCCAAGGCGAGCAACCAGAACTCCCATTGCTAGTCCCCAAGCTGCTCCACTTTCCTTCCCCATTCGCTCTTGCACTCTTCTCCGAGCTACTCCAAAGTCTCCCGCTCGGGTTCTTCATGCTGCCATCGAGCGCTTCACCGACGAGCGCCGACCTCGGCCACCAAGTCGAGACCCGAGCGCTGCATACCATCTCCGCACCATCGTAGACGTTCTAAACCAAGCTGCCGCGCTGGGCTTTTTCATCAGCTCCAGTGGTGAGATCCCAGCCATGGCTGCTGCCTCCCCTCTGATTCCCTTTCTATACTCCCCTAACCGAGCTACCGTTCCTCCTCAGGCCGAAGCTCCAAGCCTCCTCCAACCGAGCTCAGCCGCTCGAGCTCTCCGTCGCCTCACTGATCTCCCTGAGTGCAGATCTGGCCGCTCAGCCACTACCCCCCTGCCACCGTTCTCCTCCCTCCTATCACCGCCACATCGCGAGCTTTACCTGCCATGATGCCGCCTTCACGACAGTGCCAATCCGGCATCCCTTCTTTCCCCTATTTCTCCCAACTGAGCTCGACCTGCACGCCACCCCGATCGTCCCGTCTACCTCGCCGCTGCCTGACGAGACTTGCTCCGGCGAGCCACCGACCCGCCTGCAGCTAGCCGAAGCATCGAAGGACCCTCTCGCCGTCCACCTGATTCCAACCCGGCGGTGCCGCCTGCTCTCGTCACCGCGGAGGTTGCTCAAGCCCCAACCGCCGCTCGCCCCAACTCGGGTGGCTATAGTCGGTGGTTATGCCACCGTTGGAGGTGAACAACCCTCTCACCGGCCGGCTACTTTCTTCCATCCACCACCAGGCACCGCTCCAACGCCTCAGCGCCGTGCGGCTTCTCACCTTCCCGCAGCCGTCTGTGGCTCCCCGGTTTTTTAGGCCGGGTAAGCCCTCGTGATTACTGTATCGGTCCCTGGATCGGTAGCCGATACACACGAGTTAACCTGTATATCATTGTCATACACGCGGAAATATTAAGTAGACCGTTAAGGTCGATAATCTGATACCTGTAGGCCAATGGCTATAAACTTGCAGCGGAAATTCAGCGGAGAGGTGTGGCCCATCAGTATGCCATACCCGACAGGCAACTGACTGGGGGTTACGCCTAGCTTTCACGTTCATATACGTATCTTCGGAATTGATGTCTCCTTCGTCTGGCCAAATCAACAAGCCAGGTGAGTACATTGAATGTACTCGCAAGCTATTCCACAGAAGGAAATATATGGCGATATTTCATGCAGGGATAGATCAGGGATAGATCTAACCTAAGTTGTAAATTTGTGCGGAAATGTAAGTTTTTATTTTAAATACACATAAGTAGATTGTAAAAGCATTTCGAAATCTAAAGTGCTTTAAGAAAAACATCTCATCACATCTCCTCACGTCTCATCTCATGCGGTAAACACCGCTCATCAGCTCCTGACCTGTTACCCGGCTTCCACCTATCTGATAACTAGGTCTTCCATCACCAAACCGTATTCTGGTCACCCCCGGCAATACGGCGGTTCACTTCGGCAATTTCCTTACCACCGACACATTGCCTAAATTGCCCACTGTGGACACATCATGCCCACGTCCTTAATCCCAATTCCCAGCTTTCGCAACCAGAGCTCAGTCTAACCAGTGTGTGGCCTTGTCAGTTCATGTCCATAACCGAGGACGCGGCTATTCGAATAGTTTTTAAACCCTCTGCAGAGGTGGTACGGCTTTACCCCACAAGATGTAGTTCGCCCTGTGCATACCGGGCCCTGGTATACTACCAGAGCTAGTACAACGAGACCTTTCGCCTGCTTTCACACTAGAGTCGGACCCGCTAGATGTTTTACCCAATCTTCACATTTTGCATCGCAAATCCTAAAGTTGGGACTATTCTCATCTTTGTGTCGAATCCTCACACCCGCCTTGGCCTCACCATCTAGGAATCTTGTCGCAAATAGCGTCGTGAGAATTCTCTAGGGGCCCATCGTCCTACCTAGCACATACTTCTTACTTCCCACAGGTCTGAACCCTAGTATTAGGCGGGGTTACCGAGTCAAGTCCTTCCCCATAAAGGACATGTGGACGTACGGTGGGGGAACTGATTCAGCGGCACTTTAGGTTCGGTCCTTAACTGATTCGAGTAGGACTCTAGTTCATCAGCAAGCACCGAATAGCCTCCAGCTACTTCGTCTTCCTTCAAACCACCTTACTTCCTACCCGAATCCAAACCATCTCCAACTCCATTTTGGGTTTTGGCAACATTTCTTTGAAAGTCACCGCGGATACATACGTTATCCCCGGGTTTTTGATTTCCCGTACCCGGAGGTTTGAGTTAAAACTTTAGTTTTAGCTATAGCAGGGCTAAGCAACGGCTACTGCCTATAACCTTAGACTTTCGTCGGTCGGAAAACCAATCGACGAAACAACTAGGGTTACAAGGAATCGGATAGTCAACCCTAGCTCAATGCATCTATCAGGTATAGCTAAAACCACATATAAAATATCGTTGATAAACATAGCATGCATGTTTCGTAATCAAAGTAAATATGCTTTGCACATATAGGATCCGACATGGTCGAAGTGGGAAATAGCTTGCCTGGCAATATTGTCCGGGACTCGATCTCCAGCTTGAACTTGGTACGGCAATCGTCCAGAATTCCTCACTCAACTCGTCGTAACGTCGGATCTATACGTCGGAAAACAACGAATAAATAGCGGTGCAAGGAAGAATCAAACAAGAACAAACACATGCTCATGAACCTCACATTATGTGTCCTGGACTTAGTCAGCTATTAGGGTTTCCAAAGAGACGAGCGGAAAATAGCATTACATGAGATAAGGCTTTTTCATACAATTGGGGCCCTTTGCTTATTTGATTTAGTTCTAGAACTTAGAGGTTCATGGTTCTCTTAACCTAGTCGGGTCCAGAGTGTAGACATGATAATGAAATAATCTTGAGGTTTTATCAACAAGGCTCTTGGAACAACATGCCCAATTAGGAGGTAGGACATACTTTAGGGTTTTATTTAATGAATTCCCATATCTCCTGCGTCATAGCTTTTGAAATAGGAATGTTTGGATTTCAAGCATGCTTAGGACTAAAGGATGGAAAAAGGTTTGAAAATATACTAGGCAGGTGGTTGAAGCGCCCCGGGCCTATTTTACAACATGTATAAGCCCTTGTATTATGCATTACTGGAATTGAAATATTTGCAATTTGAATTTCAAAAGGTTTCAATAATTATGAATGCGATATGGTTGGTTAGGATTCATATGATTAGGGTTTGTTAGTACCTACATGTACTTAACTCTCTTATATTATTCCGGTTCAGAGGGGTAAACATTGAGTAATGGTTTGAGAATTTTACGTATAGAGTCCTGGACTTTTTGACATCCTACGAGAATGTACCTATAGCACTTAGGAAAATCATATGACCTTAATAGGAAGCCTTTGTTATTTTCATGTTCATTTTCATTTATTTATTTTTGTTACACGACGAATCGTGCTTTTGGACTTTATTAAGCTCATGGGCACCTCCAGTGTTTCGGGTACCACCTAACTAAGAAGTTTTCATTTGAAAATCCTGAAATTAACATCTGTGGCATATATACTACTTTAAGGAAAACAAAAGGAATTCCTTAAGCTTATTCTTTACTTGTTTTGCCATCCGGTGGTTTAAACATACGCGCCAAATGCTCGGAACCCTAGGAAATACTTGCCTTAATCTCCCTTAGACTGGCTAGAAGCTGGCAAATAAAGGAGTTATGGGCGCGGTTGCTGCCGCGGCAATGGAAAGAGGCCAGTGGCAGTGCCGCAGCAGCGAAGGGCTTGGGGCAGTTGGGCGTTAGCGGCTCGAGTTCGGTCCCTAACTGCTCCTTTAACCACGCACATTAAATACAGTGCCGGACTGGTTAGCTCGGGAGAAAAAGAAAAGAAGCAGAGCAAAGGTGAAGAAGGAGCGGGCCTCGGTTGATGCTGCCGGAGCGGCTTACCCGTGGCCGCGGCTCGGGACCGGAAGTGAGGCGGACGGAGGCGCAGCTCAGCAGAGCACCTACCGGCGGCGGCGCGCATGTAGTCGGAGCTGAGGCCAGGAGCGGCGGTGCTACCGGCGGTGGGTGGTGGAAGGGGCTACAGGGGAGCCGAGGTGGCTCGGTTGCGGCCGGTGCAGGGGCTTCACCGGTGGACTGGCTCGGGAGGAGGGCAAGCGGCGGACGGCGGCCTGGGGGCCTCGCCCCCGGCGGCGGAAAGCACTTGCGGCCGGCGGCTTGGGTGGTTTGGGGGCGACGGCGGTCCGTGGGGTTGGTCCGGCGACAGGGGGAGGCCTCAACGGCGGCGGCGCGCTCCGGTAGATCTTGGGCGGCGGCGGCAAGCTCCGGAGAACGAGCGGCGGTAGGTTGCTCGGTTTGGGGCCCGGCGGAGCTAGATCCGAGCAGGCGGCGGGGGTCTTGCCGACGGCCGACGGAGTGCTGGGGCTCCACCAGCGGCGGTTGGGCGCACGAGGCTGCGACGGCGGCCGGACAGATGGCAAAGCGGTGGTGGCCGGCGCTGCCTACGAGCTATGGCCGTCGCCGGCGGCAAGGGAGCTGTGCGGCGCGGCGGCTCCAGATCTGGAGGTGGGCGCTCGGCCTTGGCCATGGCCGGCGGCGCTGGAGCTTGAGGGCAGCTCGGGGAAGACCATGGGTGAGGGGGCGGCTTGCTGGCGCCAGGGCTTGGGATGGGGAATGGGGACTTGGGGGCAGCACAGCTTGGGGAAGGCTCGGTTGAAGCTGAGGAAGTCTAGAGGAGGGAGAAGCCAGAGGGAAGAGGAGCTCGTGAGGAGATGAACTCGGCTGTAGTTAATCTAGGCAGGAGAAAACAATGGAATTAAGAGAGAGTTTGAGAGTACAGGAGGAAGGAAGCCCGACTGGTGGGCAGATATTATGGAGGAGCTGAGCTCAGGTGATTCCAACCGGAGCAGTAGGGAATTAAAGAGGGAGAAAGAAAATGTAGCTGGTAGGTGCTGTAGGGAAGCAGTGATTTTAGGCTCTGATTCGATACAGAGCGTGTGGCAGTGCATTAATTCTTACGAAATGTCACTTTGGCTGGCAGGGAGAATAGGGTGGAGAGAGAAGCTTGAGGAGTAGTTGGAGTGCGCGGCTGGGGAGAAATTTACCAGGGGAGGTGCACGGGAGTGAAGAAGAAGTAGGGGTGAGCTCAGATATTTTTGGGGAAGCTTTGACCGTCTAGGTGAACGTGGAGGAGAATGTGGCAATGAGGAATAGTGCTGGTTGCTGCTAGAAAACTGTTTGAGGAGATGGAACGATGGTGTAGCTTGGTTTGCTGTAGAATGGAAGCAGGAAGTGACACATCGGTGCATTAATGGTGATGAGATACGAGAGAAAAAGGCATGAGTGAGATGGCTCTTAGAGAGTTAATTTTGACAGCTGATGTTTGCATGCACGCGGAGCAGAGGAGGGAGCAGCTCATTCTTGCTGTGGTAAATAAGACAGGAGGGGGAAAGGAGCCAGAGGAAAAATAGTGGCAGGCTGCAGCTCAGGAGAGATGGATTAATGAGGATGGGGCTCTAGTGCATTAAGTAGGAGGCAGAGGTGTATATACGTATATATATATATTCCAGGAGAGAGAAAAGGTGGCGGAAATCAAGGAACATATGCAGCGGCATGCCGGGGCTTCAGGGTGTATGTGCCCATATACACTGGGGACGTTAAGCATGTATACGAAGGATTGAGACAACGTTGAACGATGCGTTAGGGTTTTAAGAGGAATTAGATTTAAAAAGGAATAAGAGGAATCGGGAGCTCAGAATTAGGGTTCCGGAGCGCGGCAAGGTGGGGCAGGAATACGGAACTCGAGATGAGACCTTTGCGTTGGCTTAGGATGTGTTGGCGGTGAGGTACCGTCGGTACGGTGGCGTATACGGCGCGTGTAATGTGTTAGGGTTTTGCCTCTTTCGTCGAATCGGGAAGGAGGGAATTAGGGTTTAGAGGCGCGGCAGGGTGACGCAAGGTATGGGAACTCTTGGAAACCTTTGCATCTCGACTCGGGTCCATTTGATGACAAGGTGCCGCGGTTGCCAATGTCCTGTTGCACGGTGTTGTCGCATTAGGGTTTCGAGAGGGGGTTCGGGATTAAATCGGTAGATGGGAATCGGGGCGTGGCACCGGGGTTCCGGAGGGTGGCACTGATTAGCTAGAGGGGAGGAATGCCGAAAGTATGTCTGTGGCGGAGAGAGAGGGCTATCGCGGCAGAGAAATTGTTGCCGCGGTACTGTCGCGGTAGGGAAAGGGACTTGCCGCGGTGGAAATCGGCTGCCGCGACGGGAAGGAACGGCAGTGTGGCATTGCCGTGGCAGGGAAGGAGTTGCCGTGGCAGGGACATGGTAGCGACGGTAGAAACTTGTCGCAGCAGGAACGGCTTGCTGCGGCGGAGAAGGATAACAACGGCGGTGGCAGAGGTCCTGCCGTGGTAGAGAAAATGGTTGACGGCGGCTGCCGTGGCAAGAGCGTGGCAGCGACAACGGTTGCCATGAGCTGTCGCGGTAGGGCAAGGTGGCTGTGGCAGCTGCCTCAGGCTGCCGTGACGGAATGCAAGGGCGAGAGGACACATACGAAGGCAAGGTGCCGAGCAGAGTTGCCCGGGTTGACGGGCGAGGTTCAGGGTGCTAGGGTTTCGATAAAATGGAGATCGATAGGTTTAAGAACGAGGGTTTTCGTGTTTTGATATTTTGCTTTATCAAGATTTGAACTAAAATTTTAATTAGGTGTATTTTCGGTTGACATTGTTAACGAAAAAAATTTCGTTAGCCCTAGATTTTAGGTTTCGGAAAATTGGGGTGTTACACCGTCCCCGTGACCTCAAGCCGGATTCAGCTCGCGCCGCCGCCCGGCCACCGACGGCGCCTCGGTAAGGTGAGCACTGGCCCGGGCCCACCGGCCAGTTGAGTGGAACGGGCGTTCCCGTTTCCTTCTCTCGTATAGGAAGACGTATTCAACTCCTCTTCGCCGTGAAAGCCGTTTCCATTTGTTGAAGACGTACTTTCTTGTGTGTTCTATGATGCTTAAACCTCTCTCGGCTGAAAGCGTATTTCCTCACCGCATGTCCTTCACAGTACATTTCCTTTATAAAAAGTGTATCTTTCCTCGCTTTCTTGCCAGAATACGCTTTCCACACTCGAAGGCATCATTCCCACCGAACCCTCTCCATATGGCACACCCTAACACTGAAAGCGTAACCTCGGAATGCGCCTTCAACATCATCATTTCTTTTCTTTCTTCCTTTCTCAGTAGATTTTTGAAAAAACCATATCTCATCCATTACAACTCTAATGAACCCGATTCTTTTTCCATGCTCATCTAAAATCAAAACCCATCTACCAGTACTAATTTCACAATCCTTGAAATTACTTAAATTTTAATTTGGAATGTACCAACATGAATGTCTTATGGATATATCTTCTCGGAAATAGCCCTAATTAAATTAATTCCTTTTTCCTGAACCTCTGAAATTCAATTCGACATTTTGAATTCAGTAGTACTTGCAATTTAAAGGTTTAATTCCATAAAAGATATAAAACCCTACATATGTCCTATCCCTCAACTGATTATATTTTAGTAGTTTACTACAAAAGCCTTGTTAATAAAACCTTCTGATTCATGCTTCCCCTCCAGACCCAATAAAATGGAATGAGAATCTAGAATATCCGAGTCCCAAAATGCAGTTACCCAAATAAGCTAGGGCCCCAAATTGTACGAAGGACCCCTATTTCATGTGGAAGGGATTTCTTACCACCTCCTTAAACCCTAATGCCACCTAAGTCTAGGGCGCATGTTTTAAGAGTCCGTGAATGTATGATTGATTCTTATTTGATTTTTCCTCGCATCGTTGATTTATTCGTCGATTCTTCGACCTGTAGTCCCGACGTTACGACGAATCGCAAGGGACGATCCCGAACGAGCGCCGTATCAAGTTCGAGACCGAGACACGGCCAATACTGCTAGGCAAGCTTTTCTGCCTTGACCATGTTGAATCCCATACTTGTGAAAGTTAATTATTTTATTTGCAAACTTGCATGCTATGTGAATATCAACGTTATTTTTTGCTAGATTAGTTATGCCTAGTAAATGCATGTGAGGTAGGTTCTGAAATCCGATCCTTGTAGCCCTAGGAATATTTAGCCGGTTGATATTCGACCGACCAACTAAGTAGTATAGGCTTTAGCCTTGCTTAGTCCTGCTGTAGTTAAAACTAAGTTTTACCGGTTACAATGGGTATGGGATCAAACCCTCGGTTTGTTTATACATTCCGAGGAATCTTTTAAAAAGAAAATGATTGTCAAAATCCCGAATGAAAGGATGGAGGATTTTGGATTCAGGCAAGAACATTAAGGGGTGTTGAAGGATGGTAGTGTAGCCGGTTGCTACTTGAGGTGGTAAGCATGGAATGGTAGGGTAGCCGGTAGCTACCTGAGGTGAAGGATTGAAACTGGAGTCTTGCTCGAATCGATTAAGGACCGAACCTAAGTGCCGCTAAATCAGTTCCACACCGTACGTCCACATGTCCTTGATGGGAAGGACTTGATTCGTACCCTGTCTAATGCTAGAGCTCGGAACCGTGGGAAGTTAGGGTGATGTGCTAGGGTGGATTTGGGATCCCTAGAGGATCTTCACGGGACTACGCGGACGTAAAGCCCTCAGTGAGTTCCACGTCTGTGTGGAGGTAAAGCTCTCAGTGGGTTCCACGTAGTACGTGAAAATATGGTTCGACACAAAGGTGGGGAGTCCCATTTTTGACATCCGGGATGCAAAAGTTGGGTTACCCTCCTAGCGGGTCCGGCTCTAGTGTGAACACGGACGAAAGGTCTCGTTGTAATAACCCTGTCAGTATACGTCGTGAAGTATACCCAGGGTGACCTACATCTTGTGGGTAAAGCCATACAACCTCTGCAGAGTGTTAAAAACTATTCGAATAGCCGCGTCCTCGGTCATAGACACACGAACTGGCAAGGCCACACATTGGTTAGACTAAGTTTTGTTTGTGAAAGCTGGGGAAAGGGGATTAAGGACGTGGGCATGATGTGTCCACAGAGTGCAATTTACGCTACACGGATGGTAGCCAGAAATTGCAGAAGAGGAGGCTAGCTGCACTGCCCGGGGTAGTGCAAGTGGGAGCCAAAAAAGGGTAGGCGTGATAGGCTGAGCTATCACGCTGAGGAAAGGAAAAAGAGAGGTAGCGGATTCTACCTCGAACGATGATTGTTACTACGAACTACTTCTGTTTTCAAAATAGCTTTGAAACCTACTATCGTATTTACGATGAAAACTTACATTTCCGCACAACCAACAACATAGGGTAGAGCTATTCCTTGATCTAATCCCTGTATGAAATATTGCCGTATATCTCCTCCTGTGGGAATAGCTTGCGAGTACATTCCATGTACTCACCTAGCTTGTTGATTTGGCCAGACGAAGGAGACGTCAATTCCGAAGAAGCAATTACGATCGCGAAAGCTAGGGCATAACCCCAGTCAGTTGCCTGTCGGGTATGGCATATTGATGGGCTTCATCACCGCTTATTTTCCGCTGCAAGTTTATAGCCGTTGGGCTACAGGTATCAGACTATTGACCTTGACGGTCTACTTACATGTTATATTATGATATGCGCGTATGATAATGATATACAGGTTAACTTGTGTGTACCGGCTACTGATCCAGGGACCGGTACAGTAATCATAAGAGAGTATCCGGTCTTAAAACCGGGTACGCCACATGACGCGTGGCACATATCGCACCGTGGAGTCGCCGTAGTGTCATATCGCTCCGAACCTGCGATTGAAGGTGGGGTTGCCTGTTCGGTCGCAACAAGCTATCTATCACGCCGTGGGGCCGCAAATAGCAGTCTGTCACGCCTCAGCTGCACAATGGCAGCTGTTGTGCTGGCGCACAATATGGCGTTTGAGCAACAGCCCTGGCAGCTGTTGTCGCCCGTGCGGCGGGCAGAAGCCTATCGTGCTCTCGTAGCATAGGTGCCTACGTTCATCTACAAAACCTCTCGTGACACTCTCATTATCCATTGCTGGCACCTCGCGACCCCTTTTTTCTCTATTCATACCTCCCTCTCTTTCCTTCACCCAGTTGTTGGTGCGAAGCGACACTACAAATCATCAAGGATGGTGAGTTTTTTCTTATAAAGAAATACATTTATATTTGGTTGAATTGAAGAGTAGTATATTAGCCCCTTATACTAGTATTGTTGAATAGATACGTCTGATGCTACTCTAGTGTGTGTTTGGACTCGTCTTATGTTCTATTGCTGTCACACTCTATTTTTTTCAAACCCTGCAAAGCATGGCATTGCATTAAGCTGACCAAATCTAAAGCATGCATGACGCCCCACATGGAATAATATTCGTAAAAATCACTGTACTAGACCAAATGTGCAAAATATGAGGACCTTCAATTCAAAACTATTAAAATAATTCAAAGACCTTCTCGAACTATTTTTTTTAATTTAGCAAAACCCTAGAAAACCATTATCTGCTAGGTAGCTGTTTTGCTGCACCAATAAATGCAAAATCCATATCACGTATGGATTTCTGCCACCATAAATTCCCGAATAATTCCTGAAGATTCTTGGTAAGACTCCTCAACCAACCACTTACATATCTGACCTACTCTTGCAGTAAAAGCCTTATATCTCATTTCCGCAAATCTTGCTCTAAAAATCAAATGGGAATCTCTGATGTTCCACGTGCTACCTATGATGCTCACTTTTGCCATAACAGGCCACCTCCTCCCCTGCAACAATATTCGGTGCCTAATTTTACTACTGCCACAGCATAGCTTGCCATTGATCCCATGAATTCGTGGTGAACAGTGAACAGTGAATAGTGAATAGTGCCGTGAACACCCCCGTGAACAGTACCCCCTCACGAACAGTACCCCCCATCTACAGTACCATATACAGTGCTCAACCTTGCTGCAGTTTTACCTCCAACAGTAAGCGGTGTCCAACTCTACTGCAGCCCACCCTCAATAGTGAGCGGTGCCTAGCTGCAACTTCACAGCACGTGTGAGCTAATTAACTCCCCTGCCTTTTCTCCTCTATTTAAGCCAAGCACTTCCTCTCCCTCCCAATTCCCAACTAGCCCGAGCTCATTTTTTCCATCTGTTCTTCACATACTAGCCTCCCTTCTTCCTCACAAAAAATTAGCTCCCCTCAGTACAGGTTTTCCCAAGGCCGAGCTCTACCTGTTTTCTTCTCCCAAGCTCCAAGTTGAAGCAAGTTGCCACGAGCTCTCTCCTGTTCTTTATCCTCTCCTTCGCCCCTACTCAAGCTGCATTTTCCTCTCACCTAGTTTCCTCTCCTGACAGAAACCTCAGAAGTCTATGTCTTCTCCGTTGTAACTCCAATCGAATAAACTCTTTCTCTAATGATCTCATAAATTCCAGAACTATCCATATAGTAATTTTAATAATTTTGAAACATTTGGAATCTCAATTTTGAAAATATTTTGAATATGAATGCTAAGTTGATACATCTTATTAGTCCCGAACAAATCAATTCTTTTACCTAAAAATCCTCAAAATAACTAAATAGATAAATCTAGCATGGTAGGCTCAGTGACATTTTAAAACTCTTATTCCTGTAAGTAAAGCTAATAGAAATCAGGACGCGCTTCAAAACCTTTATCTTGCTAGGGTATATATGTATGCAATATTTTCCATAACACCTAATACCTCATGGTATCTGCATCCTCTTCTCTTTCCATGTCATATCATTTAAATCTTATTTGGGTTTCTTTGGCTTGGTTGTTTATTCGACTCTCTCCCGACGTGTAGTTGACGGAGTGAGGTACGTGCGCTAGGAAAGTCAAGAGTCATCCCCACATCAAGAACAAGAACAAGAACTGCCAGGCAAGCATTCTCACCTTGATCATATTGGATCCCATATGTGTGAAAACTTAATTATTTTGTTTGCAACTCTGCATGCTATGTGTGTATCAACGGTATTTTATGCTAGATCTAGCTACACCCTGTAGTTGCATATGACTCAAGTTCGATAAATAGATCCTCGTAACCCTAGTACTAGTTGCCGCACATCGTACGTCCAACAATGTATTTAGGAATATAGGCAATAGCCATTCTTAGACCTGCTATAGAGAAAAATCTAATTTTGTTCGGTTTATACAAACTCCTTCAGACATGGGATTAAAACCCTCGGAATGGTAAGTGCTTTCCGAGGCGATTGTTTGAAAGTGTGTTGTTGCCAAAATCCCAACTAAAACGGAGGATGGTTTTGATTCGGGTAAGAATTATAAGGGCAGTTCGGGGGATGTAAAAGTAGCAGGTGGTAGCATGGTTGTCAAGGACAAATATGGAGACCTGCTCGAATCAACCAAGGACTGAGCCTAAGTGCCGCTAAACCAGTTCCACACCGTGCGTCCACATGACCTTTATGGGAAGGACTTGGCTTATTATCCCGTCAAGTATTAGAGTCTGGACCCGTGGACAGTAGGAAGAGAGTGCTAGGTAGATTGGAATCCCTAGAGGACCTCCGTGTGTTCACGTAGGGAGTCGTTCGACACAAAGATAAGTCCACTTCGAATTGTGAGGTCGGACATAACCGAGCACAAGCGAAGAATGGGTAGATCTTATCTAGCGGGTCCAGCTCTGGTACAAAAATGGGTGAAATGTTTCGCTGTAATAACCCTGCCGATACACCTCGAGAAGTGTATTCGTAACGCTCGACAACAAGGGGGACTTACATCTTGTGGGTAAAGCCGTACAACCTCTGCAGAGCGTTAAAACTATTCAAATAGCCGCATCCTCGGTTATGGACATGAACTGGCAAGGCCACACATTTGTTAGACTGAGTTTTGTTTGCAAACACCTGGGAAAGGGACTAAGGACGTGGGCATGACGTGTCCACAGAGTGCAATTTATGCTACATGGCAGGTAGCAAGGAATTGCAGAAGAAAGGGGCCAGTCGTACCATCAGGGGTGGTACGGGCTGGTGCCACAACCTTAGACGGTGATAGGCAGAGCTATCGGATTGAGACAAAGAAAGGAGGTAGTGGAGTTTACCTCGTACGATGATTTGTTCTTTTGAAGTACTATCAATTTCAAAACCGCCTTAGAATCTACTATCCTTGTATTTAAATTGAAAACTTACTCCTCCACACAATATGCAACCTAGAATAGAGCTGCTCCTTTGAATCAAACCCTGCATGCAATATTGCTGTATTACTCTCCTATGGGAATTGTTTGCGAGTACATTCAAAGTACTCACCTGGCTTGTTGACGTGGCCAGGTGAAGAGGAGTACCACTCCGACGACGACGACAGTGATTTCAAGGGTTAGAGCGTTACCCCAATCAGTTGCCTGTCGGGTTGGCATATTGATGGGCTTAACTATTTATTTCTATCTTCCGCTGTAGACTTTTATTTAGCCAATCGGCTATATTGTTCTATAAAGACCATAATGGCATGTTTGCGTAAAATACTCGGTATTGTATGACAATGCTATCAAGTTTCTTGTGTGTACTGGCTACTGATCATGGGGACCAGTACAGGAAACACAGAGATTTATCCGGCCTTAAAACCGGGTACGCCACAATTGCCTTTTGAGATGAACCACACATATGATAGGTGAGAAAAGTAGAGTTTCTCTTGAGAAAATCTTAAACAAAAAAGTTCACATCTTCGAGGTGGGGGGAGATTGTACCCAAGAATAAGTGCCCTGAAATGACCCTCGAGGAGATTCGCAAATACCTGCTGAAGTTGCGCAAGAGGTGGATGAGAGTGTGCAGACTGAAAGAACTTCCCAGAGCATAGTTCAGTGAGCCAGCGAAAATAATAAAGCTTCTAAAGACTAAATATATAATGCACATTAATGTTCATTATGACTTACATTGACCCTTTTCATAACAATCCTTGTATTTTGCTATTTTTATATTATGTTTTGCAATGTTAGGTGAATCTCAAATGTAGAGTTTCTGAACAGAGAAATTGAGAACTATATTTGGATGAAGTTAACATTGGGAGATTATTACCTGATAGCTCAATCAACCAAATGTGTTGGATCATTAAAGGGCGTTGGATCATCAAAATGTGCAATGGATGATGATAACGACCTTATAGAGGACTCTCTAAAGAAATACACATACATTTATCCTGCATATATGACTCATAGTTTCCTTTCGTGGACTTCTTTCTTGCTTCTTCTTTCTCTATTTCTCTTTGACAAAAACTTTGTATTTGAACTAATATATGTAATTATACTAACTAATCATTCAACCTGTATTATGATATTTTTTATGTTTCTCCTAAACATTTATGATATATTTATTATATTAATATATAATCAAAAAATCTATCCGGGGCATGTGCCCCGGTTTGTCTCTCACAGCGACGTGCTATTGTCCACTGGATCAAGCGATGGTGCGGACTATTATCCGTTGGATCAAGAGATGGCGCGGGCTATTATTCGTTAGATTAAGCGATGATATGGGCTATTGTCCGTTGGATTAAGGCAATGATGCCGATTATTATCCATTGGGTAAAGACTGATGAGACGGGTCCAGATTTGATGACATCAGTGCCTCTAATTCTAAACGTGAAATTAAAATAATTTATCTCTCAAACTGTTAATCCAATTCGTAATCCGTTTTCGCCATTAGACTCATCTCGACGAGGACTTCAAAACTAGATGCCATGTTAATATATTTTGACGAAACTTATTTCGTCGTCACCAACTATCAAATTATAATGTACGTGCTACCAAGTTAAAAATGAACACTTACCAGGTTATTAGCGAATGGCTACAAGCAGTAATTAATTTATCATTAGCCATTGTGTACTATTATGCAAGTATATAGAGAGAATAATGATGTACTATTTACGTAGTACTTGATGATATTGGACCATTGGAGCACTGAAATATAAGTTTGAGTGGTGTAGCAGTGATGTTCACTAATTCGGTAACCATGTAAGTGTAACCTGGTAGCAGTAACAATCTAGATAACTCGTTTATTGAACCTGGTAACTACTGACGTTAAAAAAAGTCATTGGAACATATCAATATGGGACTAGATTTAAAGATTTCGTCGCGATGAAGCTAACAGTGAAAATAGATTGTCAATCAGAGTAAAGGTTTAAAAGGTAAAATATTTTGAATTTCAAAATTGAAAAAATCTTTAATGACGTTATTTATTTTGAATTTCTTTACATGTTACATGTTTATTACTCCTATCTGTTGTTGTAAATGTCTATTTAAGGCTTAGGGTCTGTTATGTATGTTTTCCTTGACTATTATTAGATATAAAAATGCCTTCGGGTGTTTTTTTCATGTCTATTTAAGGCATGTAGTCGTGTAGTTCATATAATCTAAATAGAGAGAATAAACCTTGGTACATTTCACGGGGCGGCTCTCACGCGTCTTTCGTCCGGGATTCTCGCGCGTGTCAGTCCTCTATGATTCATGCATGGCTTACAGCGCTGCAGGTGACGTGCCACTTGGAAGCACGGCCCCCCATCACCCAGACACGTCGCCCACCTCTACTTCCACCTCCTGCTGGAGAAGCACGCACCGTTTTCCACCGCATTCTCCTCTGCTTCCGTCTCCTCTCCCTGCAATCCCTTCTCGGCTGCGCTGCGCTGCGTTGCGCTGGGTTTCTTCTCCTCCTCCGCTCCGTCGCTCTCGTTCTTCCTGGCGCGGGGGAAGAAGGGTTTCGACCCCCCTGTAATGCTTCTTGGCTCCGGCGTTTGAGAGGAGCTTCTGACGGCGCTGCAAGATGGTACGGCTTCTTTCCAACTCTTTCTTCTTCTCTTGTTGGTTTCTTGAGGTTTCCCTCTTGGTGGAAGAGGGGCGATCTGCCACCGCGGAGTTGCTTGGACCGCGCCATGATCGGCGGCGGCGGCATGGTGCTGTGTAGTGTAGGAGTAGAAGAGATGGGACCGTTGTGTTTTCGGGGTGTTTTGTGTTCCGAGCGGATCATACAGATCAAGCTCTCGTGAGGGCAAAAATCGGGTCCATTCTTGTGTTGTTTGAGAATCTGTGGAGTTCAGTGTTGAAATTTTGTCTATGAACTAAGTAATGTTTTGTATCAAGAAAAATGCGAGAAACAACATTGAGAAATGTGAGATGAATATTAACTCCAAAATAGTATTCTATACTTCTTTATGTTTTGATTTTCTAATTTATATTTCAGTCATTTTTTTACTTTATAGGTGGCGCACTTTATTTGGGCCGTATCTCCTTGATTTTCTTTACGAAACTGTCGCAACGTGCTGTTTGTTGTCAAAGATATACCGGCCAAGAGATTTTACACATAGAAACACTAGAAAAACAAAAATAGTAGAGCTTGGGGAAAGGATTAGACAAACTTAACAATAAAAATAAGTTCCTAAGGCATGTCGTTAGACCCGAATATGAGTGATATTTGTGATTTTACTTGTGAGATATTTGTGATCAGTCCAGATTTACATTTTTGGGGATTTTCTTGCAGGATGTTGCATGTGAGGAGTGTGGAGATGTCGGCGTGAAAGATCTTCTGTTACACTGCAGCAATTGCAAGAGTGCTTCTAGGCATCGGTATGCTTCTCTTTATGCTAAAATTTCCTAGGAACAGTAACCGTTTACATCATGAAATGCTAGCATTAAAAGGTTGTTGAACCGACTGCATGGATGTTTATTCTTGTATCATGCTAATTTACTAAAGCTACTAGAGTGCGTAGTTTATTTACACTAGTCGAAAACACTGAGTGCGTAGTTTATTTGACACTAGTGGGAAATACTTTGTTTTAGTCCATTTGCATCAAAATTGGGCTAGACTAGAGCGATGGTTTAGTTTGCTACCATGCTCTCGTTTTACATATTTTTGTGTACTTTACTGAGATTTAGACTAAATTATATGGTTTTTGATATTTTTTGTCAAGATGTGTAGTTTGGCATCTACTCGAAATCTAGGTGTCAACCATAGCCGTTGTCAAATACGAAATCATTGGATTCTTTACATTATGGCTCTGACAGAACTTTGAGCATTGCAAATATATCACTGTAGAACATCACCGTTAATTTGTTTACTATTTTGGCCTAATGGAGGTCCACTTTGCATACTTGCCGCTATCGATTGCTAGGTGGGATAATTGATGCCACCCTAAAGAATGCCCGTTAGCCCATTAGGGAATGCCACCATATGGAACATAATCAACCTAACTATAATAAAGGTTCCTTCACTATTGGAAAAGTTCATTTTACACCCCATAATTGTCGCTAAAGTCTTAACGTACCCCCCGACTCTAAAACCGGACAAGTCATATCTCTAGTGATCAGTACCATGCACTCACTTCAGAGACTATTTCAAAGTGACTTTGACTGTTTACATGTCGGTGGGTCCTAGTCGGCAAACGCAGGAGATGACATGGCATCTAGTCGGCAAACTGACAAATAGAAAATCCCAATTAAATTTGATGGGCTTCTTGTTCCTCCTCGCCTCTCTCTGTATCTCCTCCTCCATGGCCCCCATCACCCCTTCTAATTGCGATGCTTCGGTGGCTAGGCAGCTATCATGAGTAGCTATTGCCACGTCCCCTAAAGCCTTCTCCACACCGAAGCCCCAAAACAACCTCCATGGTGAGGTGTGGTGGCGGTGGAGGGACATTGTGGTAGGGGCTCCTCAGCGATGATTTTCCGCAATTAATAGAGGGGGCATGAAGATGGCGTAGCAATTTAATTGGAAATAGGCTTACCAATTTTGAAGATTGGCCTTGGCAGCTGCTCGCTAGAGTTGAGAAAGAAGGTAGCGGCTCGGCCAAAATTGGTGCTTGCAGAGGTGAGTGGAAGTGGGGAGGAGGTAGGGGAGTCATTGGCTTATGGCTCCGCGGCGCGACCTACCGTGCGGCTTGCCTTCACCCAAGACTAGGGTCAAGCTCGTTGTCGGCGTGCTTGATAAGTGCCTTTCCTGTGCCCGCTAACCATGGCTTTAGAGCTTGCTAAGGGAGGTGGCATGAGCTCCTCTGTGGCGGCCCTGTTCTACTGCTGCCTAGCACATGGCTCCACGCGTATACCGCTTGCGTCGCAGTCTCAAGAAATTGCATGCATATCCAAGCTGAGAGCTTTTACTGGTCAGAACACCAATTTCTTGATATTAGTGTGTGTTTGTGCATACTTGTGTGATAAGAACGTTGAAGCAGAGAGTCGCGGGTAAGGTTCAGATGATCCAAAGGAAGGAGAAGAAGGGTGACAAATGAGGTGATGTGTTGCACATGTGGCAGCCAGGTGGCATCCAGCCAGTCAAAACCACATTGAAGTTGTCTCGGGGGTGAGAAATGCACGGTATTGATAGTTTAGAGTTTTAGTTTTAGAATTGAGGGGGAAATTTGAACTTTGGAGACGTTCCACGAGCTGCCCATTGTGCAGCAGCACGATCATCTCTGATCAAGACCGTTGAACACCACTGAACCTACAGTGCCTCTAGTGGTATCCGCGTGTCACGTGAAACACGAGCTTATAGTGCCCCCTGGTGGCATCCGCATGCCATATGAAACGTTGTGCGTTGATGTGCTAGCACTAGTGCACACGATTAGGGTTTCTTCAGTGGCCATGGTTTTAGGATGTCTCTCTGTTGCGCTGGAAGACCATCACGCCTCCTATTAAATAAGTCTTTAGTGGTGCCTATGTTAGCAATACAATAAGCTACTACACCTGCTATCCTATCCGAATCGGTTGTATTCCAATTTATTAAGTGCTAGACCCTGCAGGTTCGCATATACTCGTCGTGAGCTAGAAACACTTTCTATATCCACAAGTTTATTTTGGTCCCTAGGGGGACATAACAACCCTTGGATAAACGAATACACATAAAGATCATATTGGACGAACCTATACAATGTGATCATGCGCATGATATCGGGTCGCTTTCAACATGAGATTTGTGCCGTCTTATGGTTGCTCGGTCTTGTAGCGAATTACTCAATGCAGTTGACTTTTTAACCTCAGTTGACATGACCATGCGATTTCCAAATCCAACAACATCGAGGGCCATAGTTATCTCCCTCCCCCTTATAGAATGGGAAAATTTTATTTTGATCGCTTACATTCATTTGTTTGCTTTATTGTGAACTTAAATGATACCTATGTGACAACCAGTTATAGAATCGTATTTGGCAAGCCCTAGGTCATGTATGTAGAGAACATAGAAAACCATGATCATCTCGGGTCTAAAGATCTCACATAAACAGCATGGGAGAGGCAAGCCCTAGGTCACGTATGTAGAAAACATAGAAAACCATGATGATCTCGGTCTAAAGATCTCACATAAACACCGTGCAAGAGGAGATTCTCACAGTGTTTCTCACTAGGTAAATCCAGCATTATGTTCTCTAGCATGTGTCCATGAACATACTTATCCTTTTATATAACATGTGTAAACATGTATGGAATTAAGTGTCATCTCCTCTTGTTAGTAATTATTTCAACCTTGGTATTTGGTTTTGTAGATATTGCTTGGATGTGGTTATCTACGATCTATCAATAGTAGAGTGGTGGTGCAATGGTTGCCTACCAAAACACAATGAATCCGTTAAATCATTAGAAGGCATATCTAATCAAATGCAAACAAACACTCAATTGGATTCCTCTATAATTAACGAATCAAATGTTAAGAAAGAGAAAGTAACAAATGGACTATGGTCATGGGGACATCATAGAAATAGATCACGCAAGGGAAGAAAAGATCGGAGTAATGCAAGTAAGCATCTCCTGAGTGGAGCCACGTTCAATTGGGAATATCTTATAAATAGATCACACGAGGCAAGAAGAGATAGTAGCGATGCATGTCCTAAACAACTCCGGAGTGGAGAGGCATCAAATTCTTGTGAGATGTTCATCGGGGAAATGTCCAAGCGCAATGATAGTGAGAAGAAAAGGGAAGATCAAAATGAACACTTGATTGGTGCATTGGAAAGTGTTGATGGTTCAAGTGAGTGCACTTTGGACCATGATTCAGAAACTGAAGAACACACCAATTTTCAAAAGCCAATGGGTGGTTTTAAATCCACTTTGAACTCTACTGAGCTCCCGGATCTCTTGAAGGAGAAGCATAGCTGTTCATTGAAGTATGTTGATGGTTCCATTCCGCAACAAAGAAATGGTTATTTAGTTTCCTTAATTAATGATGCTGAGCGATCCCCTTTAATGATTGGGGATAAGTCTCGTCCTACATTGGCAAGTGTGGAGCAAGCGGATGGTTCTAGTCCTATATTGGCAATTGCAGAGAGATTTAATGCTTTGAAGGTAGTTAATGGATTGGTTTGTAAGCAGAAGGGTGTCCTAGCATCAAAGTTTCCATCAAAACACTCAAACCCAATGCAAGGATCAGATCTGAAGACAGGGAATGCAGATGTCTTGAATCCTTCCAAGGGATGTCTGGATTCATGGTCAAAGGTAGCAGAGTCGTCACTACCCTCAAATGAATGGGAAGACTTGACTGTTGAGGAAAACAGTACTGAAACAAAGTGCTTGGCAGATGAGGAAATTGTCACCCCTACATTGGAGAATTGCAGGGGATCAAACCCATCAATGTCAAAAGGATGCTTGGTTTCTAATGAAGGCAACTCAGGTGAAGCAGATAGAAGATCAGATGAGCATTTATCGAACACCAAAGACAAGAGGATGCGAAGGCATATGAGTGGTGAAGTCCATTGCGATGATCCTAGTGAGAGAGGTAACTCTTGCAAGGTAAATGAAATTTCAAATCCCAAGTCAGCGGAGGGTGACCAAGATGGAAACAACCTCAAATGTAATGCAGGGAGGACTTCATCTCCTGCTGGAAAAAAGGTGGTTCGTAAGCAGGCACTGCAAGTGGAAGGTGTTAACATTAACAGTGAATCATTGTCTTCCAAGTATGTTAGTCCATGCGAGTCAACAAAAATTAACCCTAGAAGCCGTCACCAATCAAATAGCTACACTCCACATGAAACCAAATATCAGAAAGCCAAGCTTATAAAGAAGCACGAAAGTGTTAATGCTCCAAGGTCAAAAAGTGGTACCCCAGCAGTGTCACTGAAAGATAACGAGAACATGCCAGGGAAAGACAATCATAGTAATGGTAAGGTCATTGAAAGCTCGAAGTTGGGAGAAGATAAGAAAATGGACAAGTCATGGCTGGCTAAGAAGACCAGCAGTGATTTGCAGAAGAGGGGCATTGTTACCAATGTCTTGCAACCTTCCTCCCTGCACAAAAGTTCTGTGGACAAATCAAGACCACTGAATAATCGAAGGAACAGTTGTGCAAGACGAGTAACGGAAGTGGATCAGATCAGGCTATCAAGGAAGTTTGATCCTACCAACTCAGATGCCTTGTTGGAGGCCTGTTCAAAAACAAAAGTAGTACATGAGGCCAACGACACAAAGCCAAAGAAACGAAGACGACTCATTTTACCAAATGATGAAGATGAAGATGAAGATGTTGAGGTCATGCAGGTAGAAGATTTAAATCCTCGATCTTGTGATAATGATGCACGAGTGAAGAAGCAAAAAAGATACATGGAAAATGGTGTGAAGAACCAGAGAAAATATGTAGAAAAAAGTGACGAAGCTTTGAAGCCAGGAAATTTAAATCGTCGATCTTCCAAGAATCATAAGCAGGTGAAGAAACAGAGAAGCATAAAGAGAAATGAAGATGAAAATGCAGGTGTAGGAAAGCTCAATGCTGGATGTGCCCAGAACGATGTTTCGCAGTTCGCATTACAAACTGCTGCGGAGGACAACTGTGGCCTGTCCAGGAGGCCACTCATTTCAGAATACATTTGTGTGCAGCCTGTTGATAAACCTTATTGGACGTATGTTACATGCCCTTTATTCCTTTCTGAAGCTTAGTTTTAATATTTTTATCTGTGTAGTGCTAATATATTCCCCTTTTATGGTGACAGTGGAATCATGAAGATTGGCGGGGATTATATTCCATTGGCTGCACACCTGTCAACCAAAGCAGGGAAGAGGGTGCATGAATTCTCAAGATCCTTGCCACCAATAATCAAAGTGACGGAGCATTCTACATCGAAGTCATGTCCGAAGTACTTGGAGGCACTGAAACCTACAGTTGACAATATCAACCTGTATTTCTTTTCGGGTGATATGAGGTGTGTTGACCTTATGCATATTTGCTTGTTTCATTACTTCCGCACCATGAATACAAGGGTCTCATGTTCTTGTTGCTTCTGTAGGCCAAATAAAGAACTGGATCAACTAGTGAAGCATGTCGCTGGTCACGGTATTGTGCTAGAAACTGTTGTTGGTTTGGCCAAGCTGTTACTCTTCCCTTCTGTTGCACTACCAGATGAATATCAGAGTAAGTATCATATTTCACATTTCATTGTTTCTAATTTACGAGTATCATGCACAAGGTATGATACTACACCTGATCTGCATGCACAACTACGAATTTAGTAAAACTGCACTGGTATTTAGTGTGTAGTGCAGTTCAACATGATTAATTTGTTGCAGTCTGAGTGTGGGTTTAGACAAAGCCTTTCTCCATTAGTTTGCTCATAATTTGTAGTAACTTATCAATTTCTGTTATATTATAGTGTTCCAGGGGAAGCACTATCTGTTGGGAGTGTTTCAGCCCAGAAAAGATAAGAGAAAAGTATTAGCTCCAGTGGAACAAGATTGCACGGCGCATGTTACAGAGGAAAAACAGATCCAAGAACAGCATGTCTTGGACCAGCCAGACCAGACGTCAAGCCACGACACCATGGACCAAGAAATGCCTCTTGCAAATCAAGTCATGCATTCGGAGAATCAACCCTTGCCCTTGCTAGATGCAAATGGAGGCTTAGGAAAAGAGTCTGTGTCTGGCAACGGTCCATCCTCTGACATGAAAGATCTGGTCTCTGCAAATATCAGTTCAGCTGATCATGGACAGCCCTGCTCGGACTCAGAAGTGCCACCACTCAAACTGTGCGGTTTTGTCGTCTCACGGACACAAAGATCGGCACAGCTCATCCAGGAGATGCAAAAGGAAGGTGCACTGTTGTTCGCTGTGCCGCAGGTGTTGACAGAACCTGTGTCATTGGCGTAGGATCAGAACTGGTCTGCGATGATCGCACTGTGGTTCCTGAGAAGCATGCCTGGAACTGTTTCCGGCAGAGGCGCATCGGTCCGTAACGAGCTAGGAAGTAGACCTGAACCCTTAGCCTTGGCGCAATTTGGCTGCTCCTCGCCTTTTATGCCTATGATGTATGTGATCTCTAGTTAATCCCCCTTCTGCTTATGACCAAACTGCGATGGTTTTTGAATCCTTAGATATGTACTGACTACTGAACGGAAGCAATAGTGAATTGCTTTGTGCCACCTCTGTGCCAATGCCGGTACCCGAGGATAATTACGCCTGAGCTTGTCCTTGTTCTGCTGTTGATTTGGTTGGTGATATGCTTATTGATTTGGTTGGTGAAACGCATGCGATAATTGAAGTGTTCTATCATGTGATTATATCAAGTAGATGGTTCCAATGAGCTTATAAGTCTGTTATGCTCGAATCATTTGCAGCAAGGATCTCTAATAACGGTTGCATGTGCTTTGTGTCGAAGCTAATTGCTGGTACCTAGCATGTCCATGCATCTACCGACAATACACCATGCGAGGATTCTCTGCAAATTGCAAACAACCAAGTGTCTGGGAGAAACCTTGTACAGATAATAAGATCTGACATGATGTAAATGGTTTCACTATACATGATTGAACATTTCAGCTCCGAATGGAAGCATGAATAGAAGGTGATTCTTGACTTAGATTCTGCATGTCTCAGCCTTTTTTTCTGTTTCCCTCCATATTCATCACATGCACAAGAAAAAAAACCATGAACACGAGTTACACGACTGTTGACGACACCGACACGGTAAAAGCATCATCGAAATAAGGAGCATGGATAAAAAGGAGGATCAATGACAAAATGAACATGATCAAAAACTGCCTTTAACCAATCGATGTTACGTGCATTTGATACCATATACAAAATTGCTAGAGCAACAAGGCTTGAGAAGCATCTATGAGCTAAGAATGTTCAGGAGAGAAACCCTGCCCTGGATCAACCGCCTGAATAGGAGCTCAACGCCGTTCTCAAGATCTTCCATTGTGCGCTCTAGAGCTTGCAACTGCTCCTGCTCACACACAACCTTTCTTTTCTGGAATCTCTTGGACACAAGAGACCATCTGCTTCCATTGGTGATCCAAACTTGCTTCGTTAAGAGGCGCAATGTGGATTCAAGTAGAGAGACAGCCATCTCTCTTGCTTCTGTCAGTAGCCCGACCGTCCTGCAATCTTCAGTGGTAGTTTTGTTGCTTGTGATCTTCTTGAAAGGCTTTTGCGCCTTCTTTGCCAAGCGAATGAAAGACTCGACCTTGAGCTGAGCGGCCACATCATCTCCTCTCTTGAGGGCAAGTAGCAGTTCCTGGGTACTCATCTTCAGCTCTGCTAAGTTCTCTTGCATGGCATTGCAGAGATCAACCAGCAGAAGTGATCTGTCAAGCTTTTCCTCCAGCATTTTCCTCCACAGGGGAAAGGTGAGATTAACTTGGTTGCTCGGCAAGCACATGATCTCCTCAATGCAGTTGTAGACATATCCAAGCCTCCTCAAACCATCGCGCATTGTGCCCATGGTAGCGGAAGGTGAAGAGACGCATGCCTTTAGACCCTGCAGCTCTACCTCCACATTGGATTCAATGGAGTGAGGAATAGAAGGTAAACTTGCAGACCTTTGATGGCAAGCCATGTCTCTAGTGGATGGTATGATGATGAATTTCTGTTTGAAATGGAAGACAAAGGAAGAACGGATGCAATTTGTTGGTGCTCAACCTTTGTAGTGCACTCTATTTATAGTCAAGAACCAAATGCTATAATGAATCAAGTTTTCTGTTGCTTTCCCATCAAAATAATGTTTTCTGTTGCGGCATATCATCTGTCTCCAAGGCAAACTGATGCTCTTTTATTTTGTTTATTGCAACAGACAAAAATAAGTAAACTTAAAAGAGCGTGTGATGTTTCGCTTATTGGTGGCAAAGTATCTGCACGGGTGATGAACTCAAAATCTCCAGATTGGCAAACCGCGAGAAACTGAGGTATTTGCTGAAAGAGCAGCTGACTTCACCTTCCAACAATCTGTCAATTTTGAATCTTAACTTCTGATGGTTGCACATGCACATCAATCCTCATGCAGCATTGTGCTTTGCTGTCATGTCTCTGCAACCTGCAGCACGATCCACCACACATGCGTTAGAATTCTTAACAAATTCTTCACAATATTTGATGCCAAACATCAGTTGATGGAAAAACAAATAATCTCAAATCAAATTAGAATAACATTACTTATAAAAGCTAAGTCAGAAAGGCCAATTTTTTATATAAGAGTTAATTGCACTGGCAGTCCTTAAACTTGGAAGGTGCGTGCAGGTTAGTACAAATTTCTCAAAATCGCTCGATCGGCCCCTTAAACTTGGTTTGCGGGTGCAAATACGGTCGAAATCACGCCACGCAACCGTATTCCGCCACCGTGGCATACAGATCAGCTTGCCACCGTGGCATACAGATCCCCTCCCCCATTCGCATAGCAACCGCCGTCGCCTTCCCTCCCCCAAGTGCACACCAGCCACCGCCGCCTCCCTTCCCCCGCAGATCTGCCGACGCCGCCTCTGTCCGGTCCGTCCCGAGGCCCTGTCTGTCCTTGACTCACACACAGCCCACCGTCGCCTCCCCTGCCCCGCAGATCTGCCACCCCGACGCCGCCTCTGTCTGCCCCGCCGTCGCCTCTGTCCGTTCCACCCCGACGCCCCGTCCGCCCGTGCCTCCGGTTCGCCCCGAGGCCATCTTCCTCCAACCCGAGGCCGCCTCCGTCTGGTCCGCCCCGACGCCGCTCTCCTCCGACCAGAGGCCGCCTCCATCCGGTCCGCCCCGACGCCGCTTCCGTGGCCTCGGCGTCCATCCGTGTCAGTGTCGCCTCCATCACCTCGGCGTCTCGCCGCGCCGTCTCCCTCCGCCTCGACGCACCCTTCCTCGCCTCGGCATCCTGCAGCGACATTCCTGCTGGAAAACATGGCACATATTATGCTGTGACCAGAAGTCGTTCTTATTTATAGCCAAGCCTTTCCGAGCAGCTCTCTCAGCTTCATCCATTCTTCCGAGCTCTAGCAAAGGGAAAGCGAGCATGCCGTATATGTAGTTCTGGTCTTGGTTCTCTGGCAAAACTTGTTGAACAAATTTCAGGAATGTATCCGGCCGTCCCGCGTAGAAGCAGATGAGCTGCGCTCTCTTCAGGGACATGGGATCCCTCGGGAATTCCTTGAGCAACTGAAAGTGCCGCTCGATTGCCACCTCCACGTCTCTGTCCTCGCCCACTAGCGCAGAGAGCACCCGGAACACCGCCCTCTCGTACTCCGTCGCTTTGACGAGGCAGAACGTAGGCGTCGGGGTCGCTCCTGACGGCGTCGTCGGGGTTATGCCGGACGAGGCAGAACGTAGCGTTGGGGTCGCTCCTGACGGCGTCGGGGTTATGCCGGACGAGGCAGAATGTAACGTCGGGGTCGCTCCTGACGGCGTCGGGGTTATGCCGGACGAGGCAGAATGTGGCGTCGGGTTGTTCTTGACCGCGGAGGAAAACGTCGATTCGGGGTTGCGCGGGGACCATCCCTGCAACAGGTAGCATAGCCGTTTCAGTGTTTGCATTAGGGCGTGGAACCGAGAGCTTACAAATGGGAGAGTGGGAGTGAGACAAAAAAGTCAGCCCCTTCCCCTCTACCCTCAGGGGGGGTATTTATAGGGTTTGAGAATGTGAAATGCGAGATTACAATTTTGCCCTCACATGAGAGGGAATTTATAAGGGCATTATGGTCATTTCACTACTCCTAGGGGATCTTTATGGAATATTCTCAGGCATCTTCGGAGGAATCTTTAGTCGGGCCGAAGTGATCCCTGATGGCGTCGGGGTTGTGCCGGACGAGGCAGAACGTAGGCGTCGGGGTCGCTCCTGACGGCGTCGTCGAGGTTATGCCGGACGAGGCAGAACGCTGCGTCGGGGTTGTTCTTGACGGCGTCGGGGTTATGCCGGACGAGGCAGAACGTAGGCGTCGGGGTCGCTCCTGACGGCGTCGTCGGGGTTATGCCGGACGAGGCAGAACGCTGCGTCGGGGTTGTTCTTGACGGTGTCGGGGTTATGCCGGACGAGGCAGAACGTAGCGTCGGGGTCGCTCCTGACGGCGTCGGGGTTATGCCGGACGAGGCAGAATGTGGCGTCGGGGTTGTTCTTGACCGCGGAGGAAAACGTCGATTCGGGGTTGCGCGGGGACCATCCCTCCAACAGGTAGCATGGCCGTTTCAAATATCAAACCAAGTAAAAATTTGACAGGTACTACATATAACTGGAAAGAATTACACATCACGCTCCTATTTCTTACCAAAATTCTGGATAGTTTAATCTTCACTGAGACTACGTGCCACAGCCACTTTTTACGGGGAATTTCTTTTCCTGGTCCTTTACATTCATCATATACTCGAAAGGACAACATATCAACATGATATTCAGCTATAAAATAATCAAAATCAACGCTTTGTAAACATTACTGAAATCAGAAGTCCTGGTATGAACGTAGTCAAAACTGTTTTCATCAACTGAACATTTGTATGTACATTTCGCACTGTATGCAAACTAGAAAGGTTCTATATGATTGGTTAATCCTTTAAAAGGCGGATGCCGATCGCAAGGTGCTAGAGTAACAAGGCTTGAGAAATATCTATGAGCTAAGAATGTTCAGGAGTGAAACCCTGCTCTGGATCAATCTCCTGAACAGAAGCTCCGCACCGTTCTCAAGATCTCCCATGCTTCGCTCTATCGCCTGCAACTGTGCCTCCTCACAAAAAATCTTTGTTTTCTGGAACCTCCTGGAGACAAGAGACCGTTTGCTTGCTTTGGTAGTGGCATACTGCTTTGGCAACAGATGCGATATGGATTCAAGTAGAGAGACAGCCATCTCTCTGGCTTGTACCAGTAGCCTGACCAGCCTGCAGCCTTCAGAAGTTGCTTTGCTGCTGGCCTTCTTGAAAGGCTTTTGCACCTTCTTCGCCAGACGAATGACAGACTCAATCTTGAGCTGAACAGACACACCATCTCCCCTCTTGAGGACCAGTTGCAGATCCTGGGTACTCATCTTCAACTCTGCTAAGTTCTCTTGCATGGCATTGCAGAGATCAACCAGCAGAAGTGATCTGTCAAGCTCTTCCTCCACCATTTTCCTCTGCAGGGGAAAGGAGAGGCCAATTTGGTTGCTGGGCAAGCTGATGATCTCCTCTATGCAGTTGTAGATGTCTCCAAGCCTTCTCAAGCCATCACACATCATGTCGACGGTCGTGGAAGGCGAAGAGATACATGCTTTTAGGCCTTGTAGCTCCTGTTCCGCTTTGGCCTCATTGGAGTGAGGAATAGAAGGCAAACCTGTGGATCTTTCATGGCAACCCATGTTTGTAAACGTGGGATTGAAGATATAGTTCTGTGTGAAATGGAAGATAAAGAGGAGAAGAACAATACTCTGTTGGTGCTCAACCATTGCGGTGCACTCTATTTATAGTCAGGAAACAGAAGCAGTCTCGCTGGCAAAGCCCATTAGACAGAAAGAATATTGCGCACCAGCATAACCATCTATATCCAATGCAAGTTGGTGTTCTTTATCTTGTTAGGGCAACAGGCATCAATAAGTACATGTGATGTTTCAACACTTGGCGGCAAAGCTCTCCACGAGTGCCTAGCTAAACTCAGAATCCAGATCGGCGAACCGTGAGCAACTGAGGTGTATGTTGAAGGACCAGATGACTTCACCTTCCAACAACCTGCCAATTTGGTTCTCAACTTCTGATAGCTGCACCTACAACTCAATCGTCATGCAGCATTGTTGCTTTGTTTGCATATCTCTGCGACCTGCAGCATGATCCACCACACTTGCATTCGAATTATGAATAAATGTTTCACTTCTCCTTTAATCATTTACAACACAAGCAACTTATGAAAACTAATTCATAAACGTCACTGGAATGGGCTCTAGCTTGCAAAATTCAGATGTTAGAAGGTATGCCTGTTTGTGAAGGAAATATGAGGTGTTATCCTTCAGTAGCATAGTTAGAGGTGCCTACTTACATGAGGAACTTGGAAATATGGCATAACAGAATGATACAGACAGAAATTCTCTCTATCTCTGCACTCCATCTACTCATTCACGTGGCCACCACAGCCTCAGACGAGTTGATGTCCTTGTTTATCTTCGCTTAAAGCAGCATGTTGCTAAATGCTAGTCATACTACTTTGCCATGTTTCACACGTAGGCAAAATGTGGTCTGCATGACTACTTGACACTTGACAGTATAGGATGACAGATTGCTAATTAGCAGGCCAATCTGTCATGTTTTAATTATGTCAGGCAAAACAGACTGCACGGGTGCTCAGAGTAAGTTTCTGCTATAAGGCGAGCGAGCAAGACTCCCAAGGAAAATATACCAAACAAATCGAGATTTTTTTTTGAAATAATATTTTTTTTCAGAAATTTCAGAAATAATACGACGTTTGAAAATTTTCACAAATGGCCTCAATCGCCACGGGTAGTGGCGGTAGGGCCTAATCGGCATGGCTCGTGGCGATTTCAGGCTAATCGCCCATGGGAGGTGGCAATTTCTCGTTATTGCCGCGGGCCGTTACGACATTAAATGCTATCGCCGCGGGCCGTGGCGATAACTTCCCAACCGCCACGGGTGGTGGCGATTGGAAGTTAATTCCGCGCGGAAACCGCCAACCGCCACGCCACCTGGCGCAATTGCCACGGGTGGTGGCGATTACGGCGCAATCGCCAGGGGTCGGTTACCATAAACTTATGGCACCCCAGGTCGGTTACGACGACCTCCGGGCGTGCCTGGGAAGAACGAGCGAGAGCCAAAACATACGAGGCAGTCGTCGACGTGGATCAGTGTTTGCATTAGGGCGTGGAATCGAGAGCTTACAAGTGGGAGAGTGAGAGTGAGAGGAAAAAGTGAGCCCCTTCCCCTCTACCCTCAGGGGGGCATTTATAGGGTTTGAGAATGGGAAATGCGAGATTACAATTTTGCCCTCACATGAGAGGGAATTTACAAGGGCATTATGGTCATTTCCCTACTCCTAGGGGATCTTTATGGAATATTTCCAGGCATCTTCGGAGGAATCTTTAGTCGGGCCGAAGTGATCCCTGGTGGCGTCGGGGTTGTGCCGGACGAGGCAGAACGTAGGCGTCCGGGTCGCTCCTGACGGCGTCGTCGAGGTTATGCCGGACGAGGCAGAACGCTACGTCGGGGTTGTTCTTGACGACGTCGGGGTTATGCCGGACGAGGCAGAACGTAGGCGTCGTGGGCGCTCCTGACGGCGTCGTCGGGAGTTATGCCGGACGAGGCAGAACGCTGCGTCGGGGTTATTCTTGACGGTGTCGGGGTTATGCCGGACGAGGCAGAACGTAGCGTCGGGGTCGCTCCTGACGGCGTCGGGGTTATGCCGGACGAGGCAGAATGTGGCGTCGGGGTTGTTCTTGACCGCAGAGGAAAACGTCGATTCGGGGTTGCGCGGGGACCGTCCCTCCAACAGTAGCCCCTTGCCGGTTGGGGCGGTCGAACAGCGCCCATCCGAGCCGGCACACTTGTCGTAGCAACGAGGCTAGACAGTGAACTTGTGGCACCCCCGTACGGCTCCACGGACCGACGCAGGGTTACACGGGAAACTACGTCGTGCAAAGACACCGCTGCCGCACACGCGGGTTACCCGACGCGAAGACGCTCGAACTCGCAGCGAGGTTGCAAACCGAAGAAGTGGAGGAGCAAGACAACTAGTGATTTCAGAATTTCTGGATCCCTCAAATGGGAGGGGTGTCCCTCTATTTATAGGGAAAAAGGAGGGGTAGGGGAGATTACAGGAAGGCCCTCAGGCGTTTTACAATTATGCCCCTAGATATACTAACCCCCCTAGGGGCGCGTAGGTATTTTCCTTCGAGAATATTCCGGGAATATCCCGGGGGTCCCGCCCGTCATGCACGGACTTGTCACCGTCACGGTCTCGGCATTGAGCGGTGTTGGTGTCGCGACGAGGCTGGAGTTGTCGCGGAGTCGGCATCGAGCGGCCTTGGCACTTACGACGAGGTTGGAGTTGTCGCGGGTTCGGCATTGCGCGGTCTTGGCGTCGCGACGAGGTTGGAGTTGTCGCGGAGTCGGCATTGCGCGGTCTTGGCGTCGCGACGAGGTTGGAGATTCACCGATTTCCCCTAAGTACGAAAAGGCGTTGAAACTGGGTAGCGCGGGGACCCCCTCCCCAACAGTAGTCCCTCGCCGGTGCGGGCGGTCACTTAGTGCCCGTCCGAACCGGCGCACCGATCCTGGCGGGGTCGGCGCGCTGGCCGGACCAACGAACTCAGGATGGTCGCGACGTTCCCGGGTTTGCGGAATACGAACGCCCGGGACCTCGCGGCAAAACAGAGGACTTAGCGAAAAAACCCTCCGAGTCCAATCTGCAGAAAACTATTTATTTATTTTTTTCTCTTTTCTTTTCTCTTCTTTCTTTTCTTCTTTTGCACAATTATCCCCGGGGCCGATTTTCCTATTCCGGAAGTTTCGATCCACATCGGAAGTTCCGATCCACATCGGAAGTTCCGATTCAGAAGTCGGAAGTTCCGATTTTTCCAGAGCGTTCAAAATTGGGGTGACTTCGGAACCTCCGGTAAGGTCGGAACTTCCGATATCTTTACACCGGAACCTCCGATCTGACTTCTCCTTTTTTTTTCTTTTTTTGTGCCCGTGTTGGCCGAACACCCTATCAGGCCCTTGCTGGGCCGACTAGGTCACTGGGGCGGGGGCTATAAACCCCCCCGCGCGCCTCCTCCAGGGGGCCTCCCCCTGCCGTGCTCCCCCGCCACCTAGCGCCGCCGCCTTGCTCCCCCACGCCGCCGGCCGCCTTGGTCCCCCACGCCGCCGGCCGCCTCGCGCCCCCACGCCGCCTTGCGCCGCCGGCCGCCTTGCTCCACCGCCGCCGTCTTGCGCCGCCACGCCGCCGGGCCCCCGCCGTGCATCGCCGCCGCCGCGTGCCGCCACGCCGCCGCTCAAGCCGGCCCGGCCCCCGCCGTGCACCGCCGCCGCCTCTCAAGCCGGCCCGGCCCGCAGGCCACGCGGCCGCTTGCTGCCCGCTTCAGCGACCCGGCGCGCCGCCGTCGCCCAGGGGGGAGGGCCCCGCCGCCGCCGCAGCCGCACGGGAGCTGCGCCGCCGGACCGAGGCCGCCGTCGCCCAGGGGAGCCGCACCGCCGGAGGGCCCCGTCGCACGGGAGCTGCACCGCCGGGGGGCCCGCCGTCGCACGGGAGCCGCCGCTCGGGGCCCTGCCGCCGGCCGGGAGCCCCTCCGCCAGCCGGGAGCCACCGCCTGGGTGCCCTGCTGTTGCACGGGAGCCGCCGGCCGGGAGCCCCACTGCCGGCCGTCGGGCCACCCCGAGAAGCCGGCGCCTCGGACCACGGTACGGTGGCCGCCCTCCTGGTCTGCCGCCGTTTGCCACGTCGCCACCATTCGGCCACGTGCATTGCCGCTGACCCCTGCTGCTTGCCGCGGTGCACCGTCGCCGTGGACTCCGCTCCAAGGGTGACCATTGCGACGATCCAGTCTTTCTGCTTACCTGTGTTCGTCGGGTCCGCGTGCTGAGTCCGTGAGAATCTAGAGCTCCATCGTTTTCCTGTTGTATGCGATACTCGCATGTGCACGTAGCTTCTCTCCTGCTATCGTGTGTCTACTAGTGTAGAACAATGGACTGTTACAGCATTTTTTTTTGCAAGAGGCAAGTGGGTGTAGAACAATGGACTGCTACAGCATATTTTTCTTTGCAAGAGGCAAATGGGTGTAGAACGATGGACTGCTACAGCATATTTTTCTTTGCAAGAGGCAAATGGGCGTAGAACAATGGACTGCTACAGCATATATTTTTTTATTGCAATGCATTAGATGAATTTGGAAACCGCGTAGTCGCTCGTCACTTTGGTCTGTTTTCTGCCATATTCGTAAGAGTTGATTCGAATGATCGAGAGTCGTCAATGCCACGCTCACACATGCCGTACTCTTGTTGTTATCCCCCCCCTTTGGTTCGATTGATGATATAATACTCGCACATTGGGCTCGGCGTCGAATTGGGTGCCATTGTCGACTGTGATTTCGCGCGGGACGCCGAAGCGGCATATCAGATTCTTCCATATGAACTTCTGCACAGAGGCGGAGGTGATCTTGATGAGCGGTTCTGCCTCTACCCACTTGGAGAAATAATCGACTGCCACAATTACAAACTTGGCGCCATGGCTCGCGGTCCTGAACGGGCCAACCAGGTCGACCCCCCAGCGTGCGAGCGGCCATGAAGGTGGGATGGGCTGCAGGTCGTGCGCCGGAAGGTTCGTGCCTCGTCCCATCCATTGGCACGCCGGGCATAGTTTCACCAAGTCTTGCGCGTTGTGTAGCGCCGTTGGCCAATAGAAGCCTTGACGGAAAGCCTTGGAGACTAGAGCGCGCGGAGCGAGGTGGGATCCGCACAGCCCCTCGTGTATGTCCCGAACCAGCTCGGCTCCTTCCTCCTTCGAGATACATTTGAGGTACGGCGCGCACACGCCGCGCTTGTACAGGGAGCCTTGGTGGATGACGAAGCCCCTTGCCCGCGCCTTGAGCCGGCGGGCCTCGACGTGATCTTCGGGCTCGGTCTCATTGACGAGGTACCGTATCATGGGCGTTCGCCAGTCCTGCGGGGTTATGATGTTCACCTCCGGTAGCCCTTTCGTCATTGGGGTTGTGAGGACTTCGTAGAAGGCACCAGGCGGCATGCCCACGGAAGTACTTGCCGCTCGGGCCAGCATGTCTGCCTCCGTGTTCTCGCCCCGGGGGATGGGACGAACAGTGAAGCCCGAGAAGTGCTTCTCCATCGCCCGCGCCACGGCCAAGTACTTGATCATTTCTGGCTCTTTTGCTTGATAGCTCTTGTCAACGTGTCCCGCGATGAGCTGGGAGTCGCTCTTGACTAACACCCGTCGGGCTCCCGCGGCCCGCGCTTTGCGTAAGCCGAGTAGTAGGGCTTCGTACTCGGCGATGTTGTTGGTGGCCTTGAACTCCAGTCGGGCGGCGAATGAAGTGCGTGCTCCATCCGGCGACTCGAGGACTGCCCCTGCGCCGGTGCCCTCGGCGCACCATGAGCCGTCCACGCAGACGGTCCACACTGGCTCGGCGTGTCCCGGGGGAGTTGGGTGCTCGGAAGCGACCCATTCTGCCACGAAGTCCGCGAGGGCCTGTGACTTGATTGCCGTGCGAGGGAGGAACTCGACGGTGAATTGCGCGAGCTCTGTCGCCCACTTCCCGATGCGTCCTGAGGCCTCCTTGTTGCGGAGCATCTCGCCAATAGGGTATGAGGATGGTACTTGGATGGGGTGTGCCTGGAAGTAATGCCGAAGCTTCCTTGATGCCATGAGGAGAGCGTAAGCAAGCTTCTCTAGCTCGGTGTAGCGAACCCTTGCGCCTTGAAGCGACTCAGATACATAATAGACCGGGTGCTGGATACGGTCTCTTTCCTTAACTAGCACCGCGCTCACGGCTCCCGGTGTCGCGGCCAAGTACAGGAGCAGGGTCTCCCCCGGGGTTGGGCTTTGTAGCAGAGGAGGTGAAGTCAGGTATGCCTTGAGCTCATCAAATGCTTGCTGGCTGTCAGAACCCCACTCGAAACTGGACGAGCCCCTAAGGGCCCTGAAGAACGGAAGTCCCTTTTCGGCGGACCTGGACACAAATCTTCCTAGCGCGGCAAGGCGCCCAGTGAGCTTCTGCACCTCCTTAATGTTTTGGGGGGGGGCATGTCCAGCACGGCCTTGATCTTGGCTGGGTTAGCCTCAATCCCTCTTTTGGACACGAGGAAACCCAGCAGTTTACCCGCCTGCACCCCGAACACACACTTCTCGGGATTGAGCTTCATCCCCAGCCGCGCGGAGATTGCTGAACGTTTCTTCCAAGTCCTGCGCGTGAGAGCGTGCGATGGTGCTCTTGACGACCACGTCATCCACGTAGGCCTCGACGTTACGCCCCACTTGGGCGTGGAGCGCCTTCTGCACTAAGCGGGCGAAGGATGCTCCCAGCGTTTTTTAAGCCGAACGCCATGCGTACGTAGCAGAAAGTCCCAGATGGTGTGATGAAGCTCGTTTTTTTCCTCGTCATCCTTGGCCATCCAGACTTGGTGGTACCCTGAGAATGCGTCCAAGAAGCTCATGAGCTCGCAGCCGGACGTGGCGTCGACGAGTTGGTCGATGCGCGGGAGCGGGAACTCGTCCTTAGGACATGCCTTGTTGAGGCTGGTGTAGTCGACGCACATGCGCCACTTGCCGTTGGCTTTCTTCACAAGCACAAGGTTCGTGTCGACGATCGGTAAACCGGCGATCTTACGGTACTCTCGAGATGATGATTACTGGGGGGTAGGGACCTCTAGGGCCCAAGTGCCAGAGAGATCTGACAGCAGGGAACAGTCGTTTTTATACAGGTTCGGGCCTCCCTCAGGATAATAACCCTACGTCCTGTTGCTATATATTGATCGGGAACATGCTTTACAATGGGGGTGTATGTTAGTAGCTATCCTAGGCCTAGTCGTAGACTAATCCTAGCTAATCCTCCGGGCTCGACTCCTTCGAGACTGCGGGTCTTCTAGAGCTTCGCCTCCTGACTTGACCTAGATTGACTTCTTGCGACTTGTTGTCACCTAAATTGACCTGTCCTCCCCTATGGGATTACTGATCCTTATATAGGGGGTACCCAGGGTCGTACTGGACGTGGACTTACGCCCGAGTAGGACTCTGGTTTCCTTAAACGTCGGGATTGACTTTCCTAGCTTAAGGGGAGTCTTCTTTCCTTAGAGGAGTTGCCTTATCATCCGAGGATCTTTACCAAGTACGTGGTACCTTCCTAAAGCCTCGGGTAACTACGTACGGGTACCCCGAATACACGGGATACTGTACTACGCATCATCAAGCCCCCCGTCAGTACGTGAAGTGAGGTCAAGATGGTTTGGTTGGAAATCTGCCCTTGTCGGGGAGCAGCCCCTGAGCAGGCGACCCGAGTAGTCCTTGTCGATGACTTCTCCGAGTAGATTCAATCTCCATCGAGTAGTCACAAGAACCTTATCGGAATAATTCATTGGAAAAATCCAGAATGCTTTTCCGATCTGATCTGACCCGTCGATCACGGACACGCGTTCGCCTGGCGTATTTCTAGGAAACGGAACCATCGTGGCGGAAAATTCGCGTGGTGATGAAGAATCTTTTCTCTCTCTGGCCCATCTCTTGGGTCGTGGGTTGTCAGACCTGTTTGCAGTGTAATTTGGCTTGAAGGTTTATTCAGTGGGCCAAATTAAGTATTAGGTTTACTGGAAGTTGAGATGATGAAACTAACAGTATGGATGCAGCGTTTACTATTACATGCAGGATTAATACAGCCGAGTGGCCTGGACGCTCGCGGTATACTTGATACCGAGTGCTCGCGGCGTTTCCGAGTGCCCCCGAGTGCTCACTGCATCCCGAGTAGTCGTCATATCCCAAAGTGCGAAGGTGCCCGTTTGAGGTGTCCCCGAGCGCCCACTACGCCATCAAGTCACGAGCGGTACCTCTGGGTATTCAACAGTGGCGGCCCCGAGCGACATCGACCCCGAGTACTGGTGATACCGAGTGGCCCAGCCCCGAGAAGGTCTCCAGCCCCGAGGGGTTTTTTCCCGAGTACTCGGCCGACTCCCGAGCGGTACAAAGTTCATCCCCGAGCAGTCCGAGTTCGTCCCCGAGCACTCGGCGGATTCCCGAGCGGTCCAAGTTCGTCCCCGAGCACCCGTGAAGGACCATCTTCAGCAAGTCTGAATTGCAGTACTACCCTTCAAGACTTACCCGACGCTAGAGACTTCAGCCTGAGGCGCAAGAAACGCGGCGAGGCAATCAAGGAGAGTCCTACAAGATTTGGAAGTTTATCCAGTTTGTTAAGGAAGGATATCCCGTGCGCCGAAACGAGTCCGGATGTCGGCGTCCGAAGCAGTTAAGATTTGGAAAGCTATCTTGGTTTGTATGGAAAGTTACGTGTACGGTAGAATCCAGATCCTTTAAGCAAGGAAAGAGATATATTTGTAATCAGATTAGGATTAGGAGTCCGAACCTCCTACGGGAAGACCAGCCGCCCTATAAATATGTAAAGGGTGACGGCCGATTGAAATCATCCAACAATCGATCAAATCAATCTTTTACCTTTTATCTTTTATCTTAGTAGTAGATCTTTGCTGTTTTGCGCCGTAAAACAGTCGTTTCTTCTTCACGTAAGTAAGAAGATCTTTGTTGCTTTGCTCGGAAAGCAATCGCTTGTCGTACGCGTAAGTACGATAGTTATCCTTTGTTGCTTTGCTCGAAAAGCATCCGTTTATCGCACACGTAAGTGCGGTTGGCGACTCCCATCACCTAGGTGTTTCACGGATCCAATTTCGTGCGAACACAATTGGCGACTCCGCTGGGGACGTGAAGCAAAGATTACCCGATGAATCCCGACTCCAAAGACGGAAGCATCGTCAACCCGGAGAACATCATCGCCGTCACGCTCGACGATCTATCTGAAGATGAACGGCGGGAGATTGAACGACAACTTGAAGAGGAGCAGGCGGAGCGACTCCGGCAAAAGTTGGCCGGCTACCAGAAGACGAGAAACGGCGTCATCAAAAAGGTAGTCGTGCCGAGTCCACCTCCTGCGCCCAAACCCGAGGTGAGTAAACCGACTAGTCCTGATGAAATCGCTAATCTAATTGACGTGTCGGTAGCCAGCAGGTATGGCACCGAGATGGATAAATCGGCGCAATTATTCGCTCGAGTAGTGAATAGCCGATTTGACGAGTTGAAAGAACAGCTCGCTAAAGATTTGCAGAATAGTCTGCCGGGTCAGGTTAGATCTACAGCCCTACAAGTCGATAACGATCATCGGAATAAGCAGCCGATGTACCCTGACCATGACAGAGTCGATCAACGGGTAGAAGTCGCCCCCGTGATCACGACTTCTGTCAATCCGACTTCGGTACCCCAGAGTTCTTCCAACAACGACCGAAGTCTAAGCCTTAGCGCGAATATCCCACAACCATACTACCAAACAGTCGCGTACAGCACACCACCTATCCCACCGCTCGGTACCGGAGTCCCCCATGGGCCGGTTCCAGAAACATATTTTAACTCGCAGCAAGTCCAACCCGAGTTACCCCAGCCGACTTCGCGTACCCCGCTGTGCGATATGAGCTTTAAGGACCAACTCTCCGCAGTGCTCAGAGAACTCGGCGTAATACCTAAAGATGGCTCTCGGGGTTACCTAAAGCCATACCCCGAGTGCTATGACACAATGCCGTACCCCCGCGGGTTTAGAATTCCTGATTTTGTCAAATTCACAGGGGAAGACAATAGGTCGACTTTCGAGCATATAGGGCAATTCTTAGCACAGAGTAGTGAAGTCGGCACGTCGGATATCTACAGAATAAAACTTTTTCCCTTGTCATTGTCGGGTACTGCCTTCACTTGGTTCACCTCGCTTGCCCCTAGGTCTATTACGTCCTGGGCAGATCTAGAACGGCAGTTCCACGATTACTTTTACGGTGGTGAGACCGAGCTCAGGCTCTCGGATCTGACGATGGTTAAACAAAAGTACAACGAGCCGGTCTGTGATTACATTAGAAGATTCAGAGAGGTTAAGAACAAGTGCTTTAGTTTAACTATAAACGAGAAAGATCTTGCCGACCTTGCTTTTTCAGGTTTGCTCGCCCATATTAAGGACAGATTAGAGGGCCAAGAATTCCTAACCATTAGCCAAGTCGCTCAGAGGGCTGTAGCACAAGAGAACCGCGCTAAGGACGTCAAAACATACAGCCGGTTCGGAGATGCTAAGGGCAAAGCCAAAGAAAAATCGGCAATCAATGTCATAACGTACGAAAACAGCTCGGACAGCGAGGACGACGCTGACATATGCATTGCCGAGTGGGTTAATACTCCCAAGTCAAAACCATTTGCTTGTCCAGCTCTTAAACCTACACCCACTCGGAAGGAGGAGATGCGGTACACTTTCGACATTAGTAAATGCGACAAAATCTTTGACATGCTCCTGCAGGGGAATATGATCCGAGTAAGGGAAGGGCACGTGTTCCCGTCGGCGAACGAATTGGGCAAAAGAGCATATTGTAAGTGGCATAACTCTTTTTCTCATGCTACTAACGACTGCAATGTGTTTCGCCGACAGGTGCAATCGGCCATCAACGACGGACGATTGACGTTTGCTCAAAGCTCCAAGATGAAGCTCGACAGTGATCCTTTTCCAATCAACGTGATTGATTTGGAGAAGAAGAAAGTACTGATTCGGTCACATCAGGCCGAGTCCACAAAAGGAAAGAACGTCATTGTTGACGACAATGCTGCTCCAAAGATGATCAAGTCGAGTCCCTCTCCTACTCCGAAAGCAACCAACTCGAACTCCTCGCCGACTCCAAAAATGATCAAGCCAAAGAATCCAGAAGTCGGCGTCTGGAAGATTAATCGAGGGAAGAGTCAGCCCGCGAGGCCAAAGCCGACAGTGAAACAATTGCTGAACAAATACACAACCAACAATGTGTTCACTCGGCTTGGAGGAGCCAAGCGCCCCAGGTCTCCTCCCCGACAAGGTTTCGGTGGCTCCGAGTACTGGCAGGGGGAGCCCATACGTGCAACCACCATACTTAGCAACCGGTCCGGCGTACTGGGGAGGCGCACACACTTTCTACCCACAGTGCCCTCCATGGGGTTTCAACCCTTGGGCGTCGCATCCGGCTGGACCACTCGGCATGTTTCAGCCGAACTGGATCCCGTCTGGATTCGGAGAGCGGCCCCACGGAAAGAGGACGCGGGTCGAGTCGGGAATCCGACCATGGGACTTGTCGAGCGATCCATATCAACGGTGGAGAAAATTGGGTAAGTTTCTACCCTCTCATCAGAGTAGGGATAGCTCGTCGAAGTATTATAACCCTCCTTTTTGCCTTAAATAGCTCTCCCGAAGCGGAGGTATCCGAGAAGGTGGAAGCTCTCTTCATGCGTGTACCTTCTCCTGACTGTCCGATGGTCCCTACATCGCTACCCCTTCGACCTCCCAACGAGAAGGAGGAGGTTCTAGCGGTAATCCCTTTTTTCTATATGGTTTCTGATTCTTCACGCCCAACTCACATTGGCCTGTCGGGAAAAAACCCCCTCTGCAGAAAGAAGGACGCGGGGTAGATGATCCGGAAGCTGGGACCTCCATCCCTAATCGAGGCTCGACTGCGGATGACGTCCCGGGCAGCGGGAACGCTAATCCGGCCGAGAAGACGGAAGAAGCTACACGGGGCGAGATAAGCTCCGTACCACCGCCTTGTCTCCCTAGAGCAGCGGATCCTTCGGATCGACGAAGGCGCTTCAATTCACTAAAGAGGGCGAGGTACTATCTTCTTGCTCCCTGTTCTATCAAACTTATCGATCTCATCCCCAACCTCCGATACGCAATCTATAGGGACACCTCTCCGTCAACTCCCGCCTCTGTCGCTGCTCCCCAGAGGAAACCGTCCATCAAATTACGTCCTGGTTGGGGCCCGGCGGGCGGGGCATCCTCCCCTTCGCCTGCCAAGGACCGGCCGACGTCTGAACCTTCGAGCGGGGAAGCTTTGGCAGAAGATGACCCCATGGCGCTACTCGGGCCCTTGATGGAGGTAGAAAAGACTCCTGTTCCTTGATAACTTCGCTGACTGATCCTGCCGTCCCGACTGACCCGGGTGTCTCCTTTTCAGCGTGCCCGCGCTAAGTGGGATTCTACTCGCGGCGAGGTCCACTCGCTTCGCAGCGAGGTCAACTCACTCCGCGGCGAAAACAGCACACTCCGAGACCAGTCCGTCCAACTTTTACGAGTCTCTTTCTCGGGAGCGGGTGCGAGCTTCGACCGCCGAGGAGAGATTATCGAAGATGGCGGACCTCCTAGAGCTGGTGCTTACTACGGTCGGCGCGTCTGTCCGAAGCACCGGAAGCTTCTCTGATCGTCTGGCGGAACTGGATCACGTTGCCCAGGAATTTTTCCGGGCGCTTTCGTCTACCCGACTTGTAACTGCGTAGCCCTTGCGCACCAGACATGTACAAACTTTCTTTAATAAATGACTTTTTAAACCGAATCTCAGGACCAGCCCCCGATTGTTCGTTCGAGAGACCTTCTCGAGTGGGCAATCGACTAGCCTCAAACGTAGAACTTCTGGAGTTGGTCAATGTTCCAGGAATTCGTTAGGACTCGGCCGTCTTCCATTGCTAGTCGGAAAGATCCTGGTCGGGTAGCTTCGACTATCGTGTATGGACCTTCCCATTTAGGAGAAAGCTTATTACTGTTGCTTTTGTTTTGTACGAGTCGTAGGACGAGGTCTCCGACCTGCAATGAGCGTTGTCGAACATGCCTGTCATAATAGCGACGGAGCTTTTGCTGGTATTGGGTGGCCCGCAGTAGGGCCTGGGTCCGTTTCTCCTCGATGAAGTTGAGGTCGTCCTCTCTTCGAGGGATTTCTTCCTTGTCGGAATACAATTTCACCCGTGGCGATTTTAGGATAAGTTCACATGGCAGCATGGCCTCGGCCCCATATACCAAACTAAACGGAGTTTCTCCGGTGGCTCGATTAGAGGTTGTCCGTAAGGCCCAGAGTACGGAGGGCAACTCGCGAACCCAAGCTTTGGCGTGGGCGGAGAGTCTGTCGAAGACGCGAGTTTTCATCCCCTGAAGTATAAGTCCGTTGGCGCGCTCGACCTGTCCGTTGCTCTGTGGGTGTGCAACCGAGGCATAACATATCTTGGTGCCGAGCTCGGTACAGTATTCAATGAAGTCGGGAGCTGGAAAACTGGGTACCATTGTCGGTTATGATTCTGCTCGGGACGCCAAATCTGGTCATAACGTTTCGCATTATGAACCGTTTAGCTGCCTCTGATGTGATCTGTACGACAGGTTCGGCTTCGATCCATTTGGTGAATGTATCGATTGCGACGAAGAGGAAATTATAGTCCCCTAGGTGCTACCGGGAATGGTCCTAGGATGTCGAGACCCCACGCGGCGAATGGCCATGACAAGGGAATAGTTTGTAGTGCCTGGGCGGGCTGGTGAATGCGTCTGCGGTGGAATTGACACTGACGGCATCGCTTCACTAACTCGCTCGCGTCATGTAGGGCTGTCGGCCAATAGAAACCTTGTCTAAAGGCCTTTCCGACCAGGGTTCGGAAAGATGCATGCGCCCCGCACACCCCTCCATGGATCTCTTCGAGTAGTCTTATACCCTGCGTCTGAGGGATACACCGCATGAGCACTCCGTGAGCCCCTCGTCGGTAGAGGGCCCCATCGACCAAGGAATACATCCTGACGCGCCGGGCAATTTGCTCGGAAAGTGTATCGTCCTCAGGGATAGTTCGATCGAGAAGGTACTTGCGGATGGGTTCTATCCACGACTCTTCAAGATCGAGGAGAGCGACGAGGTTACCCGCCACTCCCCTCGGAGCGTCAATGCCTGGTGACACCCTTGAGTGGTGCCTGTCTACCACTCCTTCGTCCTCGGGTTCGAGAGAACCTACGGAAGGCGTCGAGATCCTTTCTACAAAGGCCCCGGGTGGGCATGGAGACCGCGAGGAAGCTAGGCGGGCAAGACTGTCGGCTTGGCAGTTATCCTTTCGAGGGATATACCGTACTTCAAAACCAACGAACTTCTTCTCTAGCTTTCTCACCTCCGCGAGGTAAGCCGCCATGTTTGGGTCTGTGGTCTGGTACTCCTTGGACACTTGTCTTGCCACCAACTGCGAATCTCCATTCATGAGGAGGCGGTGAATTCCGAGGGCAGAGGCGACCCGGAGACCGGCTAGCAAACCTTCGTACTCGGCCACGTTATTCGTAGCCGGGAAGTCAATCTGCAGTACGTACTGCAGGCGTTCTCCAGTCGGAGAGGTCAAGACTATTCCAGCCCCCGCACCTTCGATGGTTAATGAACCATCGAAGTGCAATGTCCAGATGTCGTCCTTTACTGCTGGTGACGCCGAGTTGTCGGGTTCCGTCCATTCGGTGATGAAGTCGGCGAGGACTTGCGACTTTATGGCCGTACGCCGGACGAAGTGGATGTCGAATTCTCCGAGCTCGACAGCCCATTTGGCGATTCGGCCAATGGCCTCGCGGTTGCGGAGGATTTCTCCCAGAGGATAGGTGGTCGGAACCATGATCGTGTGAGCTTGGAAGTAGTGTCGGAGCTTGCGTGATGTAGTGAGGACCGCGTATAGGAGTTTCTGAACTTGAGGATAGCGCTCCTTGGGTCCGTGTAGGATTTCGCTGATGTAGTACACTGGTTTTTGGATTTTCTCACGATGCTCAGGGGTCCCGCGTTCCACCGTCAGCACTCCGCTGACCGCGGTCGGTCCGGCTGCGATATAAAGCAGTAAAGTTTCTTCGGGGTTGGGCGCGACCAATACCGGAGGGGTGGTTAGGTACTCTTTGAGTTCTTGGAATGCTGCTTCAGACTCCGCTGTCCATTCGAAGCCGTCGTGTTGTCGCAAATGTTTGAAGAACGGGATCCCACGATCCCCTAGTCGGGAGATGAATCGGCTCATAGCCGCCATGCATCCCGTGAGTCTTTGGACGTCTCGGACCGTTCTTGGAGACTTCATCTCAGCGATCGCCCGTATTTTATCGGGATTCGCCTCGATCCCTCGGTGCGACACCAGAAAACCGAGTAGTTTTTCCAGCGCAGACTCCGAAGGTGCACTTTTCTGGGTTTAGCATGATTCTGTTTCTTCGGAGGTTGGTGAATGTTTCCGACAGGTCCGAGATTAAATCTTCTTTCTTCTTTGTTTTCACGACAAGGTCGTCGACGTATGCTTCGACGTTTCGACCAATTTGGCTGTGGAGGGCGAGCTGCATTCCACGTTGGTACGTTGCTCCCGCATTCTTTAGTCCGAAGGGCATCTTCGAATAGCAGAAGACTCCGAACGGAGTTACGAAGGAGGTTTTCTCCTCATCCTCCCGACACATGCTTATTTGGTGATAGCCTGAATAAGCGTCGAGAAGGCTTAGGTAGTCACACCCGGATGTTGAATCTACTATCTGATCTATTCGGGGTAAGCGGAAAGCATCTTTGGGGCAAGCTTTGTTAAGATCTGTGAAATCGACACACATCCGCCACTTTCCGTTGGCCTTCTTAACCATGACTGGATTCGCAAGCCACTCGGGGTGTTCGACTTCCCGGATGAAACCGGCTTTTAGGAGCTTTTCAATTTCTACTTTGATGGCTTCTTTTCGATCCGGGGCGAATCGTCGTAGCTTTTGCTTCACTGGTGTGGCGTCTCGACGGACGGCGCCCAACCTGTGCTCAATCACCTCCCTAGGGATCCCGGGCATGTCGGACGGTTGCCATGCGAATACATCCGAATTCTCCCGGAGGAACGTAGCGAGTGACGACTCTAAGTCTGAGTCGAGTGTCGACCCGATCCGAACTGTCTTGGAGGGCTCTGATGGATCCAGAGGGACTACTTTCACTTCGCCATGAGTTCTCACAGCCGCGTGGGTTTTTGAGGGTATAAGCTCTCCGCTTCCCGAAAGCACGTGGTCGAGGCTGCGCTTGTCGCAGAGAAGTGCTTCTCTGGGGGAGCTCCTTATCGTAAGGGCACCCTTTGGGCCGGGCATCTTCATGCACTGGTATGCGTAGTGCGTAGCTGCCATGAACTTGGCCAGGGTAGGTCGCCCTAAGATAGCATTGTAAGCTGTCTCAAAATCGACTACGTCGAACAGGATTTTCTCTGTTCGGAAATTCTCCGGTGTACGGAAGGTAACCGGGAGAGTAACTTGCCCAATCGGCGTGGCCGATGAGCCCGGGACGATGCCGTGGAAAGCGTGTGTCACTGTCTGTACAGACGATCGTGCCACCTGCATAGCATCGAGAGCGTTGGCGAATAGGATATTGAGGGAGCTCCCTCCGTCTATTAGCACTCGGCCAACTCGGCAATTGTTGATCGTGGGCTCGACCACGATCGGGTACCGTCCCGGTCGAGCACAGTTTTCGGGGCAATCGGCCTGGTCGAATGAGATCGCTACCTCAGACCACTTGATCGCTCGAGGGACTCGCGGTATACTCGCGAGGACTTCTCGGGCGATCGCCTTATACTGCCTCTTGGACTCATAAGAGGTTGAGCCCCCGAATATGTGCTCAATTGCTCTGACATGCCCCTGGAAAGGCTCAGGGGTGGAATCACTGTCTTCGGAAGATGTCTCCCGGCTGTTGTTAGCGACCTGAGGGTTTTCCTCGCGGAACCTCTCTCGCTCTTCCCGAAGGTATTTCTTGAAGATGCGGCATTGGCGCAGATCATGCGAGTCGGTCTGGTGGAAGTCGCACCAGGGCTCGGACGCCTTGTCGGAGGATGTTGCGGGCTTATCTTTGGAGCGTGGCTTCCAGGTACGCTTCTCGGTGGCGTCAGCCATCACCTCGTCGGTTCTGGTCCTTTTCTCCTTGTTCCCTCCAGAGGGCTTCTTCTTGCGCTTGGTTTTGCACGAATCGCCTCTTGATTGGAGGGGAGAACTGGTAGACTCGCCCCGCTGTTGCTTGATGTAACGCAGGGTTTCCTCTGCGCAGGCAGCCTTCTCGGCCAGGTCCATGAGCTGCCTGGTGGTTCTTGGTGGCCGCATGATCAAATCGTGCGTACACATCTCATTTCGACTGCCCCGAGTGAAGGTGCGGATGACATCTGAGTCCGTTATTTCGGGTATAGTGTTGCGGACAGCACTAAACCTCTTCGTGAACTCGCGGAATGTTTCGTCTGGTCGTTGGACGACAAGGAATAGATCGTCGACCCGACCAGGCCTTGGGAAGGTACCCTGGAAGTTCCCGAGTAGCATGTCGCATAGCTGTCCCCAGGAACGAATCGTTCCTGGGGGTAAGTTCGTCAACCACGTCCTGGCGGCTCCTCTGAGAGCAGTAGGGAGGTAGTTGGCCATCACCTTCTCGTCACCGCCGGCCGCCTCAATCGCGGTGGTGTAGATCTGGAGGAACTCTACGGGATTCGTGGTTCCGTCGTACGATTCGAGCGAGCCCGGCTTGAAACGAGAAGGCCATCATACTTGTCGGAGTTCCTGGGACAGCGCTTGGCATCCGCTGAAGGATCCCCGATAAGGCACGTTTTCACCGCTATTCGGGGTCGCGGACCGGCCCCGAGTATTGGTGTTGTGTGCGCGGTCTCTCCGAGAAGGTTGCTGCTCTTGCTGGCGCCTTTGACGGCGGCGCTGCTCGAGCTGTTCTCGGAGGTCCACTGGCTACTCCTCCTGAGGAGACCGATTCCTGGGGTGTCGTCCCTCCGGGTCTCGTTCTTCCAACGGAGGAGGGGTATGCACCCGAGCAGAGCTGTGGGTCGCCGATCTGGCCCGAGAAGACTCGGCCTAGTTCTGAGCCTCCTGGAGGTCAGCCCCCAGCCGTCGTAGCCACTGCACGCCCGCGGGTGTAGATAGATCTGCCACGGGAGGCTGTGACAGTAGATTGCGCACTTCCGCAAGTCTTCGAGCAGTTCGGGACACGTACTCCCTCGTTCCCGGGGGGATCTTTCCCCTAGGGCAGGCAGGTCTCCGTCCCGACGAGGAGTTCTCTCCCCGTCGGCGGGCAAACTCCCGCCTACGTGGGAGCCAGCCAGCGCATTACGCGGCTGTGAGCCCCCGGGCAAATCTGGATCTACGGGGTCTTCTTGACCATCGTCGATCGCGAGTACCATCCGAGGTCCTTGGCTGGACGACGTGTACTCGTACTCCATCGTGTTGTCCTCATCGGACCCAACGCGGGTAATGTCTTGATCGTACTCACGGTCAGAATTAGCAGGAGAGATTCCGGCCATGGGGCTGGTCGTTCCTGCCGGGGAGTCGTCATTCAAGACCAACTTCCCGCTGAAGGCCCTGGCGCACTCGGTTCTGAAGTGGTCAGCTTCGCAATCCGAGTCCTCTCCAGGGGCGTATTCTCCGAAGTCAACTCGATCCGTTACCGGGTACGGGTCCATGGGGCCAAAGTTGTCGTAGAAGCCCTGGTCCGAGTACCCAGTGCGGGGCGAGATGGCGATCGGGTTTCCTGCCGTGCTCGCTACTTCCTCCTCGGTCGAGACCGAGGAGGGTTGCGCGAACGGCGCTAGCATCTGATCGCGCCTAGTTGCGCGTCCTGCCGACTTCGAGTCTTCCTGGACGGCTTGGTCCGGAGAGGTCCCCACGGTCGGCGCCATCTGTCGACGATCGGTAAACCGGCGATCTTACGGTACTCTCGAGATGATGATTACTGGGGGGTAGGGACCTCTAGGGCCCAAGTGCCAGAAAGATCTGACAGCAGGGAACAGCCGTTTTTATACAGGTTCGGGCCTCCCTCAGGATAATAACCCTACGTCCTGTTGCTATATATTGATCGGGAACATGCTTTACAATGGGGGTGTATGTTAGTAGCTATCCTAGGCCTAGTCGTAGACTAATCCTAGCTAATCCTCCGGGCTCGACTCCTTCGAGACTGCGGGTCTTCTAGAGCTTCGCCTCCTGACTTGACCTAGATTGACTTCTTGCGACTTGTTGTCACCTAAATTGACCTGTCCTCCCCTATGGGATTACTGATCCTTATATAGGGGGTACCCAGGGTCGTACTGGACGTGGACTTACGCCCGAGTAGGACTCTGGTTTCCTTAAACGTCGGGATTGACTTTCCTAGCTTAAGGGGAGTCTTCTTTCCTTAGAGGAGTTGCCTTATCATCCGAGGATCTTTACCAAGTACGTGGTACCTTCCTAAAGCCTCGGGTAACTACGTACGGGTACCCCGAATACACGGGATACTGTACTATGCATCATCAGTTGGCGAGCCACTCTGGGTGCAAGACTTCTCGAACGACTCCGGCTTTCAGAAGATCATTGACCTGTTCGCGGGCTGCCTGCTGGCGCTCGGCGCACATCTTCCTCATCCTTTGCTTCACGGGGCGGGCGTCCGGGCGGACGTACAGCTTGTGCTCGATGATCTCCCGTGGGACACCTGGGAGATCCTCGTGTTCCCAAGCAAAGATGTCGGCGTTGTCCCGGAGGACCTTGAGGACCTCTTCTGACACCTCCGGAGCAAGATCCGCCCCAAGGAGCGCGGTCTTACCCGGAGCATCATCGCGTAGGGGAATGGCACGCGTCTCCCCGTCCGGTTTCGGCTTCGGGGTCCATCGCCCCGTGCCTGGCAAGGGGTGAGTCCCTGGCCCCGTCGGGCCTTCTTCTAACTGTACGTTGTGGACGTAGCAGTTGACAGCTTGCGCTCGTTCATCGATTCTTCGGGACAAGTTTTGATCCCCGCGCACCGTGATGACGCCTTGCGGTGCTGGGACCTTCATGCACAGGTATGCATGGTGAGGTATAGCACCGAACTTGTTGAGTGACACCCGCCCCATGATGATGTTGTACTGGTACGGTAGGTCGACGACGTCGAATGTGATGTTCTCGGTGCGGGAGCAATTACCCGAGCCGAACGTGACGGGGAGCTCGATGCGTCCCATGGCGGCGATTGGCTCGCCTCCAAAGCCCAGCAAGGGGATGCCTGGGGCTCGGAGGAGTGATGACGGTATGCCCATCTCTTTGAAGGTTGATGAGAACATGATGTCCGCGGAACTCCCCCCGTCGATGAAGACGCGATGCACCTCCGCATCCGAGATCATCGCAGTTATGACGAGCGCGTCATGATGAGGGAGGGTGACCCCCACGGCATCTTCAGGCCCGAAGGTCACGGGTGTGGATGCCCAAGCGGGGAGCTCAGTAGGCGGAAAGGAGGCGATGTGGCTTATCTGTCGGGCATACGCGCGCCTTTGGCGCTTGGACGGGAAGGTATGCGCGTTGCCTCCTATGATGGCGTGGATAACACGGTGAGGGTTGATCACTTGTACCGGTGCCGCGCCCTGGGGAAGGGGCGGTGGCGGTGGCAACTGAAGGCATGGCTCCCTTGGGGCGGGAGCCCGTGCTGGGGGTCGAGCATCGTCCGTCGGTCTTGGGCGAAGCTGCTCGCGCGTCCTGCGGATCACATCGCACTCGGCGGTGGAGTGGTTTTATGACCGGTGTAGCTCGCAGAACTTCCTCGCGTGGTTGCCGTTCCCGGTAGCATGTTGATGGCTCTGTCGGCCACGGTTGCCACGTCCTCCACCACGATCGTGGTTTCGCTCGCCGCTGTGGAGACCCCGATGCACGGGGTCACGGTCCTCGAGGCGCTCATGGCTCCGCGCTTGGTCACGGTCGTCGCCACGCCGGGGATGGGTGGGGGACCGCTCGTCGTATCCGTCCACTTGGTGCACGCCACGATGGCGTGGCTGAGGATCATCATGAGTCGCCTTGGGCTGCCTGGCGGCCGCCAGCGCCTTGTTTCGCAGCTGGAGTTCTCCTTCTTCTTGAAGAGCGTATCTCTCCATGGTGTCGTACAATTTTTGGATGGTGGTTGGCGGGCTCCGGTCCAGTTTGGCGCACAGGGCCGGGTTCCAGATGGACCTTCGCGCGGCGGAGCACACGCTTTCGTCGGTGATGCTGCGTATCTGACATTGCACATTGGCGAAGCGCTTGTGAAATGCTTGGATGGTTTCCCGTGGTCCTTGGACCAGCGCATAGAGATCCGCAGCTGTCACGGCCTTGGTCTTGTTTCCCTGGAAGCGCGAGTGCAGCAGCTGGCGGAGTTGCTCCCAAGAGTATACCGAGCCGGCGGAGAGCGTGAGGTACCACGACCGCACTATCCCAGAGAGCTTGAGGAGGAGGCTCTTCGCCATGGTGGCTTCATTCCCTCCTGCCGCAGATACGGCGGCCTCGTACACGCGGGTGAACTCGGCCGAGTCGGCGTCACCTGCATAGCTCGGGAGATCCGCGAGACGGAACTTGTGTGGCCACGGCTTTGCTTCGAGCCCGGGGCTGAGGGGACTTCTGTCGTCGGCGATGTTGATGACTTCGTGCCTCGCAGCGTGGGTAGTTGGTGCGGCGACGTACTCGCGGGCGTCTTCAGCGCTGTCCAGGATGGCGTCCGTCTCGCGCAGGGTGGCGAGGGCCGCTTCGCGTCTCCGCCGAATTTCCGCTCGCAGCGCTTCCGCTTCCGAGGTTCCCGGCGGGGTCGCAGGTCTCGCGCGCGCAACTGTCTCCTGTAGTCGGCGTCGCTGTTCTTCGGCGACCTGTGGGTTTGTTTGGACTTGCTCCATTGCCGCCGCGCGTCCTAGCGCTTGCTGGTTGCGAAGGGCGTCAGCCTGTGCCGTCGCAGCGTCGAGGGCCGGGCTCGCCGCGTCCACCGCCGCTGCCTGTCGTGCGCGTGCTTCGGTGGCCTCGCGTAAGAGCCCCTCCATGCGCAGGCCATCGGCTTTGAGTGCTTCTAGCCCAGCCTGCAGCTCCTCCGCCTTCCGGTTTGCTTCCGCAGCTTGCTGCCTTAGGGCCTCGATTTCCGCCTCGCTGTTGGCAACCTGGGCGGAGGCTTCTGAGCCGACTACCTGTGCGTCGGTGGAGGGGTTGGGTGCAGCGTTCGCTGCCGTCCTTCAGGGTCGTTGCTCTCGCGCTCGCCGTGGCGGTGGCAACGGCCTTCCGCTTCGTTCCTCCTCGCTTCTTGGGCGGCATGGTTTGATCGTCCTGCGGGTTGACGGTGGCGTCTTCGCGATCCCGGTGGTGGCTGCGGTCTTCGTCACACGGCTTCTTGTTAGCTTCCCACAGACGGCGCCAACTGTCATAGCAACGAGGCTAGACAGTGAACTTGTGGCACCCCCGTACGGCTCCACGGACCGACGCAGGGTTACACGGGAAACTACGTCGTGCGAAGACACCGCTGCCGCACTCGCGGGTTACCCGACGCGAAGACGCTTGAACTCGCAGCGAGGTTGCAAACCGAAGAAGTGGAGGAGCAAGACAACTAGTGATTTCAGAATTTCTGGATCCCTCAAATGGGAGGGGTGTCCCTCTATTTATAGGGAAAAAGGAGGGGTAGGGGCGATTACAGGAAGGCCCTCAGGCGTTTTACAATTATGCCCCTAGATGTACTAACGCCCCTAGGGGCGCGTAGGTCTTTTCCTTCGAGAATATTCCGGGAATATCCCGGGGGTCCCGCCCGTCATGCACGGACTTGTCGCCGTCACGGTCTCGGCATTGAGCGGTGTTGGTGTCGCGACGAGGCTGGAGTTGTCGCGGAGTCGGCATCGAGCGGCCTTGGCACTTACGACGAGGTTGGAGTTGTCGCGGGTTCGGCATTACGCGGTCTTGGCGTCGCGACGAGGTTGGAGATTCACCGATTTCCCCTAAGTACGAAAAGGCATTGAAACTGGGTAGCGCGGGGACCCCCTCCCCAACAACACTAATCCCCAATGGGTTGGTGTGCAGGCTGGATCGACCACCCTTCGCGAATAGTTATTTTCTCCCGAGCGGTGCTCGACGGGGCAGTTTTTCTTTCTTTTCCTTCTCTCTCTTCTTTTTTTCTTTTCTTCCTTTTTCTTCCTTTTTCTTTTTTCTTCTTCTCTTTTCTCTCCTTTCTTTTTCTCCCTTTTTCTTTCTTCCCCCTTTTCTTCGGCGACAGCGCGAGCGGAGTAGCAGCAGGCACGCGCTCACGGCGAACGCGTGCGGCGCGCAAACGAACGCGGGCGAACGCGAATGAACGCGGGCGAACACGAGCGGCGTGCGAACGAACGAGGGTGACGTGCAAGCGAACGCGTGGCCTTCTTCCTTTCGGGCTCCCTTGACAGCATCGACGCGAGCCTCAACGCAAGAGCGTCGACCCGAACCTCGACTTGTGGAGTGCCGATCTGGGCCTCATCAACCCGGACCTCGACGCGGGACTGGGCAAGCTCGATCTGGGCCCTTCCAGCATGGACAAGTCGCTCGTCGAAGGCCTAGCGGCGGAGGGCAAAATCCCGGATCTCGACGGCCCGTATGGCATCGAGCTCCCCAAACCCTCAATAGTGAGAGCGGAGCTGAGGAATGGGCGTCGAGGTGGTCTTTGATGACGTCGACGTAGACCTTGACGATAACAGACGTCAAGGTGGTTCTTGACGATGTCGATGTAGCCCTCGACGGTGACAGACGTCGAGGTAGTCCTTAACGACGCTAAGGTAGACCTTGATGACGACGGGCGCTGAGGTTGCCCTTGACGTCGTCGACGTAGTCCTTGATGACGTCGACGTAGTTCTCGACGGAGACGGACAGTCGATGTTGTCCTTGACGATGTCGACGTTGACGTGCGCTGAGCTCGCTCTTGACGTCGTCGACGTAGACCTTGACGACGTCGGCGTAGTCCTCGACGATGACGGATGTCGATGTAGTCCTTGACGATGACGAACACTGTGGCTGCCCTTGACAGCGTCAGCTTGGTCATTGACGGTGGATGCGGAAGACTTCGAAAACGGGCTAGCGCGGGGAACCCTTCCCCAACAGTTGTAGCCCCTCGACGATTCGGGTGGCTGACGAGCGCCCGGACCGACGCACCAATTCCTGAGGGGTCGGCGCATGGTCCGAGCTGGTCAGTAGGACAACAGGTGCTCTGAATTTTAACAAGGTGCCGCGGTCTTGGAGTCGCGTGGGGTCAAGCGACCTGACCGCTTTGGGGGAAGCAGTCTGACCGGCGGGGTGGTCTGACCGAGAGCGGAGTCCGGCGGGGTGGAGCGGAGTCCGGTGGGGTTTGCAAGGGGTCATGCGTCGTCACACGGGGCTCGGCACAGCCGCGCGTAGCAAAGCCCCTGCGTGGTCGTGACAGAGCTCCGGTGATGTCCGCGAAGGGTCCAGCTCTTTGGTCGCGCTGTTGAAGGCACGTATGGTGCCTGCCGGCTTTGTCCCGTGGGTGCCATGTGTGCGGAGGGCATCGAGGTCGTACGGTGCCCGCTGGCTTTGGTCCCACGGGTGCCGTGCATATGGAAGGCACCGATGTGGGCAGAGTGTCAAACACCGGAGGAAGCATTTTGACGTTGACGCGATGCTTGCGAAGCGTGGTGACATCGCATGTTGACATCGGGATCAAAATTTGAAGTTCTACTTAGAAAAAATACTAGAACTTCTTAAAGATAAAGTTAGCTTGATATGCTTAACTAGAGGATATACTTAAATAAAATTATAGAATTTATTGAACTTTCTTTTTATTTCTCTAATTCGCAAATCAATTTTTCTAATCTAATATAATTTTTTCCAATTTCTATATTAAATTGGATTTCAGATATTTTCAATTTGATATGGCTCGGACGAATAATCTAATCTGATGAGGCATGTCCGCGTCGGCGCAGTATCTTGGCACCGAGGGGCATGTCCACATCGGAGGAGCATGTTGGCGCCGAGAAGCATGTTCACTTTAGCGAAGCATGTTGACGCCAGATGAGGCATGTCCGCGTCGGCGGGGTATGCCGGTGTTGAGGAGCGTGTCAACGAGCGTGTCACGCGAACGGAGTATATTCACGTCGACAGAGTATGTTGACACCAAGGAGTACATCCACACCGGCGGAGTGCCGGCATCGGACGGAGCATGTTCGTGACGGCGGAGTGCGTCGGCGCCGAGGGGTACATCCACACTAGCAAAGTGTCGGCGTCGGACGGAGCATGTCCGTGACGGCGGAGTGCGTCGGCGCCGAGGGGTACATCCACACTAGCAGAGTGTTGGCGTTGGATGGAGCATGTTCGCGACGGCGGAGTGCCGATGTCGGACGGAGCATGTCCGTGACAGCGGGGTGCGTCGGCGCCGAGGAGCACGTCCGTGCCGAACGGAAGACGTCGACACTGGGCAGAGTCTCGACGCTGCGCGAGGCGTGTCGATGTCGTGCAAGGCATGTCGACATCGAGCGGAGTGATGACACTCGGCAGCTCGGCTTTGTTTCTGGGGGAGACCCTCGTCTAGATGGTGCCGTCACCACGCGTGGATGAGATAAGCAGATGTTAGTGTTGCGCTGATGCGGACATTGAGTCTGCGCGCTCCGATTTTGGGTTTGCCTACAGGCAAGCTCCTTGCCGAGATGGAGCCGAGTGTGGAATTGTCGAGGCACACATGGACCGTGCCCTGGGGAGGGCGTTGAGGCGCATGTGATACCTTGCCCGCGGATGGTGTTGGAGCGTGCTGCGGTACCTTGTCGAGACGTCTGTGGTGTCACCTGCGTCGATGCGAACACATCGCGGGACGATATTGGTGTGCGCATATGGCTGGCGACGAGCGCGAAGTCCGGTACCTGCAAGGTGTGTGCCCTTTTTGCATGAATTTTGACGCGGCGTGCTCTGGTGGGATTATTAAGCCGTCGTGTCGGAGGAGATAGTGTGTTGCGAGGTGTGCAGTACCCTGCCTCCCAACGGAAAAACCTAGCGCTCGAGGACATGGCTGAGAGCGCTTGTGGCCTTCCCTAACCCCAACCTTTGATGCCCACCGGCATAGCAAGGAGTGCATTGATGCTTCCCCATGGCATGGGCACTTCGCATGCGACAGGGACAAATAAATATCATGCAATTGCTACAGTTACTTAGTGTATGATGACGACAACACATGACACTCGATGGTGGCAAACACTTGGCGCTCGATGGCAGCAAACACTTGGCACTCGATGGCGACAAACAATCAGTCACTCGATGGTGACAAACCCATGACACTCGATGGTGGCAAACACTCGGCGCTCGGTGGTGCGTGCAAGAACATTCTGCCTTACTTTGACGTATATATGTCTGTTTCGACGTCGCGGAGAGCTTACCGTCGCACGACCTCGGAGGGAAGGGGCACTCTATCCCAAACGGAGATGGCTCGACATCGCGGGGAGCTTACCGTCGCACGATCCCGGAGGGAAGGGACACTCTATCCCGGATGGAGGTGGCTCGACATCGCGGGGAGCTTATCGTCGCGCGACCCCGGAGGGAAGGGACACTCTATCCCGGACGGAGGTGGCTCGACGTCACGGGGAGCTTACCGTCGCACTACCCCGGAGGGAAGGGACACTCTATCCCGGACGGAGATGGCTCGACATCGCGGGGAGCTTATCGTCGCACGACCCCGGAGGGAAGGGACACTCTATCCCGGACGGAGATGGCTCGACATCGCGGGGAGCTTATCGTCACATGACCCCGGAGGGAAGGGACACTCTATCCCGGATGGAGGTGGCTTGACGTCGCGGGGAGCTTGAGCCATGTCGACGCGTTAAGCCCTTTGTTGAGACGGAGTTGTCTACACTTGTGGATGAAGTGTGGTGACGCTAACATAGATGTCCGCTACTGACATGCTTGGTCGAAGCGGCACGGGCAATGCGGACGTGCGTGTGACTGATGTCAATGTCGATCCCGTGCAGAGTCGACGACGATAGGAGCGAAGGACGCACAGTCTGAAGTGGCAGGTGGTCACCGGGACGACGAGGTCGCGCGATGTCACCGAGGGCGAGCGTGCTCGTATGCAAGTCCGAACACACGCTCGCAGGTGGCGCAGTCATGCCCTGACAATGTTGACGTCGAGCTCGAGCGATGTTCCCGAGGACAACCATTGAGGCCACCAAGTCTGAACCTGTGCGGCTATTGATGACATCGAGCTCGCGTGATGTCGCCAAGGGTAGGGCGGAGGACACTTAAGTCCGAGCACACGCACGGACGATGTTGATGAGGAGCCCCTAGTGTCGCCGAGGGTGCGCAGGCAAGCGAGCGAGCCGCAATCTCGTAGGCGACCGAGCGCGTGGGGCGTGGGCGATGTTGACGAGCCCCGGATATCGTCGAGGACGGACGCAGAAGACGCCAAGTCCGAGAGCGCGCATGATGGCGATGTCAACGACGAGCCCCTGGTGCCACCGAGGGCGGGCGCGGAGGACGCCAAGCCCGAGAGCGTGGACGAGGGTGATGTTGATGACGAGCCCCTAGTGTTGCCGAGGGCGGGCGCGGAGGACGCCAAGTCTGAGAGCGTGGACGAGGGCGATGGCGACGACGAGTCCTTAGTGTCGCTGAGGGCTGGCGCGGAGGACGCCGAGCCCGAGAGCGTAGACGAGGGCGATGTCGATGACGAGCCCCTGGTGTCGCCGAGAGCGGGCGCGGAAGCGTGCGGGCGAACGCGCGCGACGTGCGGGCGACGTGCGCGCGATGTGGACGAGGGCGATGTCGATGACGAGCCTCTAGTGTCGCCGAGGGCGGGCGAGGAAGGGTGCGGGCGAACGCGCGCGACGTGCGGGCGACGTGCGCGCGATGTGGACGAGGGCGATGTCGATGACGAGCCTCTAGTGTCGCCGAGGGCGGGCGCGGAAGCGTGCGGGCGAACGCGCGCGACGTGCGGGCGACGTGCGCGCGACATGAACGAGGGCGATGTCGATGACGAGCCCCTGGTGTCGCCGAGGGCAGGCGCTGAGGACGCCAAGCCCAAGAGCGTAGGGCGAGGGCGACGTCGATGACGAGCCCCTAGTGTCGGCAGTGCCCGTGGAGAGGTCGCGTGCGTCGCGGTTGCCGACGTCGTTCTGGAGTTTCTCTTCGCCATCATCCTAGTTGACATGACTTCTTGCCCGTGTCTCCACGATCGGCGCCAATTGTCGTGGATATAAGTCTAGACAATAAACTTATGGCACCCCCAGGTCGGTTACGATGACCTCCGGGCGTGCCTGGGGAGAACGAGCGAGAGCCAAAACATACAAGGCAGTCGTCGACGTGGATCAATGTTTGCATTAGGGCGTGGAACCGAGAGCTTACAAGTGGGAGAGTGGGAGTGAGACGAAAAAGTCAGCCCCTTCCCCTCTACCCTCAGGGGGGTATTTATAGGGTTTGAGAATGTGAAATGCGAGATTACAATTTTGCCCTCACATGAGAGGGAATTTATAAGGGCATTATGGTCATTTCGCTACTCCTAGGGGATCTTTATGGAATATTCCCAGGCATCTTCGGAGGAATCTTTAGTCGGGCCGAAGTGATCCCTGATGGCGTCGGGGTTGTGCCGGACGAGGCAGAACGTAGGCGTCGGGGTCGCTCCTGACGGCGTCGTCGAGGTTATGCCGGACGAGGCAGAACGCTGCGTCGTGGTTGTTCTTGACGGCGTCGGGGTTATGCCGGACGAGGCAGAACGTAGGCGTCGGGGTCGCTCCTGACGGCGTCGTCGGGGTTATGCCGGACGAGGCAGAACGCTGCGTCGGGGTTGTTCTTGACGGTGTCGGGGTTATGCCGGACGAGGCAGAACGTAGCGTCGGGGTCGCTCCTGACGGCGTCGGGGTTATGCCGGACGAGGCAGAATGTGGCGTCGGGGTTGTTCTTGACCGCGGAGGAAAACGTCGATTCGGAGTTGCGCGGGGACCATCCCTCCAACAGGTAGCATGGCCGTTTCAAATATCAAACCAAGTAAAAATTTGACAGGTACTACATATAACTGGAAAGAATTACACATCACGCTCCTATTTCTTACCAAAATTCTGGATAGTTTAATCTTCACTGAGACTACGTGCCACAGCCACTTTTTACGGGGAATTTCTTTTCCAGGTCCTTTACATTCATCATATACTCGAAAGGACAACATATCAACATGATATTCAGCTATAAAATAATCAAAATCAACGCTTTGTAAACATTACTGAAATCAGAAGTCCTGGTATGAACGTAGTCAAAACTGTTTTCATCAACTGCACATTTGTATGTACATTTCGCACTGTATGCAAACTAGAAAGGTTCTATATGATTGGTTAATCCTTTAAAAGGCGGATGCCGATCGCAAGGTGCTAGAGTAACAAGGCTTGAGAAATATCTATGAGCTAAGAATGTTCAGGAGTGAAACCCTGCTCTGGATCAATCTCCTGAACAGAAGCTCCGCACCGTTCTCAAGATCTCCCATGCTTCGCTCTATCGCCTGCAACTGTGCCTCCTCACAAAAAATCTTTGTTTTCTGGAACCTCCTGGAGACAAGAGACCGTTTGCTTGCTTTGGTAGTGGCATACTGCTTTGGCAACAGATGCGATATGGATTCAAGTAGAGAGACAGCCATCTCTCTGGCTTGTACCAGTAGCCTGACCAGCCTGCAGCCTTCAGAAGTTGCTTTGCTGCTGGCCTTCTTGAAAGGCTTTTGCACCTTCTTCGCCAGACGAATGACAGACTCAATCTTGAGCTGAACAGACACACCATCTCCCCTCTTGAGGACCAGTTGCAGATCCTGGGTACTCATCTTCAACTCTGCTAAGTTCTCTTGCATGGCATTGCAGAGATCAACCAGCAGAAGTGATCTGTCAAGCTCTTCCTCCACCATTTTCCTCTGCAGGGGAAAGGAGAGGCCAATTTGGTTGCTGGGCAAGCTGATGATCTCCTCTATGCAGTTGTAGATGTCTCCAAGCCTTCTCAAGCCATCACACATCATGTCGACGGTCGTGGAAGGCGAAGAGATACATGCTTTTAGGCCTTGTAGCTCCTGTTCCGCTTTGGCCTCATTGGAGTGAGGAATAGAAAGGCAAACCTGTGGATCTTTCATGGCAACCCATGTTTGTAAACGTGGGATTGAAGATATAGTTCTGTGTGAAATGGAAGGTAAAGAGGAGAAGAACAATACTCTGTTGGTGCTCAACCATTGCGGTGCACTCTATTTATAGTCAGGAAACAGAAGCAGTCTCGCTGGCAAAGCCCATTAGACAGAAAGAATATTGCGCACCAGCATAACCATCTATATCCAATGCAAGTTGGTGTTCTTTATCTTGTTAGGGCAACAGGCATCAATAAGTACATGTGATGTTTCAACACTTGGCGGCAAAGCTCTCCACGAGTGCCTAGCTAAACTCAGAATCCAGATCGGCGAACCGCGAGCAACTGAGGTGTATGTTGAAGGACCAGATGACTTCACCTTCCAACAACCTGCCAATTTGGTTCTCAACTTCTGATAGCTGCACCTACAACTCAATCGTCATGCAGCATTGTTGCTTTGTTTGCATATCTCTGCGACCTGCAGCATGATCCACCACACTTGCATTCGAATTATGAATAAATGTTTCACTTCTCCTTTAATCATTTACAACACAAGCAACTTATGAAAACTAATTCATAAACGTCACTGGAATGGGCTCTAGCTTGCAAAATTCAGATGTTAGAAGGTATGCCTGTTTGTGAAGGAAATATGAGGTGTTATCCTTCAGTAGCATAGTTAGAGGTGCCTACTTACATGAGGAACTTGGAAATATGGCATAACAGAATGATACAGACAGAAATTCTCTCTATCTCTGCACTCCATCTACTCATTCACGTGGCCACCACAGCCTCAGACGAGTTGATGTCCTTGTTTATCTTCGCTTAAAGCAGCATGTTGCTAAATGCTAGTCATACTACTTTGCCATGTTTCACACGTAGGCAAAATGTGGTCTGCATGACTACTTGACACTTGACAGTATAGGATGACAGATTGCTAATTAGCAGGCCAATCTGTCATGTTTCAATTATGTCAGGCAACACAGACTGCACGGGTGCTCAGAGTAAGTTTCTGCTATAAGGCGAGCGAGCAAGACTCCCAAGGAAAATATACCAAACAAATCGAGATTTTTTTTTGAAATAATATTTTTTTTCAGAAATTTCTGAAATAATACGACGTTTGAAAATTTTCACAAATGGCCTCAATCGCCACGGGTGGTGGCGGTAGGGCCTAATCGGCACGGCTCGTGGCGATTTCAGGCTAATCGCCCACGGGTGGTGGCAATTTCTCGTTATTGCCGCGGGCCGTTACGACATTAAATGCTATCGCCGCGGGCCGTGGCGATAACTTCCCAACCGCCACGGGTGGTGGCGATTGGAAGTTAATTCCGCGCGGAAACCGCCAACCGCCACGCCACCTGGCGCAATTGCCACGGGTGGTGGCGATTACGGCGCAATCGCCAGGGGTCGGTTACCATAAACTTATGGCACCCCAGGTCAGTTACGACGACCTCCGGGCGTGCCTGGGGAGAACGAGCGAGAGCCAAAACATACGAGGCAGTCATCGACGTGGATCAGTGTTTGCATTAGGGCGTGGAATCGAGAGCTTACAAGTGGGAGAGTGAGAGTGAGAGGAAAAAGTGAGCCCCTTCCCCTCTACCCTCAGGGGGGCATTTATAGGGCTTGAGAATGGGAAATGCGAGATTACAATTTTGCCCTCACATGAGAGGGAATTTACAAGGGCATTATGGTCATTTCCCTACTCCTAGGGGATCTTTATGGAATATTTCCAGGCATCTTCGGAGGAATCTTTAGTCGGGCCGAAGTGATCCCTGGTGGCGTCGGGGTTGTGCCGGACGAGGCAGAACGTAGGCGTCCGGGTCGCTCCTGACGGCGTCGTCGAGGTTATGCCGGACGAGGCAGAACGCTACGTCGGGGTTGTTCTTGACGACGTCGGCGTTATGCCGGACGAGGCAGAACGTAGGCGTCGTGGGCGCTCCTGACGGCGTCGTCGGGGTTATGCCGGACGAGGCAGAACGCTGCGTCGGGGTTATTCTTGACGGTGTCGGGGTTATGCCGGACGAGGCAGAACGTAGCGTCGGGGTCGCTCCTGACGGCGTCGGGGTTATGCCGGACGAGGCAGAATGTGGCGTCGGGGTTGTTCTTGACCGCAGAGGAAAACGTCGATTCGGGGTTGCACGGGGACCGTCCCTCCAACAGTAGCCCCTTGCCGGTTGGGGCGGTCGAACAGCGCCCGTCCGAGCCGACACACTAATCCCCAATAGGTTGGTGCGCAGGCTGGATCGACGACCATTCGCGAATAGTTATTTCCTCCCGAGCGGTGCTCGACGGGGCAGTTTTTCTTTCTTTTCCTTCTCCCTCTTCTTTTTTTCTTTTCTTTCTTTTTCTTCCTTTTTCTTTCTTCTTCTTCTCTTTTCTCTCCTTTCTTTTTCTCCCTTTTTCTTTCTTCCCCCTTTTCTTCGGCGACAGCGCGGGCGGAGTAGCAGCGGGCACGCGCTCACGGCGAACGCGTGCGGCGCGCAAACGAACGCGGGCGAACGCGAATGAGCGTGGGCGAGCATCGACGCGAGCCTCAACGCAAGAGCGTCGACCCGAACCTCGACTTGTGGAGTGCCGATCTAGGCCTCATCAACCCAGACCTCGACGCGGGACTGGGCAAGCTCGATCTGGACCCTTCCAGCATGGACAAGTCGCTCGTCGAAGGCGTAGCGGCGGAGGGCAAAATCCCGGATCTCGACGGCCCGTATGGCATCGAGCTCCCCAAACCCTCAGTAGTGAGAGCGGAGCTGAGGAATGGGCGTTGAGGTGGTCTTTGATGACGTCGACGTAGACCTTGACGATAACAGACGTCAAGGTGGTTCTTGACGATGTCGATGTAGCCCTCGACGGTGACAGACGTCGAGGTAGTCCTTAACGACGCTAAGGTAGACCTTGATGACGACGGCCGCTGAGGTTACCCTTGACGTCGTCGACGTAGTCCTTGATGACGTCGACGTAGTCCTCGACGGAGACGGACGTCGATGTTGTCCTTGACGATGTCGACATTGACGTGCGCTGAGCTCGCTCTTGACGTCGTCGATGTAGACCTTGACGACGTCGGCATAGTCCTTGACAGAGACGGACGTCGATGTTGTCCTTGACGATGTCGACGTTGACGTGCGCTGAGCTCGCTCTTGACGTCGTCGACGTAGACCTTGACGACGTCGGCGTAGTCCTCGACGATGACGGATGTCGATGTAGTCCTTGACGATGACGAACACTGTGGCTGCCCTTGACAGCGTCAGCTATGTCATTGACGGTGGATGCGGAAGACTTCGAAAACGGGCTAGCGCGGGGAACCCTTCCCAACAGTTGTAGCCCCTCGACGATTCGGGTGGCTGACGAGCGCCCGAACCGACGCACCAATTCCTGAGGGGTCGGCGCATGGTCCGAGCTGGTCAGTAGGACAACAGGTGCTCTGAATTTTAACATGGTGCCGCGGTCTTGGAGTCGCGTGGGGTCAAGCGACCTGACCGCTTTGGGGGAAGCAGTCTGACCGGCGGGGTGGTCTGACCGAGAGCGGAGTCCGGCGGGGTGGAGCGGAGTCCGGTGGGGTTTGCAAGGGGTCATGCGTCGTCACACGGGGCTCGGCACAGCCGCGCGTAGCAAAGCCCCTGCGTGGTCGTGACAGAGCTCCGGTGAAGTCCGCGAAGGGTCCAGCTCTTGGTCGCGCTGTTGAAGGCGCGTATGGTGCCTGCCAGCTTTGTCCCGTGGGTGCCGTGTGTGCGGAGGGCATCGAGGTCGTACGGTGCCCGCTGGCTTTGGTCCCACGGGTGCCGTGCATATGGAAGGCACCGATGTGGGCAGAGTGTCAAACACCGGAGGAAGCATTTTGACGTTGACGCGATGCTTGCGAAGCGTGGTGACATCGGGATCGAAATTTGAAGTTCTACTTAGAAAAAATACTAGAACTTCTTAAAGATAAAGTTAGCTTGATATGCTTAACTAGAGGATATACTTAAATAAAATTATAGAATTTATTGAACTTTCTTTTTATTTCTCTAATTCGCAAATCAATTTTTCTAATCTAATATAATTTTTTCCAATTTCTATATTAAATTGGATTTCAGATATTTTCAATTTGATTGGCTCGGACGAATAATCTAATCTGATAAGGCATGTCCGCGTCGGCGGAGTATGTTGGCACCGAGGGGCATGTCCACATCGGAGGAGCATGTTGGCGCCGAGAAGCATGTTCACTTTAGCGAAGCATGTTGACGCCAGATGAGGCATGTCCGCATCGGCGGGGTATGCCGGCGTTGAGGAGCTTGTCAACACCGGACGGAGTATATTCACGTCGACAGAGTATGTTGACACCAAGGAGTACATCCACACCGGCGGAGTGCCGGCATCGGACGGAGCATGTTCGTGACGGCGGAGTGCGTCGGCGCCGAGGGGTACATCCACACTAGCAAAGTGTCGGCGTCGGACGGAGCATGTCCGTGACGGCGGAGTGCGTCGGCGCCGAGGGGTACATCCACACTAGCAGAGTGTTGGCGTTGGATGGAGCATGTTCGCGACGGCGGAGTGCCGACGTCGGACGGAGCATGTCCGTGACAGCGGGGTGCGTCGGCACCGAGGAGCACGTCCGTGCCGAACGGAAGACGTCGACACTGGGCAGAGTCTCGACGCTGCGCGAGGCGTGTCGATGTCGTGCAAGGCATGTCGACGTCGAGCGGAGTGATGACACTCGGCAGCTCGGCTTTGTTTCTAGGGGAGACCCTCGTCTAGATGGTGCCGTCACCACGCGTGGATGAGATAAGCAGATGTTAATGTTGCGCTGATGCGGACATTGAGTCTGCGCGCTCCGATTTTGGGTTTGCCTACGGGCAAGCTCCTTGCCGAGATGGAGCCGAGTGAGGAATTGTCGAGGCACACATGGACCGTGCCCGGGGAGGGCGTTGAGGCGCATGTGATACCTTGCCCGCGGATGGAGTTGGAGCGTGCTGCGGTACCATGTCGAGACGTCTGTGGTGTCACCTGCGTCGATGCGAACACATCGCAGGACGATATTGGTGTGCGCATATGGCTGGCGACGAGCGCGACGTCCGGTACCTGCAAGGTGTGTGCCCTTTTTGCATGAATTTTGACGCGGCGTGCTCTGGTGGGATTATTAAGCCATCGTGTCGGAGGAGATAGTGTGTTGCGAGGTGTGCAGTACCCTGCCTCCCAACGGAAAAACCTAGCGCTCGAGGACATGGCTGAGAGCGCTTGTGGCCTTCCCTAACCCCAACCTTTGATGCCCACCGGCATAGCAAGGAGTGCATTGATGCTTCTCCTGGCATGGGCACTTCGCATGCGACAGGGACAAATAAATATCGTGCAATTGCTACAGTTACTTAGTGTATGATGACGACAACACATGACACTCGATGGTGGCAAACACTTGGCGCTCGATGGTGGCAAACACTTGGCGCTCGATGGCGACAAACAATCAGTCACTCGATGGTGACAAACACATGACACTCGATGGTGGCAAACACTCGGCGCTCGGTGGTGCGTGCAAGAACATTCTGCCTTACTTTGACGTATATATGTCTGTTTCGACGTCGCGGAGAGCTTACCGTCGCACGACCTCGGAGGGAAGGGGCACTCTATCCCAGACGGAGATGGCTCGACATCGCGGGGAGCTTACCGTCGCACGACCCCGGAGGGAAGGGACACTCTATCCCGGATGGAGGTGGCTCGACATCGCGGGGAGCTTATCGTCGCGCGACCCCGGAGGGAACGGACACTCTATCTGTCGAACCCCAGAATTCGTAACAGAGAGGCTTAAGTGAAACCACCCGCTAAGTCGAAACGTCAACCCCGACCTCAACTCCTGGGTGTCAATTCCAAGAGGAGTGGAGTGATATGGCTCCGAATAGCCCGAGACGTCAACCCCAAAGCTTACTCTGGCCGGAGCACAGAGTAGTAGGGTGATATGGTCTCCTCACTCTTTTCCACTGAGCCGGAACTTCAATCCCGAACTCGTCCCGGCAAATTAATGCACGGCTGGAGTAGGATGATATAGTTCCCAATCTCTCAGTAGTAGAGTCGCTTCACAGGGGTGATTAAACTTAATGACTCTATGATATGAACTCTAAAGTCCTACCCACAACATGTGCTTCATCACATACACGCATGGCACGTGAGTAGGTGAAAACAACCAGCTAACACAGCAGAACTCTACAACAGACTGCAATATAGCAATACATACCTGCAAAGGATCCGAGGATTCCAGTACAATACACAGCGGAAGTTTATATAGGGCTAAGAAGCCGAACAGTAGTGCCGAAAGCGGCAGCCAAAACAAACCTAGATGCCCAACCCCAGGGGCAGGATCACTGCCTGGGATTCCCAGTGACTAACCGTCGTGGGTGTCGATCTCTATGTAGAAACCACCCTCCCGAGGGTAGTTTCCTCTGCAACAAAAACAACAACAATAGCAGGGTGAGTACAAAATTGTACTCCGCAAGAATTACGGTGCGGAAAGTAGTAATAGTTGTGCCAAGTCTCAATAAAAGGGGTTTGTGGACTATTTTGCGGAAAGCCAATTTACTTTTAGCAATACCTCGTAAGTAGATGAAAACCGACTACCAGAAGGTTTTCGAAAAGGGGATAAGTCCACGCTTCACGAACATTTCTACCTGCAGAACACCACACCCTGGCTACCCTCGACCCATCCTCGACCACCCTGGGAGGAAGCTGTCGCTAACCACGTCCTTAGAGTTGGCAAGTTTTAGAGTTTGTTATAGTTGTCTAATTCGGTGCGGATTCTTACCAAGCTGTCCATAACCGCGGACACGGCTGTTCAACAGTTCTAACCCTGCAGGGGGTACATCTTTACCTACACGTATCGATCGTCTCCTAGTGCCAATGCAATTTCACACACTTTCACGAGGTGTGCTGGCGGAGGGTGATCGAACACGACCTTTACAATGCTTTCAACCTAGGTATGAGCCACCCGTACGGGCTAGTCCATGTACGTCTGTCCGACGGCACAGAGACACGGTCCCCTACGTTGTGGCAGGAGATACATCCCCGGTCCTCGACCGTGTGTAACCCTCACAGAATGCCTTTTGCCCCAAGAAAACAACACTCTATTGCAGCTCATACACTAAGTTTAGGCAAATTATTCAGTCATGGGTGGCCCCATAATCCACCCGTGTAGAAGTACGCAAATCTTGGTTCGAAAGGACACCGGGAACCGGTCCTTGCGGGAAAACGAGACAAACCGCCGTGCTCCCAGCCACGGCCTCTCGTCTAGCCCAGATGAATATTAAGCAAGTTTATTAAGCAATCCTGGTGAACACCCACCTACTGAGTAACCCATCCAATGGTGTGAGAACCTCTGCCATCCCAGAACTTACGACTTCTACAAGTCTAAGCATGTCTAAGCAAATACAACATAGTAAGCAATAGCAGGTTACGCACTAGGCTACTCTAGCTAGGTTAGGATGGTGGTGGAGTTAATTGAGCGACAAAGTAAGTTTTGTGCAAGGAATAGAGGGTATCCTTAGCGAGAAAGTAACATTTGAACGCATACGATATTGAGTTTGAAAACAACTAATACTTTGCAAATAATAGGAGTTTTGCAATGTGACCAAAGGGGCTGCTTGCCTGGTTGCTGAGCAACTAAACCCTGCTCTTGATCGAAACTATCGTCTCCTGGACCTTCCGGCTCTAACGGGGAAGAACGGAAACACCGGAAACAAGGGCATAACAGTAAACATCAAAATGCAAAACATCGGCATGAGATGAAATGTATGCCATGATGCAAAGAGTGCAAGATAAAGACTAATGCAAGTGGAATCAATTTAATCGGAGTTCGGACGCATAAAATGTCGCGATCCGAAAATCCTCCGGTTAATCGGAACCCTAATTTGAGTTTTTAGCCAATTGTATTGTTCCTAGCATGCAAACATGGATGGAAATGATGTTTTTGAATAGATTTCATTTTTCTGAACATTTTGATATATTATTTGCATTTTTTTTTATTAGAGATGCATTTTCTATGAATTTTACAAGATTTAAACCTTTTTTCACCCTTTGTTGTATTTTTCTCAGAAAAATTAACATTTAAATTAATTCCAAAACCGGAAGTTCTGATTTTCCTACCCGGAAGTTCCGATCCACATCGGAAGTTCCGATCCAGAAGTCGGAAGTTCCGATTTTTCCAGAGCGTTCAAAATTAGGGTGACTTCGGAACCTCCGGTAAGGTCGGAACGTCCGATATTTTTACACCGGAACTTCCGATCTGACCATTTTCAGTTCCACTGATCTTGAAACATATGCAATAAGTGCATTCATTGCATTGTTCCCTATTAATTACAACCAATAGTGTGTCAGCTTAGCACTAATTATGTCTGGAACCTATTAATTAGCTGTTGGTTGCAATTAATTAACCCCAATTAGCTATTAAAGGGTGGCTTAGCAGTGCTTTAATGGCACTGAGCCGGTCGGCAACCGGCCGATGAGCTCGGTCCGGCGCGGTGGCTGCTCGGGGGTGGCGCCGCCGGAGCGACGGGGTCCCCGGGGAGAATCCAGACGGCGGCGCGGCGAGGATTACCAGAGGGGAGCAAGGGTGGCGGGGTGGCCTTCGGGCGAGGCGGCGGTGCTGAGGTTTGGCGGCGGCGTCCTTCGGAGGAGATGGCGACGGGAGCTTCGGCTCGGGGGATTAGGGCGGGGAGCGGCGGACCGGGATGAGGCAGCGGTGCTCAGGCGAGGCCGAGATGGGGGCGAGCTCCGGTGGGGAAAGAACGGGAGCCGGCGGCGGGGCTTGGCGCGGTGGAGGATTGGGAGCGGAGCAGAGGGCAGCACGGCGAGGAGGTGGTGCGGGAGCGGCGCGCTCGGCGACGGGGGTGGCTCGGGGACTGGGGAAGGAGGCGGTGGGGAGGCGCGGCGGGAAGGGAGGGAGGCCGACGACGGAGATGCTAGGGGGGCGAGCTAGGCAGGAGAGAGGAGCGGATGAGGATGCCGAGATGGGAGGATAGGGATGAGGCGCCGGTGCCTTAGAGAAGAAGAAAAAGCAAGGGCGGTTGCGGGCTGGGCCAGGGGAAGGAGAAATGGGCCAGGGTAGAGGGAGGAAGAAAGGGATTTTAGGGTTTTCCTTTATAATTTTGCTCAATTTCATTAGATTCCTGTGCAAACTTGCTTCCTTTTAACATAATTCAATTTCAAAAGATGTTTTGAAATCTTGCCTCATATTCCCCAACCCAAACCTTTGAACCATTCTAACCACTTCACAAATTGGAGTTCAAAAGTATCATTTAGGTTGAGACCCAAGAACGAGGTTCAGGGTTAGTTTTGAATCGAAATTTAGGGTTTTGTCAAGCATTTCAAAAATTCAAAAACTTACTCATTTTACGGTTCATATGCTCATGCCATGAAATGCACATGATGCACAATACAAGATTATTAAACTAGGGACGTTACACTATCCCGGATGGAGGTGGCTTGACGTCGCGGGGAGCTTGAGCCATGTCGACGCGTTAAGCCCTTCTCTGAGACAGAGTTGTCTACACTTGTGGATGAAGTGTGGTGACGCTAACATAGATGTCCGCTACTGACATGCTTGGTCGAAGCGGCACGGGCAATGCGGACGTGCGTGTGACTGATGTCGATGTCGATCCCGTGCAGAGTCGACGACGATAGGAGCGAAGGACGCACAGTTTGAAGTGGCAGGTGGTCACCGGGACGACGAGGTCGCGCGATGTCACCGAGGGCGAGCGTGCTCGTATGCAAGTCCGAACACACGCTCGCAGGTGGCGCAGTCATGCCCTGACAATGTTGACGTCGAGCTCGAGCGATGTTCCCGAGGACAACCATTGAGGCCACCAAGTCTGAACCTGTGCGGCTATTGATGACATCGAGCTCGCGCGATGTCGCCAAGGGTAGGGCGGAGGGCACTTAAGTCCGAGCACACACACGGACGATGTTGATGAGGAGCCCCTAGTGTCGCCGAGGGTGCGCAGGCAAGCGAGCGAGCCGCAATCTCGTAGGCGACCGAGCGCGTGGGGCGTGGGCGATGTTGACGAGCCCCGGATATCGTCGAGGACGGACGCAGAAGACGCCAAGTCCGAGAGCGCGCATGATGGCGATGTCAACGACGAGCCCCTGGTGCCACCGAGGGCGGGCGCGGAGGACGCCAAGCCCGAGAGCGTGGACGAGGGTGACGTTGATGACGAGCCTCTAGTGTCGCCGAGGGCGGGCGCGGAAGCGTGCGGGCGAACGCGCGCGACGTGCGGGCGACGTGCGCACGACGTGAACGAGGGCAATGTCGATGACGAGCCCCTGGTGTCGCCGAGGGCAGGCGCTGAGCACGCCAAGCCCAAGAGCGTAGGGCGAGGGCGACGTCGATGACGAGCCCCTAGTGTCGGCAGTGCCCGTGGAGAGGTCGCGTGCGTCGCGGTTGCCGACGTCGTTCTGGAGTTTCTCTTCGACATCATCCTAGTTGACATGACTTCTTGCCCGTGTCCCCACGATCGGCGCCAATTATCATAGATATAAGTCTAAACAATAAACTTATGGCACCCCCGGTCGGTTACGACGACCTCCGGGCGAGCCTGGGGAGAACGAGCGAGAGCCAAAACATACGAGGCAGTCGTCGACGTGGATCAATGTTTGCATTAGGGTGTGGAACCGAGAGCTTACAAGTGGGAGAGTGGGAGTGAGACGAAAAAGTCAGCCCCTTCCCCTCTACCCTCGGGGGGTATTTATAGGGTTTGAGAATGTGAATGCGAGATTACAATTTTGCCCTCACATGAGAGGGAATTTATAAGGGCATTATGGTCATTTCCCTACTCCTAGGGGATCTTTATGGAATATTCCCAGGCATCTTCGGAGGAATCTTTAGTCGGGCCGAAGTGATCCCTGATGGCGTCGGGGTTGTGCCGGACGAGGCAGAACGTAGGCGTCGGGGTCGCTCCTGACGGCGTCGTCGAGGTTATGCCGGACGAGGCAGAACGCTGCGTCGGGGTTGTTCTTGACGGCGTCGAGGTTATGCCGGACGAGGCAGAACGTAGGCGTCGGGGTCGCTCCTGACGGCGTCGTCGGGGTTATGCCGGACGAGGCAGAACGCTGCGTCGGGGTTGTTCTTGAAGGTGTCGGGGGTTATGCCGGACGAGGCAGAAACGTAGCGTCGGGGTCGCTCCTGACGGCGTCGGGGTTATGCCGGACGAGGCAGAATGTGGCGTCGGGGGTTGTTCTTGGACCGCGGAGGAAAAACGTCGATTCGGAGTTGCGCGGGGGACCATCCCTCCAACAGGTAGCATGGCCGTTTCAAATATCAAACCAAGTAAAAATTTGACAGGTACTACATATAACTGGAAAGAATTACACATCACGCTCCTATTTCTTACCAAAATTCTGGATAGTTTAATCTTCACTGAGACTACGTGCCACAGCCACTTTTTACGGGGAATTTCTTTTCCAGGTCCTTTACATTTCATCATATACTCGAAAGGACAACATATCAACATGATATTCAGCTATAAAATAATCAAAATCAACGCTTTGTAAACATTACTGAAATCAGAAGTCCTGGTATGAACGTAGTCAAAACTGTTTTCATCAACTGCACATTTGTATGTACATTTCGCACTGTATGCAAACTAGAAAGGTTCTATATGATTGGTTAATCCTTTAAAAGGCGGATGCCGATCGCAAGGTGCTAGAGTAACAAGGCTTGAGAAATATCTATGAGCTAAGAATGTTCAGGAGTGAAACCCTGCTCTGGATCAATCTCCTGAACAGAAGCTCCGCACCGTTCTCAAGATCTCCCATGCTTCGCTCTATCGCCTGCAACTGTGCCTCCTCACAAAAAATCTTTGTTTTCTGGAACCTCCTGGAGACAAGAGACCGTTTGCTTGCTTTGGTAGTGGCATACTGCTTTGGCAACAGATGCGATATGGATTCAAGTAGAGAGACAGCCATCTCTCTGGCTTGTACCAGTAGCCTGACCAGCCTGCAGCCTTCAGAAGTTGCTTTGCTGCTGGCCTTCTTGAAAGGCTTTTGCACCTTCTTCGCCAGACGAATGACAGACTCAATCTTGAGCTGAACAGACACACCATCTCCCCTCTTGAGGACCAGTTGCAGATCCTGGGTACTCATCTTCAACTCTGCTAAGTTCTCTTGCATGGCATTGCAGAGATCAACCAGCAGAAGTGATCTGTCAAGCTCTTCCTCCACCATTTTCCTCTGCAGGGGAAAGGAGAGGCCAATTTGGTTGCTGGGCAAGCTGATGATCTCCTCTATGCAGTTGTAGATGTCTCCAAGCCTTCTCAAGCCATCACACATCATGTCGACGGTCGTGGAAGGCGAAGAGATACATGCTTTTAGGCCTTGTAGCTCCTGTTCCGCTTTGGCCTCATTGGAGTGAGGAATAGAAAGCAAACCTGTGGATCTTTCATGGCAACCCATGTTTGTAAACGTGGGATTGAAGATATAGTTCTGTGTGAAATGGAAGGTAAAGAGGAGAAGAACAATACTCTGTTGGTGCTCAACCATTGCGGTGCACTCTATTTATAGTCAGGAAACAGAAGCAGTCTCGCTGGCAAAGCCCATTAGACAGAAAGAATATTGCGCACCAGCATAACCATCTATATCCAATGCAAGTTGGTGTTCTTTATCTTGTTAGGGCAACAGGCATCAATAAGTACATGTGATGTTTCAACACTTGGCGGCAAAGCTCTCCACGAGTGCCTAGCTAAACTCAGAATCCAGATCGGCGAACCGCGAGCAACTGAGGTGTATGTTGAAGGACCAGATGACTTCACCTTCCAACAACCTGCCAATTTGGTTCTCAACTTTGATAGCTGCACCTACAACTCAATCGTCATGCAGCATTGTTGCTTTGTTTGCATATCTCTGCGACCTGCAGCATGATCCACCACACTTGCATTCGAATTATGAATAAATGTTTCACTTCTCCTTTAATCATTTACAACACAAGCAACTTATGAAAACTAATTCATAAACGTCACTGGAATGGGCTCTAGCTTGCAAAATTCAGATGTTAGAAGGTATGCCTGTTTGTGAAGGAAATATGAGGTGTTATCCTTCAGTAGCATAGTTAGAGGTGCCTACTTACATGAGGAACTTGGAAATATGGCATAACAGAATGATACAGACAGAAATTCTCTCTATCTCTGCACTCCATCTACTCATTCACGTGGCCACCACAGCCTCAGACGAGTTGATGTCCTTGTTTATCTTCGCTTAAAGCAGCATGTTGCTAAATGCTAGTCATACTACTTTGCCATGTTTCACACGTAGGCAAAATGTGGTCTGCATGACTACTTGACACTTGACAGTATAGGATGACAGATTGCTAATTAGCAGGCCAATCTGTCATGTTTCAATTATGTCAGGCAAAACAGACTGCACGGGTGCTCAGAGTAAGTTTCTGCTATAAGGCGAGCGAGCAAGACTCCCAAGGAAAATATACCAAACAAATCGAGATTTTTTTTGAAATAATATTTTTTTTCAGAAAATTTCTGAAATAATACGACGTTTGAAAATTTTCACAAATGGCCTCAATCGCCACGGGTGGTGGCGGTAGGGCCTAATCGGCACGGCTCGTGGCGATTTCAGGCTAATCGCCCACGGGTGGTGGCAATTTCTCGTTATTGCCGCGGGCCGTTACGACATTAAATGCTATCGCCGCGGGCCGTGGCGATAACTTTCCCAACCGCCACGGGTGGTGGCGATTGGAAGTTAATTCCGCGCGGAAAACCGCCAACCGCCACGCCACCTGGCGCAATTGCCACGGGTGGTGGCGATTACGGCGCAATCGCCAGGGGTCGGTTACCATAAACTTATGGCACCCCAGGTCGGTTACGACGACCTCCGGGCGTGCCTGGGGAGAACGAGCGAGAGCCAAAACATACGAGGCAGTCGTCGACGTGGATCAGTGTTTGCATTAGGGCGTGGAATCGAGAGCTTACAAGTGGGAGAGTGAGAGTGAGAGGAAAAAGTGAGCCCCTTCCCCTCTACCCTCAGGGGGGCATTTATAGGGCTTGAGAATGGGAAATGCGAGATTACAATTTTGCCCTCACATGAGAGGGAATTTACAAGGGCATTATGGTCATTTCCCTACTCCTAGGGGATCTTTATGGAATATTTTCAGGCATCTTCGGAGGAATCTTTAGTCGGGCCGAAGTGATCCCTGGTGGCGTCGGGGTTGTGCCGGACGAGGCAGAACGTAGGCGTCCGGGTCGCTCCTGACGGCGTCGTCGAGGTTATGCCGGACGAGGCAGAACGCTACGTCGGGGTTGTTCTTGACGACGTCGGCGTTATGCCGGACGAGGCAGAACGTAGGCGTCGTGGGCGCTCCTGACGGCGTCGTCGGGGTTATGCCGGACGAGACAGAACGCTGCGTCGGGGTTATTCTTGACGGTGTCGGGGTTATGCCGGACGAGGCAGAACGTAGCGTCGGGGTCGCTCCTGACGGCGTCGGGGTTATGCCGGACGAGGCAGAATGTGGCGTCGGGGTTGTTCTTGACCGCAGAGGAAAACGTCGATTCGGGGTTGCGCGGGGACCGTCCCTCCAACAGTAGCCCCTTGCCGGTTGGGGCGGTCGAACAGCGCCCGTCCGAGCCGGTACACTAATCCCCAATGGGTTGGTGCGCAGGCTGGATCGACGACCCTTCGCGAATAGTTATTTCCTCCCGAGCGGTGCTCGACGGGGCAGTTTTTCTTTCTTTTCCTTCTCTCTTCTTTTTTTCTTTTCTTTCTTTTTCTTCCTTTTTCTTTCTTCTTCTTCTCTTTTCTCTCCTTTCTTTTTCTCCCTTTTTCTTTCTTCCCCCTTTTCTTCGGCGACAGCGCGGGCGGAGTAGCAGCGGGCACGCGCTCACGGCGAACGCGTGCGGCGCGCAAACGAACGCGGGCGAACGCGAATGAACGCGGGCGAACGAGCGGCGTCGTGCGAACGAACGAGGGTGACGTGCAAGCGAACGCGTGGCCTTCTTCCTTTCGGGCTCCCTTGACAGCATCGACACGAGCCTCAACGCAAGAGCGTCGACCCGAACCTCGACTTGTGGAGTGCCGATCTGGGCCTCATCAACCCGGACCTCGACGCGGGACTGGGCAAGCTCGATCTGGGCCCTTCCAGCATGGACAAGTCGCTCGTCGAAGGCCTAGCGGCGGAGGGCAAAATCCCGGATCTCGACGGCCCATATGGCATCGAGCTCCCCAAACCCTCAGTAGTGAGAGCGGAGCTGAGGAATGGGCGTCGAGGTGGTCTTTGATGACGTCGACGTAGACCTTGACGATAACAGACGTCAAGGTGGTTCTTGACGATGTCGATGTAGCCCTCGACGGTGACAGACGTCGAGGTAGTCCTTAACGACGCTAAGGTAGACCTTGATGACGACGGCCGCTGAGGTTACCCTCGACGTCGTCGACGTAGTCCTTGATGACGTCGACGTAGTCCTTGTTTATCTTGGCTTAAAGCAGCATGTTGCTAAATGCTAGTCATACTACTTTGCCATGTTTCACACGTAGGCAAAATGTGGTCTGCATGACTACTTGACACTTGACAGTATAGGATGACAGATTGCTAATAGCAGGCCAATCTGTAATGTTTCAATTATGTCAGGCAAAACAGACTGCACGGGTGCTCAGAGTAAGTTTCTGCTATAAGGCGAGCGAGCAAGACTCCCAAGGAAAATATACCAAACAAATCTACATATTGTTAAGCAAGGAGCAGTTGACTTAACCTGCAGAAACGTGTTCAATGCTTACATTGCCAGGTAACGTCAAGATAAGGATGGACTCAGCACCTCATGGAGTATTGCTGGCCTGTTTCATCCGCCTGCAATAAGATCCGCCACAGAAGGATCAGCATCTTTGACCATCTTAGAAGTGCCATTGATAAAACGTAAGACTGCTCCTCACAAACTGCATTTTTTCATTTTAGATAATAGAAGAGATACATTGTTTTGACTTCTGCGTCATGCGATGTACACGGTCAACAAATTACTAAAATCTGTTACAAAATAAGTAGCAAGATAAAAATTATTACAACACCTGTTACAAGACGAGTAGCGAGATAAAAATATATAACAAGCCACATGTGTAAAAATCAAACACGATATAGCCTATTATGCACGCGTCACCTAAATTGGGACATAAAGTTCTTGGTAAGCAACTCTAGTCGGCTAGCACCCTCCATTAGATGCCCCCTGTTCGACCCGCTGTAATGAAGGCCAAGATAGCATCCAATTGATACACAAGTATATAATTAAATAGTTTTTTCATGTCAAAAACTACATCATTACGACACAATCAAATAGACTCCTCCTAATGACAAAAACAACATTTAGTATCCCTGATTCAATTCTTTTTGGCCAAATTCTCTTTTGTTAAAATCACCCCTACAGTGGTACCATGTAAAAATCTTGATCTTCAGAGGCAATTTGAGCTTCCATAAAAACTTACACCTATAATGACATTAGTAATGTACCAAATGTGCTGCATTTTTGCTAGGCAGATTTGGCACTCTTCCTATCAAACTTCAGCATGTGGTCCATCACTCCATAACCAAAAGATCAGTTCCAGGATTGGTTCGAGGACGCGGCTGAGCGCACCGTGGAGCATCGGATGAAGGGAGCAAGGTCGCTAATTCTCTTGACACTTCGGAGCATCTGGAGGCTGCGCAAGGAATGTGTCTTCAACGGATCTATATCGTGCGGTCCAGCTCTCGTGGTTGCAATCCTTTGCGAAACTAACTACTTGATGCAGGCCGGGGCCAAAGCTCAAAGGATGCTGCCGCAGTATGCCCGGCCACCTGATGGACTTTAGAGCCGGTCTAACACCCGTGTATATTCTGAATCCCTGGTTTCTTAGTTGTTCGTTCCCTTTTTGCTCCTGGCTCTCTGTTTTTGTCTTTGTTTTTGCTCCTTGTTTATTTTGTTCTCTGTATCTTTAGATCATATGTTCATCTAGCACCTTCTTTCGACGCTTTCTTCCTCTAATACAAAATGACAAGCACTTTGGTGCGTGCTTGAGAAAAAGTAAAAATAAAATGTAAGACTGTAAACTTTCAAAGAAATGCAAGATGACATCGTGTGCGGTTGTTAAATTGCAAGGATCTGTGTTATTGATGGCACGTGCTTAAGTCTGGTTCCTGCACATTTGTTAATTTTTAAGTTTTTTCTTCATATTACTCAGTCTAATTACAAGCTTACACTCGTAACCTGGATGTCGTGTACTCACGCATGTAGAGCAAAGCAAGCACAAAATAATACTCTTAATGCAAGCTTAATTTTTTTGAGGTAACATGACCATTTGAAAATGAAATCACCAAGTGATAATATCCCCGGTTAATCGGCATCAATGAGCATATTTGAAATCTTAATAGAAAAAGGCATACATAAAGGATCTTATTGAAACTATATTAAATCAGTATTTAGCTAAGAATAAGCAAAATCACATCTCACCAAAATCAGAATTCAGAAGTACGGATAAAGGATCACTGACAACATAAACATGATCAAAACCTTTCAGTCTACCAATTCTACGTACATTTGGTCTCGCATACAAACCAGATGGGTTTACACAAGATTAGCGAAAACCTTTAAAGGCGGACGCCAATCACAAGCCGCCAGAGCGAGAAGGCATATGGATGAGCTAAGAATTTTTGGGAGAGACACTGACCTGGATCAATCTCCTGAACAGAGACCCTGCACCATTCTCAAGGTCTCCAGTTCTGTACTCTAATGCTTGTAACTGATCCTCGTAGACAACTTCTCTTTCCTGAAACTTCTTGGAGACAAGAGACTATTTGCTACAGTTGGAGGTGGCAATTTGCTTCGGCAAGAGGTGGATTTAAGTAGGGAGACGGCCATATCTGAGGTGCGATGACAAGGCTGCCTTTAGAAGTATCTCCGTCACTGTTCTTCTTGAAATGCTTTCGTACGTTCTTCCCTGAACGGACGACAGACTCGATCTTGAGATCAGCAGTTGCATGATCTCCTCTTCTGAGGACCAGCTACAGCTCTTGGATACTAATCATCTACTCGGCAAAGTTCCCTTGCATAGCATTTTAGATGTCAAGCAGCACGAGGGACTGACCCTGCTCTACGTCCAACTGTACAGCGGCAAATGCTGATCCATCCCTGTCAGTGGCGGAGCGATTATTTTGGAGCCTAGGCAAACCACAAGCTAAGTAAAAATTTTGAGAACCGTGGTAAGATATTCAGATACGATATCATGTAAATATAAGCACCCAATTAGAAATTTTCAAATACACTAGTTTTGAAGTCAAACAACCGATATGATGCACATGTATTGTTCATATACATTAAAGAAATAAAAACAAGATATGACAACTAATAGCTCACTAGTTACTAGACACTACAAGACTACAAGTAACGAGTCACCACTCGCTAACAAAAGTCTAGATATCCAAATGCCCTGTCACATCCAAAAGAGACTCTACAAGATAAAAAGGATTAAGGATTAGTAATTCATACAAGTTAAGTCTTAAAAACATATTCATGTTGAGAGCATGGAACATACCGACAATGTGCTAATGATTCCTACAAGGCAAATGCCCTCTCTGAGTCTTCATGGCTTGAAACCGTTGAGTAATGACAACATCATCAAGTGACTTAAATAACTCCCTCTTAGTGTAGGATATCATCAAGTGATTGAATCAATCAGTGTTGATCTTGTTGTGCAATTTAGACTTGATAATCTTCATAATGGAAAAAGCTCTCACAGCGGATGCCGTTGACACTGGCAATATCAAAACCAACTCAATGAACTTGTAAACCAATGGAAATTCCAAATGTTTCTCGATTTCAACCATCTTCATAGCCAAACTTTGAAAATCATTACAAGTAGAAAAGGTGGCATGACTTCTCAAATGAAGAACGTAAGTCTCTAGTTGGTCCCTTTAATATTGCACGATCAAATCCGCACTATAAATTTGATCTAAATGAGCAAAATTCTCTACATCAAACTTGGAGAAAGAATTCTTTGGATCAAATGAGAAGCATACAAGCACGTCTTGATTTGTTTCACCAAAGCGATGATTCATCTCAACACATATTTTGTCAATAGCAACATAGAAAATCTCAGCACGATAATGATGAAGATTAGTGATTGTCCTGCCCTCAAGCCTCGAGCAACCTTGAACTGGTATTTCATCATCCGTTTTGGCAAGGAATACCTTTGGAACCACAAAATTATTGGGCCTCATAAAAAAGACCCTTCCAACCACTATCTTTCTAAGGTGGCCAACCAAGATTTTGACATCATGAACTAATTTTATGGCATGTACAATGTCTATATCATTTCTTTGCAAGATATGTGAAAGCTCATTTGTTATACCAAACAACTTTAACACAAGCTTCAAAATGAAACCATATATAAAGCACTTCATTTTTCCTATGCAACTTGCCACATCAGTAGGTGTATGCCCATTTTCATCAACCATACTAAGCACTTTTATCACGGAGACCCACATTTGATCTAAAGGAAGCAAAGTTATATGATGTGAATCCCATCTAGTATCTCTGGGTCTAGAGAGACTAGTTCATTGATGCAAATCTCTTCTTGTCGATATTTCACTTCTTCAAGCCTATCCAAAATATCTTGGTAAAATTCTTCTATCAACGCATCCATCCTCTTGCAAGATGCACTTATTGTGGTCAGGTGTGGAGCTAGCACCTAGCGAGCCTGGACATGCGAGAGTCAAGGAGTGAAAGTGCATCTAGGCCCCTAATTGAGTTTTGGTGGTAGATGACAAACGATTAAGGGACTAATATGTGCAATGAGTGTTTAACCAGGTATTAATCCATCTTGTGAATTCCAATCGGCATTGACGACCCCTAAAAAGTGAAGAAAAGAAGACGACATATGGATTATTGAAGATCTCGATGGTTTTTATACTCTATGAGGTTTTATTCATATTATTTTGAGTATAGGAATGTCGTACTATAAAGGGGGTGTGTCGATATGCTGATGAGATAGCTTAGTGCTCAAATTGCTCAACATTTTTCTTGATGGAGTGACACCCATCATCACGAACACTTAGCCAAAACCCATTTTCATTTGTGTATCCGGAGTGTCCGGCCTGAGCCCGGAATGTCTGGGTGTTTTGGTGCTAAGGTTTGAGCTCTCGGTAGGGTATCCGGAGTATCCGGCCTGAGCCCGGAATGTCCGGATATTCAAACCCCTTTGAGGTGCTCTCGGGTAAGTCCCCGGAGTACCCGGCCTGAGCCCAGAATGTCCGGGTGTCAATATCTGGAAGGTCCGGGATGAGCTCCCGGTTGCACCGCTCTCGGGAATGTGTCCGGAGTGTCCGGACACGGCCCGGAATGTCCAGGTGCCCAATCCCGATAGGTCCGAGATTCGAACCTGGAGTATCCGGGTTTTCCCGGAATGTCCGGGCTCTTTGTTCTCAGTTGGACTGCTCTCGGGTAGGGGTCCGGAGTGTCCGGCCCTACCCGGAATGTCCGAGTGTGTTATGGGGAGAGAGCTGTTGTGATTTATGTGTACCCGGAGTATCCGGGGTTGTTTGCCCGGAATGTCCAGATGTGTTGTTTTGAATCCAACGGCTAGTTTTTGTGAGTGGTCTATATATAGCCCTTCTCCCCCATTCACTCACAACTCTTTGCCAAATCATTTCCTGCACTCAAGAGAGCCATTTCTTCTCCTCCAAAGCTAAGAGCCTTTGATTCTTGAGAGAGAGATCTAAAAGAGTGAGGATTTTCAAATGTTGAGCACTAGAGCATTTGAGTTCACCTCCAAGCAAATCGACGCACTTGTTACTCTTGAAGGTTGAGGACTCCTAGACGGTTAGGAGTCACTCACGAGCTCCCAAATCGTGTGGTGAGCCGTGGGAAGTTTGTGAAGGCCCGGGATTCGCCTCCGCAAGGAAAGGATCACCAAGAGCAAGTCGAGGAGACTCCGGAGAGTCCTCGAGAGGAAGTGGCTTGAGAGAGAGCCCACCCTTGATCACGTGTGATCGAGTCCTCAAACGGAGACGTAAGATTCCCTCAAGGATCCGAACTCCGAGAACAAATCCTTTGTCTCTCTTGTTTATTCATTCCGCATTTTCTTTGCAAGTACCTTGATATTGCTTATATTCATCTTGCTTAGTATTATTGCTTAGTGATCTTGGTTCCCATATTAAGAATTGTCATATTAGTTAATCAATCAAGTTAATTCCGCATATTGTAAGAATTGATTAACTTTGAAGAAAAATTTAATTAGTCGTCTATTCACTCCTCTACTCTAGGCCGACATCTTGATCCTTTAAGGAGCGAGAGCAGATGAAGAGGTGCTAGCAAATCGGCCTGGTGCCATGTGCTGCAGCCTGACTCCATCTCCAAATCGAGGTGAGGCGCCAAGCCACTTTGAGCCACTGTCCCGTTGAGGCCCAGGAGCGAGCATAGAGACCCAGTTGCCCAGGAGCAGCAAACTGGCCCAACTTGGGCCATGAAGCAGGCCCATGAATGCTTTGCCCGAGCAAAGCAGGCTGCATGGGGAGCTGTCGGCCGCTGCTGTAGTCGTATCGGCTCCATGGCAGCACATCAGCCAGCCCGGGCAACTGAATAGGCTCGCTGGGCGCTAGTACTCCGCTGCGGCGATTTGCCTGCACAAGAAGCTGACATGCTTTGCGGTGGCTGTTGCCGCTGTTGCTCCCCGCCTCAAGAACCACGAGCTTCTCTTGAAGAAACTTTGCGCCATGAATCCAGCCACTGAGGAGACCGTGCCAACTTATTTGTTCAAGCATATGGTGGACGAAGTAGGTGGAGGCGCATTGAGATGGGACGGAGTGGATGAGGAGGAGGGGTACGCGACGACGGCAATGCTAGATTGCTCGCTGGCGGCGAGACTTGGGAAAAGGAAGGTTGAGGGCTTGAGGCTGATGGGACATAGGCCGAGGCCAGTTGTCAACGATAACAGCGACTAGCAGGCTATGACTAAATATAAAGCCCCCTTTATTCCTATTCTTTTCATTTTGTTGCTTTCTCCATCAAATTGCACAATTTGGAGACACGGATGTACTAATACTTTCCACATACAATTGGTGGATTGCTTTATATTTTCTTCTGATTTTTCCTCAGCACCTCTGAATTAATGCACTGTTTCCTCACAAACTAGTTTCTTCTATCTTCTAATCTCTGATGCAAGATTAGATGCGGATAGCCCCCCTCTCCCGGCGATATTCCCATCGGGGCGATAAAATAGAGGGTGTGTAATTCCAATGGAAAATGTTTTCTCTTATCGCGTATAACATAACAGATAATTGCTAATCTTTATGATGTTTTTAGGGTATCGGTGTTTACAAGTGCTTTTGATATATGTAGCCCCAGTATATAGATGGTGTAACCTTCGGAGCCCCTACAAAGAATTTGACTCGTGCAAGGTTAAGAGTTGTTTGGTCCGTATAGGTTGCGAATGTTGTCGCAATAATTTGTCAAACTAAGTTTATTAGACTGTTTGGTTCATATGATCATATCTAAGGTCATAGAAATCAGTGTCACGAGGATCAGCAAGAATCTAAGAAACAACGAGGAGGTGCACATTGTAAAGCTCTTGCGCCCATTGCGTGTCAATGCTCATCTCGATCTATGGCTGTCTTTGTCCTCAATCATCTCTGTTCGTCTTGGTCCGTGGCTTCTAGGGACTCCATGTCAGCGGAACCAACGTCATAATTATTGTGGTTGCTACCGATGAAAAATATTATATTACACTAGTTGTTTAAGTAGTTTTATCATCATAGCTTCTAATATTATACTAACTAAAATAATCTTAAAATATACATCAATCAATTAACTGTCATCAAAAGACTATGATATATGTATCTACCATAAAAGGACAACATAGTCTTAGTTAGAGTAAACGGATCACTACCAATTTAGATCTTTATAAGAGTATATAGATATCAACCGTTAAACAAACCTTTCTCGGCATCACACTGAATGACACGTGGGTCCCAGCCACTCCCTCGACCCACTGACAGGTGGGCCCACATGCCAGCGTCGTGCGTGCCCCGCACAAGATCTCTCTCTCGGTCTCGGTCTCTCTCCTACCTAGGCGCCGCACACTAACTCGGGCACGCCTCAGAGAACAAAAATAAAAACGCCGTCGAGCTCTTCTCCGGCGACGGCGGCTGCCGCGGCGGCGAAAATTAGGGTTGGGAGCTCCTTCTCGCTCGATCCCACCGGACCATCGGCCTCCGCCTCCGCTCCTCCTTCTGGGCCGCGGTGTCTCCCCGCGCGCGCGGCGGGAAGAGATGCGGAAGGCGATGGGGAGCGTGGACGATCTGATCGAGGAGGCCAAGGTGCGCACCGTGTGGTGGGCTCTCTGCGTCTTCGCCATCTCCTACTTCCTCACGCGTAAGCACCCGCCCCCCCCTCCCTCTCCCCTCCGTTCGGGAGCCCCCGATTCTGCAGAGTACTCGGCGATTGAGGCATGCCACCTTGATGCGGGGTTAGATTTCTCGGGTGGGGATTGAATCACCCTGTCGTTCCCATGTTTACCTGAGCTACGCAATTGCGGTAGTGTATATTCGCGCGAGATTTTTGGGTAGCTGCTGCTGTGGGATGTAGGTGTTGGAGTTGTGAGGGAATTCGGTGGATAATGCGTTAGAAGGTTGAGGCCATTCTGCTAGTTGGATAACTAGAGCTTGCGGTTAGTCAACTACGAGCTCCTGAATCCATTTGACAGGGCGGAATTCTGTCGGAGGCCTTCAAATTCGTTACTGCTTTTAGCGGTAGAAGCTGAGATCATTAGCAACAAAACTTGCTTGGTTAGATGAAAATTCTTAGATAATCTTAAATTTGCGTGTGATACCATATTTTAGTAAGGCTTTTGATATACCTTTTAAGTGTGCTAGAATGGAATTGGTGATTGGGTGCAAGCGTAACTAGCATCTATTTTGTGTTCCGCTTCATTATGTAACAATGATCCCTTCTTTGTTGGTTACATGACTTAGTTCATACTTGAGGAACTTCCAATTTTATAACGCTTTCTGGGCCTTCACAGTATCTATAGATGAGGGCAAGGGAACCTACCTACAGCAATATATCAATGATGGCCTTTTAGTATGGACTACACTACAGACACCACCGCTTGTGAATTATGTGTAACATATTTTGTCAATCCGGTTGCCAGTGGAAAAGTACCCTCAAGTAAATGAACAGATTTTAGCTTCAGAGGTGGAAACAAAAAAGATAGATCAATCTTCTTGTATAATATTATTCTCAAGTAACCATTGGTATATTTTCCTGGGTGACTTCTGCTTCTCAAAATAACTTTCTTTCCTCCCCTTTTCTTTTGCTTCACTGTGTGCTCCATCAAACCATCAATTCGTTGACAACCAAGAAGTGCCCAATATTTATTTATGGTGTGTTCCACTATTGTCGTGCAGCTATTGATTTGTACATACTTAGTATCTCTTATCTCGAATATATCCTGCTAACATTCATAATTGTCTTTCTTTGAAATAGATACAAGTAAATCAATGTGGACAAATGTTCCCATGTCCATTCTTATACTTGCATTTCTCCGTTATCTCTCCTTCAAAGTGGAGTTCTGTTGGAGAAGTCAGCCTGTACCTAAGCAGACATATTTGTCTCAAGTGTCAAAACGGCAGTTGTCCGCAAATGATCATCGGCTTTCAACTGTGCCACCAGTTTCAAGATGGAGAAGGAAAGTCGGTTCAGCTTCTGTTGAGGCTGCTTTTGAAAGTTTCATTGATAATGTTTTGCGAGACTTTGTTATGGACTTGTGGTATTCTTCTATTACTCCTGATAGAGAGGCCCCAGAGCTGATACGCAGTTTAATACTCCATGCTCTTGGCGAAGTGTCAAGCAGGGTGAAGGAGATGAATCTAGTTGACTTGCTAACAAGGTGACTGAAGGATTGATTTTCTTTCTGGGATCTACGTTATTTAGCCATAATTACCTCTTTGAAAGGTTGAAGTGAACTTCTTTTCTTCTATTTCAGGGATATGACTGATTTGATAGGGAATCATTTAGATATATTCCGAAAAAATCAGTCTCAAATTGGTGTCGATGTCATGGGAACATTGTCTTCTGAGGAAAGAGATGAGAGACTGAAGCAGCACCTAATAGTTTCACAGGAACTTCATCCTGCATTGTTATCTTCAGAGCATGAATACAAGGTATGGGCTAACATTCCTAGCTTTGATGTGATCCATTTATCCAACAATTAACTATTAACATGAGTTGTAGGTTCTTCAAGAAATTGTTGGGGGCGTTATGGCCCTAGTCTTGAGACCTCAAGATGCACAGAGTCCATTAGTTCGCTGCTTCTCCAGGGAACTCCTGACCTGTCTAGTCTTGCAGCCAGTGATGAACTTTGCAAGTCCTATGTAAGTTCTTAGTACTTCACTGTGTCTTCATTTTGAGCTCTAATACAAGTTTTATTTTTATTTTTAAGTAATTGTCTTCTGGGTACATACTATGGATCACAAGTTCATGTTTAGAAGAAAATTAATGCATCTGTTTCATGAAGTTCTGCCTGGCTATTTTTTAAAACTTTTCGTCTTAATAATCACAAAGTGGTGCATGTAATTAGTACATGTGATAAGTGCTTCCTCAAATAGATTTGGAAGTTAGGCAATACATTGGCTTAGAGCGGCGTATCTACTGATTAACTGTAAGTAAACTTGTCTGTTCTTTTTCTTTATGTGTACTAAACCTGTTCCAAATTTATTTTCTTTCTTTTGCCAGTTATGTGAACGAGCTAATTATCTACTTTCTAAACAACAAAGATGCAAGCAGTGGAGGCAACATAAACAAGGCAAATGATCATTTGTCTTATAAAGTTGGTTCACAGGGTTGTCAAATGGAATCAAGGAAGTTGTCTGCAGAATCAAGTGGCTTAGTACCAGCAAGTAATTCCGGGATGAGGTCACTTGAGGATGACAAGTCAAAAGTGTTAGTGGATGACCATGGGAGTGCCCTCCAGCCTCGTCAGGCAGATTGGGCACTGGTATTGGATGCAGCTACTAAAAGGCGATCTCAGGTTCTTGCTCCTGAGAATCTTGAGAACATGTGGGCGATTGGAAGAAACTACCATAAGAAAATGGCGAAAGTGGAACATCCATCAAAGGGAAAAGGTGCAGGAGGCATAGATAACATTCGAAATGCAGGAGCAGCGGGAAAAGAGTTATCCCCTAACTTCAATGAGAGGATTACGTCTGTTGATGACAAATACATGGTCAATTTGATGCAAGGTTCAAATAGGAATGCTCAATCTACTTTTGTCACAGGTGGTCACCCACTTGTTTTGCAAAATACAGATGAAGTGAAATCAAAAGAGGGGAGTCATGTTAATTACAACAGCAAGCAAAAACACTATGAAGCTGTCAACAACACAAAAGCTCAGCTAAAGCGGTCTAATAGTAGCCCTGATATGGAGAAAAGATATTTGGCCAAAAGTAATCCAACCATGATTTCCAGTGAAAGCTTAAATGCAAGGAAAAACCAGGATGACAAAGGTTCTGGTCCTTCCTCACATGGTGAGGTACTATTGTATGCCCCAAAGATAAGATGTCGGGTAAGTTTTGCTGATCCTATCACTGGCACTCTTGTCAATATCCTTTATTTATTCAGAATTGAGAACTATATGATGTGGGTTCTGGCACATATGGTTAGTGGGTTCCACTGAATAAATGGATTTAAACCATCTAATAATATTGTGTAATTAGTACTCATCAATGACAAAACTATTTCTGTGTGAAATGCTGTTATATAGTAGGAACAATCCTTTCTGAGATAGTTTCAGATATTGATAACAATCACATACATGCCAATGGCTGATTTTGTTGCTCTCCAAGTTGCTGGCAATTTTGTTCTAGGTATTGTATTAGTCATTATGGGTATGGGGTTGTTGTTTCACTTGCTGTGTAATTCTGTCTTGCTATTGTTGGGAATCAATCATTGCATGTGTTCTTGCTATCGCTTGCCATATATGTTGTTGTTTCAATCCTTTCCCAAGCAACGTTCGTCATGTGAGTCGCTTTCTTTTTCTATTTAGTATGTAACGGATAGCATGTGAGCTTGTTTGGTTCTACTACTTTTAGTATCTGGTGTCCAATGAGAATCAGCACATGTACAGTTTATTGTTTATTTTGTATGAGCTTGTTTGTACTTTGGTCTGATAACTACTTTGCATGTAACTTTAAATAGTATGTTCTGTTCTTACATGATTACGTCATGTCTAGCTTTTGTATTCTACTTTCCTGTTGTTGGTGGTGCAATGTGTAGCTATTCATGTGAAATTCTTTCTTTCTTAATAGTAGTATGTGACTCAAGTTTTGGTTCTGCATTTTTCTTTGCAGGTTGTGGGTGCATATTTCGAGAAACTTGGTTCAAAATCTTTTGCAGTTTATTCTATTGCTGTGACTGATGCAGATAACAAGACCTGGTTTGTGAAAAGAAGGCATGCTTTTACTGCCATATTCATAGACTTCTTAACAGCTTTGAAATAGCAAGGTACCTCGAATTATAATATATGGTGCTGACTTCCAACTTTTGTTTGTAGATACCGAAATTTTGAACGTCTTCATCGACAACTGAAGGAAATACCTAATTACTCATTGCACTTGCCTCCAAAGAGTTTTCTTTCATCTAGTATTGATGATTACCTTGTGCACCAACGATGCATTCTACTGGACAAATATCTTCAAGTATGCTTTGGTTCTCTAGCATTTATCCCAGCCTTTTACCTCAGATGTGTTGACACTAATCATTTGTGTTCAATAGGATCTCTTGTCTATAGCTAATATTGCAGAGCAGCATGAAGTTTGGGATTTCCTGAGTGCGTCCACGAAGGTGTGTAATTTCAAGCCAACCAAATTCTTACGAGCCTCCTTAACAAGAAAAAGAATGAACACATCTTTTTTGTTACTTTCCTGAGGTTCTTTGCACTTCATTTTCTTTGTCATTTTGTAGAATTACTCTGCTGGAAAGTCCACCTCTGTTATGAAAACCTTGGCTGGTATGCATCTATTTTCTTTCTATTTTTTCTTCACAATTATGAACTAGTTTATTTAGTATTTTTCTCACTTAAGATATTTATTTATTTTTGCATCAGCAGTTAACGTTGATGATGCCATGGATGACATTGTTCGACATGTTAAAGTAGTTTCAGATGGTCTTAAACGGGCGGTCGGCACATCACCCCAAAGTGCACCTTATTCACAATTGGCAGAGAATAGGATGTCTCTATCTTGGAACCAGGAAGAGATAGATAACCGGAGTCTGCATCAGAGAAACTTGGGAAGTTCTCATAGTCTTTCTGATGGTGATAGTAACTGTGAAGATCGCCCCTCATCTGTAAATAGTGCATGCAACTCGGACAATGAGTTGAATAATAGAGGGTACGCGTTAAGTGATGTTAAGCACAATGAAGCATGCTCTAGTTTGGAGCAAGTAAGCCAACAAATAGAAAAACCTGCAAGGGCAAATTCTGATTCTACAAGCATGTCATCTATAAAATCATTTGAGGATCCGGCAGGAATTCCTCCCGAGGTACACCTTTCTAGTACGTAGCTATATTCTATGCAAATTGCAGGGAACTTCTGTTCTGAAGGCTTTTCTTTTGCCCTAAAACTTCTTTTATTTGTCAGTGGATGCCAACAAATGTGAGTGTGCCTTTATTGAATCTGGTTGACAAGGTGTTCCAACTAAAGCGACGTGGTTGGATAAGGTCGTTATTCCTTCTTCATGAACTCTCTAATGCTTCTATAAAATTTGCCTACTAGTTTTGTATTGTTTTTACTTAGCTATGAGTAAAGTAGATGAGACATTGTATACACTGAAGATTGCGATTAACCTGCTTGAGCTGGTTGCTAGATGTCATTGATATCTCTCACGTCACATATTTTGGCAATATATTCGATGAGGATAGTTGGCATGATTATGGGAATCTGGGTTGGGAATCAGTGCAAAGATGCCAATGTTTATTCAGGGATTGTTTAGATATCATCAGATATGTACCAAGATTCATTTCTCGGTTTATTTTGGCCCTCTTGTTTTCTTATCATATCCGTATGCAAGTCAGATATATTTTCACCATCCACAATTGAGTTTATAATACCTCTGCGATCCTGTTTTCGATCTTTCAAGTGCAGAATATAATGTTTGACTTGACATACATGTTATCTGCAGAAGACAAGTTCTCTGGATATCAAAACAAATCCTGCAGTTAGTCATGGAAGATGCAATCGATGATTGGATTTTAAGACAGATCAATTGGCTCCGAAGAGATGATGTCATTGTACAAACAATCCGTTGGATTCAAGATGTAAGGATACATTATATCCCATTTGTCTTCACTGGGCTGTTCTAAATTTCCTTTCAGCTACTAGATTAAAATTTACTATGTTTTCTGCAGCAAACCATGTAAAAATGTTATTCCAACTAGACGAAGTTCCACATGGATCAATAATGCAACTTGTGCAGTACATATTTTCTTTCTTTTTTTAGCTTCACGAGCTCTATGATAGAAATGCAGTTCTTTGGTACTGAATCACTTTTTGCCAAACACTAGCGTAAAATTGATTATCACAGTGATTAGCAAATTAGTCTTACATGCTAGGGTCCAATACAAGATGATACTACTGTTGTTTAAACCATATATTGTGTCCCAACTCGGTCCCTCATTTTTGTAGAATTAACGGACTTATCATTCTACAGACTCTCTGGCCTAATGGTACATTCTTCACCAAGTTGGATGGATTTCAAGGGAATGCAGGTGGAAATCAATTTGATAAGCACCCATCGGGGAGTGCCAGCGAGGCTATTGGCAACAGAAAGAGCAGCGCAAGCTCTTTTGAGCTTCAGCTGGAGGCATCTAGAAATGCCAGTGAAGTTAAGAAACTTCTTTTAGGTGTGTCTATTGACATATTTTGGCTCCTTACAATTGTAGTTTGTCTATTTGTGAGTTTATGCAGCACATGTTGGGTGGTGTATGCATGCAAACTTAAATGATGTCATAGGAGCAACAAATATGCAATATTCTGGTCAGTATCATATTATCCAACTAACTTGATTTTCAATGCCCTTTCCAGACGGAACTCCATCTACGTTAGTCAGCATAATTGGGTACAAGCAGTATAAACGTAGTGCGAGGGACATCTACTATTTCCTCCAAGTAAGTGGAAACCAAAACCCTAGCATCTAAAGGGCACCATGATGAGACATCATTCTGATTTCCATAATTCGTTACACTTTGCTGCAGTCCAACGTCTGTGTGAAGCAGCTCACTTATGCGATGGTAGAACAGGTGCTCATATCACTCTTTCCAGAGCTTCGTCAGCTCATAGAAGACATACATGAGAAGGGTCGCAAGGAGCAAGCCTCATTCACTTACCAACTTTGACCCAGTTAGAGATCGTCTTGAATACCCGGTGCTCCATAAACGGGCTTTACATTGTAAACCTGTGCTGTTTCCTCTGCGGCGGAGAATCAAGCTTCCTGTGCCGCAATTTTTGCCCAATATTTCGACAGTGCAAATTTGTATCCAGGGACTGGTTGGTGCTTTCCCTCAGTAAAATTATGTACAGATGTATATCAGAAGGTATGTAAATTAACCCCCTTGATGCAAATCTAGAACAACTTGCAGTGAGCTCTGGTAGGAATTGGATGTATCGTGTAATTCTTTAATTCTTTTTTCCTCAAAGTTTTATGTTAATCTCTTAGACTGAGGCTTGTAAATTATGTAGAGATTCAAGTGTATAGCTGTACCATTTTGCCCCATGTGTTGTTTTGCTGAGGAAATCAAATATTCTATGGAGATGACAACAGATAACCTTGCACGCGCGACCGCCACAAAACGATGGATTTACGGATCATCTTGATATATCTTGGCTATATTTCTAATTGGAAATGTTCAATTCGCGCTGCGAGTATGTCTTGGGTCATTCAGTTGGAAAATTGACTTGAAGAGTACGATGAATCAGATGATTGACAAAACACGACCGTTCTATTCCAACATACCAGTCGTTATTGACAGAGCCTTACGCCTGGCAGGTAAGTTTTGACATAAGCTTGGGAGATGGCATTATCTATCAGACATGGACATGTGCCGTTGTTTTCTTCTCTCTAGTCATTAATCTTACCATCCTTGGTTAACTAACTTGACTCCATCTAAAGTCTTTCTTTTTTTTGGAAGGAAAAAAAACTTGAGTCCGTGTAGACACTTGTGACTACGTTTGATTTCCACGTACGTGAAGAACTACTAGCTGGTTGATTCGTGCGAGCGACGATTGAACAGACTGCAGCACATGGAAACAAAACCTTAAATTTTTTGCCACTGTTGTCCTTAATCGGCATGCCGTCTATGGAGGTGAACACAATATGCAATGAATTTGGAACAGAGAATGATCAGATATAAATATATATACATACATACGATGGAATGCGTTGCACTGAGCTAAAAGACGTGGATTCGACCCCTAGGCCGCACTGTTCCGAATCTCGAAGCGCGATCATGCGAGCGGTGGTTGCCCTGTCGCTCTCATCTCACCGGTTGTTTCAAGCTTAAGATTATTTATCATTATCATTCTCGCATTTGCAGGTAGGTAGCAATGCATATCGATGGATCAGGAACTAGTGTCATTTCGACCCCATCCATCCTGTCATTTCTGCCTCAAATTTAAGTGCACCTGTGGGTCCAGAAACTACCATCCTAGCCTAGCCGTTCGCGAGAGCCCTTCGGTTCTGCTGGCTATGGAATGAATGGACGGCACCTCAAAAAGCGTGTATCGGGACGGAAATCTCCTGTGATGACACTGACAAACAGCTCTTCGCTATGGCAACGAAAATCACAATTGGGAACGGAGAAACGGTAAAATTCTAGGACTCCGGCTAACTTCAGGGCATGCACCCCAAAGACATTGCTCCAACCATCTTCAAAATATCCAAAAAGAAGAGGCGCTCGGTGGAAAATGCACTCTCGAATGAAGCATGGATCAATGCCATCAACCCCCAGGGCATTTTGTCACCTTCTCACATCGGGGAATTTGTCGGCCTCTACACCAAGTTGCAGAGCATGGTGCTATCGGAGGTGCAGAATGATTCCATTTACTGGTGCCATTCGGCCAACGGGGTTTACTCGGCGAGCCCCGCTTACAAATCGCAATTCATTAGAGCCATGTCATCTGACATTGGGAAGCTTATGTGGCTGGCTTGGACGCCTCCGAAATGTAAATTCTTTGCATGGCTTGCTCTGCACAATAGACTCTGGATGTGCCCTCTGCAAGCATTCGCCCGAGACGGCGTCTCATATGCTCTTCGATTGCCATTACTCTAAACACATCTGGAGACACATAGCTTCCTGGACAGGTCTCCCAACGAGCATTGTTGATGCCGGGTCGGCTGATGGCAGTGTCCACCAGAACTGGGAAGCAATATCGCAGGTTGCGGGGCTCCTGCATAAGGCCATCCGCTCCCTTATCACTCTCACATGTTGAGAAATTTGGAAGGAGAGGAAGGTCAGGGTTTTCCAGAACATATCGGCTATGCCTCAGGTCGTCATGTCTAGGACCAAGGACGAGGCCAACACTTGGGCTTTAGCGGGAGCCAAAGGCTTGCAATCTATTATCGTCGGGGCTTAATGTAATCCGTCCGCCGCTAGGCAGCATATTATCGATCTCCTTTATTAATATTATCGAGCAATCCTTTTGCCAGTTTTTCGAAGAAAAAAAATAGCCTAGACCTAGCTTAGATTATATGAGATTTCCCGCTACTAACTACTTTTTTAGATGCAACACCAATTACTACTATGTAGAGATCTTTCCAAAAAGAAAAAGAAAAAGACAATTAGGCATTGCCAGTCCTTGTCAAAGTCTTTTGGGCCACACGACAACTCTTGACTTCTCTTTGCTATGCAAGTAGCAGCAGCGACTTAATCGCTAGGTTTGCTAAGAGCCACATGAATCCTAGTTAACTCTCGATTGCCACGAAAGGAAGAAAAAATCTCAATATAGATGGCCTGGATGACGCACTACATGGCGTCATTGATCGACACTTGCAGTGTACATTCTGACTTGGCCGGCACGAGGATCTCCAGTCCAATCGCAAATCTGCAGGGATGCGCTACCTAGCTAGTTACCGGATCTAGTGATATGCTGGTTTTGATGTTACGATTGGAGTATATTGCACGCACACCGTTCCTCGTCGGCTTAAGGTTTCGGTGAACTTGTCAAAAAAACTCGGTATTCATGGCGTCAGAGCTAAATGGTTTTAATCTAGGTGATGCATGCGATTTCACGAAGAGACTGCCCACATTTTTGTCAAGCTAGCGGCACACCCTAAATATTATATTACTCACCTTATTTAGCTGTTAAATTTTTTAAATGAATTGATTCGTACATGCAACACGATACTAACAGGAGCAGAAACCAACACTGTTTCTTTTTTATAAAAAGAGTGAGAAAAATCATTTATGAACTGACTGGCGCTTGCAACAACTCAATGCTACTATTCAGCTTCATGTATAGCATTTGACCTAGAGCTTGTAAACTGGAACGTAAAACACTGGAGACACCTCACCGGAGATCCAGGCACGCTCTGAAACTCACTGCCCCGAAACAGATATATGGACACGCATGGAAGGGACATGGCACGCGCTAGAGGAAGAACAAGATAGAGAACAGTAAAGAGATTGGCGAAACAGTGCATATTAATTATATGAGAGGACAGAGAATTACAGTTAATTAGTGGGATACACAGGTGTCCTACGTGACCATATCGGTGCAACCCATCTAATGGTTGATGAGTCAAGTCGATGGGTCGATTTGGACGCGACAGATGGATGTGATCCAATAGTAATTGCACCGTCGCTGTGCACTTTTTATTATAGGTCATGTCACACTACCCACAATTAATGGTGAAGAATGTCGCACTGTAATATACAGTCTATATGCGTAAAGCTCTTCCTTTTCAAAGTTGGGTTTTTCTGAATTTTGTTAGGGAATGGATGTAAGATTTGTTGGGTTTCAATCAAACTTTTCTTTAGCCGATGGATTCAAATCGCACGACTCAGATAACTTCCCTCGTATTTCAACCCCACCTCGCACCATCCACCGTCACTGCGCCCACACCATGGAGGCACCATCATAGACTACAATTGTGCCTTGGCGGCCCCTTCCATCTCTCAATGTTCATGGGCTTCGTGAACCTCAAATCCTAACCTAATAATAGAAGAGGAGTGGCGCCGGAGAGGAAGAGGAGGATAACGGGCTCACCGGATGAAGATGGAGGTAGTGGGCAGGTGCCCACATGAGGAAACTAGTTGATTTCCAAGACAAAATACTTCACTTATGTTTAGCAATCAAATACTCTTTCGAAACATAGGTGGTCTTAGAATTTGCGCTAGTCAAACCTTTTTAGTTTTGATAATCAACATACAGAAAAATACTAACATCTACACACAAACTTGATATTATTAGCTAGATCTTTCATGACATATATTTTGATTATATATCTTTAATTTTATTTGAAGCAACATACCTTTATAAAAATCAATGATCAAACTTTTACTTTAAAAATCATGTTCATGATCTAAAATGCTCTATATTATAACTCAAATGCATTATATATTTTTTATATAGTCCCGAAGGTCATTTAGAGCACGGAGACATAACAACAACTTGTGTGAGAACAAACCTACGTGCATGCATGCAAAACAGAGCCCACAATTGAGTTGGTCTATATTTTTGTAGGGCCCTTGGCACATCAGTGACGTACACATCATGTACAATGTAGTGTATACAAGCATGCAGTACCATTTTGGATGTCTCCCTCTCTTGATCTTGTGCTTTCAATAAGATAACCTTAAACTGGAGGTCACTATCCAAATAAGGACTTCTATGAATCAATTAACTCTGCATGCATGCATGAAAACACGTGTCACAATAATATATTTTTAATCTTGATAGCTTCGTCTCAAGATAAATGACATCTTAAAAAATGTATAGTCAAATTTCTTTAACTTTAACTATTCATATATAATATGATTCTGAGATTGGTCAAATAAAAATAATATCATTAGATTTTTCATGAAAAATAATTCATAATTTAGTAACTTTTTTATTTTTTAAAACATATTCATATAAAAATGATGCTCAAAGTTGATCTTGGAGACTATGTCCATTTTTAAAATATCATGTATTTTAGAACGTGAGGAGTATTCGTAACCTACACGTTCACTCAAACTTCTTATAAATGCATCCAATTCTTTTATACATAGGATGATCCAATTCTTTTATACGTAGGAAACATCATAATTATTTGAATTTACAGAAGGAGTGCCTGTAGTGTGTACCTAGCATCTGTCTTCTCCGGCTCCAATAACAACAAACATGGGAGGTGAGGCTGTGGTTTAGGGTTCACCAGAGCCCTCCGAACATTTTTGTTACTGCCGTCTCGTGGGACAGAGAAGGGTGGTGGGCAGCGACAATGCATGGGTGGAATGGCGAGATGCGTTTTGGGTGGTGGTGAGCGTACCTCCGACTGCGGTTGCGGTGGATCGCTGGGTAGAGCTGGGGTGATGGTGTAGATGCGCAGAGCTCTCAGCAGGATGGTTGGGGGTGGGAGTGGCTGTGAGGAAGTTGGGGATTAGGAACTCTTATTATGTTTAATTTCTCTGAAGTGCGGACGGAGAAAGAGGCTATTGGATCTAGACCCTATTGTTGTTAAAAGACTGCAGATTGAGATCTGTAAAAGAGTTACTTAGAATTATGAAACGTTGTTGCATCATGTTAGTTAAGCTCCTGCTGCAGCTAGATTAATCGATAGATCGACAGCGAAAAGGAGGATTAATTGGTTAGAGAGACATGAATGACCAGCATAAACTTAACTTGTCAAACCTTGTACCTGGCTATAAATTTCACACGACTGCCTTGGCGTAGAAGGAAAATCTCTTGTCACATCTAGATTTCATTTCACTCGCCAACTAAAAACCAACAGGGAGATCGATCGATGAGGTGCCGATAGTACTACATAGCACTACAGCACTCGTGTGCATGAGACATCAATGCTTGCATGCATGCACCTTTCACTACAAAGCTTGTCAAGTCAGTTGATCCACAGGGCAGTGGCATAGAGATCATGTCATGACCAAAGCCCACCAATAGCTCATGCGTTTATGTGAATTGAAAACCTATTGTTTCCTTTGTTTCATGGTGTATATCATTTTAGAACATGTGTAAATCAAAAGTTTTATTTGCATCAATATACTTTTATAAAAATTGATAGTCATAATGTCATCTTGATGACTATTTCAATATCTAAAATGACCTATAATGTAATACGGAAGTATAGTTCTATCCAGAATTGAAATGGAATAGAAAAATAGAGCAATCATATAAGGTACCTAATTAACAGACTTTCTACCTAACAAAAACACCAGCAGAACCATCTTGAAATTGGTATTTATTCAGCTAGCCCTTTTTTTTGGTTATCACATACCATCCAATAATCTTTTTTAGAAATTTTTTATAAGAACCCTGCAGGAAAAAACTAAAAGAACTCCACCGATTGATCAAATGCGCGCAGCGAGCTTCTAAAACGGGAAGCTTGTCAGTAGAGAAATGTGGAGAAAGTGTATATAAAGCCATGCATCTCCATAAAACTAACGAATCGAAAAAGATTTTGAGCGTGACATGCAAGAAAGATATCGAGGCTAGCTAGTGAATTTTTTTTTCTCGTGTTAAAGGACTGATCAGATCATTGGTCCTGTGCTCCATCATGCACTGTGTGGAGGCAAATAGTACTATTCATGTGTGCCTAAGTGGGGTATTTATGTGTCTACACTATTATGTTGCGTCACCTATCTTTCGGTGATTTTATTGAACAATTCCTTCTACTGTAGATCTCTCTCTTTTATGGACCTTTCTTTTCTTTTCGGTCGGTTGGTTTTAGAATTTAAGCTTTACTCGAAAGTCCTACTGTATGTTCCTATGAGAAATGAACCAACTCCTATAGAATTCTTGTGAAAGTCCAGTGTTCTGGACATGGGAGTTACCTGGGAGTTACCATAGATTCCTATAGTTCAACGTTACCGTGATAACAATGTCATTTGAATTTCAGATAAGTAATGTATGAGAAATTCTAAGCATAACTAGGAACATAATCTAGATCCATACTAATTGTTTCTTCCAACCCTTCAGCCCAATATGCGCGCTTAAGTTGAAATGAAAATATGAATATTAATACTCTAAAAAACTCTGCATCAAATACCACTTTTGATGAGAGGTTCGTAAAGCTATACTAGTCGAAGGAAGAAAATTAGAATCGTCAGCTACGGACCAAGCCCACAACCTCCATGACTCCCACCATTTCCGCCTCATCAACCGACACGGCGTCGCACACGGCCACACCTCTCGTCCTTCTACTCCTCTTCACGGTGAGCCACTACACAAAATCCACACAAAAAAAAGAAGCTAAAACTAACCAAAACAAAACAAAAAACGAAGAAGAAAGAAAGAAGAAAACCCTTCACGCAGCCCGTCTTCTTCTGCGCGTGTGGGCCCCGCGGGCACATATGCCACCCACCAGAGAGTAGCCAATGGGAAAGCGGCGGGCCCACGCTCCCGACAGCGACGTGGCGCGCAGCTGCTGGCGTGCCGAGGCCCCATTGGACCAGCCCTTGACCTATCCCCCTCAGCCTGGGCCCACCGACAGCGACAGCCCTCTTCCAACGTGGGCCCCACGCCCACCGAATCCTCCCCTTCCCGTCCTGCCACACGGGATCCCCTGCGCCGCACGGAACACCGCGCGCACGATCCGGTTTGCCCCGGACGGCGTCTTCACGTGGTCGACACGTGTCCCTCTTCTGGAGTGGGTGGGCCCCCGCGCGTGGGGTGCCCCGGCTCCGTCACGGTAGTTGGCACGTGGGGGACGACCACCGGGAAAGCGTGCTCAGGTGGGTCGACGGGTTACGATGACATGTGGGTCCCGAGAATCCGTGGGTCCCGCTGTCGGTTGGAGAATGGGGCTCGGGCCAGGTGCGGTGGTTTCTGGATGACGTGGCGGTGTTACGACCCCATGCCATGCGTGCTCTGCTAGCTGGACGGCGAAGAAGGGAAGATTTTTTCGGTTCCTCGATTTTTTTTTCTCAAGCCAAAGGGGTCCACCGGCCCTGTAGCTGCTAGACTTTAGTAGAGAGATAAGCTATATCTTAAATTTACAGAAGAGTCCACAGAGGATAAGCAAAACACACAGGAACTTTTGCAAATTACATAAGGATCCTGGGTGCAAAAGAAGAAATACAAATCGGTCCATAAAAAGCCAATCTTATTGAAGACGAAAGCGTCGGCGCGAATAGGGCGCTCTTGCTTTCGTGCCCTAGACATCTATATGGTTCCTTGTCTTGGATGGCACTATCTGCAGCAAAGAGTGATGAGCCTCTCTAGATCAGAGATAGAGACAAGCAACAAAGAGGAACAACAACGAGCGGCGTAGCCGTCGGCAATTAACCTTGTGCCACATCAAGCCGTCAGGAACATCTTTGAACCTGGCAACCTCCCAGCTTGGGCATGAGGGTGAATGATGTGAAGCTTGTCCAGAGCACCGATGGAGAGAGGGGGGACACACAGCGATGCCAAGAAGAAACTCGCCGACCATGAAGGTTAAGACCACCAAACTCCACAAGAATAAAGGTAGGGCAAGAGGAGAACTCATAGCAGCTCACACTGAGAAGGATTGAAGCCATTGCCCAAGCGGTGGATCTCAGCGAAGGGATGAAGAACTCAACTGTACAAGCCCCCAACAGACGCTAGACGAAGGGGAACCTCTGAACAACTGCCGGTGGAGCTCGCCGCCGACACCAAAGAAAAGATAGACGTCCAGATCTGGAAGGAACATACCATAAGAAGGAAAAGAAAATATACACTAAGTAATATATAAGGTAGTAGAGGGGTAGAGCCCCCTCCCCACACACCTCCGACAAGCACGTTGGCCGCAGGTGGCAGAAGAGGAGGCATAGATCTAGCCAAAAGGCGAAAAGTTGAGAAAAAGTGGAAGAGGAGACGGAGGAGCCGAGAGGAGAGGTCGGTTGTAGAGATTAGGACTAGATGAAATGATTTCTTGAGGTCTTGCATATCTCTTGATTAGTACAGCAACAACGAAAGTACTATGCACATCTTTTAAAATATTTTTGCCAATGCACATTTTGGTTCTCTGTGCAGGCCCATGGAGGGTTAATATACTCCCTCCGTCCAGAAATGTAAGGCGTATTTTGGTTTGTTAAGACAAGACTTTAACCAATAATTACTCTATTGATATGTGATTTATATAATACAAAATCATAACCATAAGAATGTACTTTAAATACGGATCTAATGATATTAATTTTATGTTACATAAATCATATACTAAAAGAGTAATCGTTGGTCAAATCTTTGTCTTAACCAATCAAAATATGCCTTACATTTCTGGACGGAGGGAGTAATTGGGACTAAACTTTTATTTCTAACGCTCTTTAGTAAGGTGCCAATTTAAGTGACGGCATATTGAGGCCATCCTAAAATATAAGCTTTATGTTTTAACCATATAGACAAGTATGTATATAAACAGTGTGTATATAGTTTTAGTGGTATGACATCGTGACATCAACGAAACTGATTGAGACACCACCTACAAGTCAATAGAGAGTAGACCGAGGAGCAAGATGACAAGACAATAAAAAGGAAATTGTGTCTAGCAGAGATGCATGGAAAGGTGGTGAAAAAGGGCGATAATGCAGAAGGTTTCACTATGTTGGGAATGGAGAAGAGAAATAGATCAGCGTTTTGTGGCTGAAACTCAGACTAAAATAAATATCAACACAAGAGACGTGTGCATAATGTGTCGGAAAAGGTTTTTAAAAGGAATATATACACATACATCACACAAAGAGATAATGCCGCACTCATTTTTGGTACGATAATTGTGTTTATATAGGGGGTCCCAGTTTGATTTCCTTTCTCCATTCTTGATCTGTTGTAGCTTGATAGCATCTAATGGTCCAGCATGCCTACAAATTAAAGCAATAAAGTGTGAGGTTTAGTCTCGCGGATAATCACAAAGCGCATTAACTTCTTTGTCGCAAGTCAAAAAAAAGGAACAAGAAATTATCTTTCTATGGCAATACTAGGATAAAATGGAGAAAAGGTGTTCTATATGGTATGGTGTACGTACTGTGCTTTAAAGGAAAATCAATACTGTCGCACAAATATCAAGCAATTATGTGTTACTAGTTTTTTTTTCTTCTGAAGGTTTGTACTAGCTAGGTAGAATAAGCTATACTCCCAGAGCTACGTACTCGTCGAATAGACGCGAGCAATCTTTGTATGGAAAAAAGACATATCATTAGATGTTAATAGCTAGATAGACAGTATATATTCCAATAATTTCGAGATTTTTAAAAATGTAGTGCTAAGAAAAATCTATTAAGGGCTTGTTTCCATAGCAAATTCATTTGTTTGTGATAAAAAAAATAACATTATCAGCAATATAATAGATAGTAAAAATTGAGAAAAAGAACGAGGTCTTATGGTCATAGTTGCACTTGATCCAATGTTTTATTTTCATAGGATTTCACAAACCCCAACTTCCAAATGCATCCTTTCCTCCGACTGTCCTTGCCACCTCTGGCAAATCTCCAGGGAAGATCCATCATTGAGCCCCCCTACATCAACCCCCATCCGCAGTGACCTGCGATTTGGTTCCGATGGGGTGTTGTGAAATCTTATGAACATAAAACACAGAGCTAATTGCCACTAGCCAAATAATTGGGTTTCATCTGCAACTATAACCGTAAAACCTAGGGTTAATTAATTGCCACTAGCAAAAATACGGGTTTTACTTGACTATAACCATGAAAATCATGGTTTTCTGGAATTTACTCTAAATCATTCCACTTGATTATAAGGCGACATATAATAAATCGAGCGGGCACCATAGAAAAATTAGCAAGACTTGTTTTGTTTTCGTATGGCCTTATTTGAAAAGAAAATAAATATTGTATAAAAGTCCATTCCATCGTTTTCATCACGGGTGGATGGAGCATATACCCCTTTCCACTTCCGTTGCTTTTGTACTTTTTCCTTCTCTCTTTCAAGGACATCTAGCTACTACCATAAGCTCGTGAAATCTAGAATATATTACAAGAATGTTCTTGCACATTTGTATCGATGTGACAGACGTACCGGTGCAAACTAGGATAGAAACTGGAATGGTTTATTAGCGGTATGAAATTTAAGTTAGCTTGTTGTATATGTATTGTACACTACTACAGAAACAATCTTCACAGAAGGTTTATCACAAACGTAGATGCTGCAACCATCCAACTTTTTTCACATCTTAAAGAGGTCGATAAAACTACGCATCCGTGATGAGTTGAGGGGGGATTCGCTGTCAGTGGTGAATAATTCATCATAGACGATTTTCTAAAGCAATCGTCTATGATGAGTCATCACAAACGGCTGTCATGTGTTTACATATCACAGACGGGTTTAGAGTGATATCTCATCTCAGACGGCTGTACTTATGAACCATCTGAGATGTTTCAGACTATTATTTTTGTCAGCGATCTGAGATGTCATTAGAGAGGGTATAAGTGATTTAACCATCTGTAATGAGTGATCGACCCATATTTAAGACCCTACTAGATCTAGATCTATTTTAGATCCAGATCTGTTTTGTGGATTTAATACGGCTAGGTGATTCTAGCGATTTTGAGGCGATTTCACCAGACATATTGAGTGGAGATCTACTACTAATTGTCTGTCGTCGACTACGCGGTCGGACAGTGAACTTGTGACACCGCCGGTTGAGTGTTGGGTCACCCGGGTGTGCGCGAGGGACTGCGGAACGGAGCGCGGTGCAGCAGCAAACACTTAGAGAAAATTTGGACGAGCCAAGAAGTGGGTGTAACTTGTATTCCGTACCCCCCAACCTGGAAGGGTGCTCCCCTATTTATAGGCCTCGGGAAGTACAAGGTCAGATTACAATTCTGCCCCTAGGCAGGTTACGGTCTTGTCCCCGGTCCGCCGTACGGACGAGGGTTTGCAGGTCATCCGTACACCGCCCGCGGGGGCATATACCCTAGCATCTACGTGACGTCCGGTACGACACGCCGTACGGTACGTCACTTGCCGGGGTCCTGCCCGGGGGTTGTCCGTACCCCGGGTCCGTGCTTGCACCCCGCGTCTGCACTTGCGCTTGCACCCCCCGTCTGCACTTGCGCTCGTATCCTGCGTCTGCACTTGCGCTCGTACCCCGCGTCTGCACTTGCGCTCGTACCCCGCGTCTGCACCTGCGCTCGTACCCCGCATCCGCGCTAGTATTTCATAACTGCAAAGGAGATAGCCGTGAGTTCACAGTAGGCATTCACAAATTACCATTATCTGTCTTCGTCCGGGGCGTGCGGTGACCCCTCTCACAACAGTAGACCCTTGCCGGTGCGGGCGGTCGGGAAGCGCCCGTCCGGACCGGCGCCAGTACTCCTAAGAAGGGGTTGGCGCACAGCCCGGACTGACGACAGCTCGGCCCTTCTACCTTTGTCTTCGCATGCCACTATGCTCGCGTTCCGCCTCCATGTCTGGCATATTACGCCTGCACCGTCCACACGACAAGGGCTCGAGGGGACACAAAGCCGAGTGTCATGCATGCGCGACACATGTCTTAGAGGAGCGACGCAAGCACTCGACCAGCGGAGCTGCGGTTGTAGCTCGTGCTAAAACCTGCCCTCAGCTGCCGGGGGCTCTGCTCGCCGGAGCGCTGGGGCGGCTCGGAGCACCGCGGTAGGCCGGGGTAGGACGGGTTAGGCCGAGCTAGCCCGGGGCAACTCAGAGAACCGCAGCCAGCCGGGGTAGGCCGGGCTAGCCCGGGGCACTAGGGCAGCTCGGAGCACCGCGGCAGGCCGGGGTAGGCCGGGGCACCGGAGTAGGCCAGGGTAGGCCAGGCCAGGCCGGGCTAGCTCGGGGTACCGAGGCTCGTGTGCCCACCGCATCTAGCGTTGGTCTCATTCCCATCATTTCAAAAAAAAATTATTATTATTTTTATCATTATTTAGTAGTATTATTATTTTTATTTTTATTTTTTTGAGCAGCTAGAGTTTGGGTGGCTATAAAAGGCCCCACCCCCACCCCTTTTTCCCCCTTCCAACTTTTCACCGTGCCACAGCCGTCACCGCGTTCCGCCTCCCGATCGGGCCTCTCGGAGTACACGGCGCGCGCGGAGCACAGATCCGGGGTAGGGGGCCACTCTCCCAGGTCGGAAGGCGCAGCGCCCGGGGTAACATCGGCGTAGGCGGGCGGCGTGCTTGGAACTGGGGGAGCGACGTCCGGCGTCCGAGCTTCGCGGGCTTCACGGTGCGGGGTAGCCCGGGCTTCGGCCGGGGTTGAGGAGACCGCGGGCTTCGCGGTGCCGGATCTGGGCTTCACCGGGGTTGGCTAGCGCGTGACGCGGGGTAGCCCGGGCTTCGTCCGGGACTCGGCGGCGCCGGGCTCCGGCTAAGGTTGAGGCGGGGTAGCCCGGGCTTCGTCCGAGGTTCGGCCGGGCTTCGTCCGGGACTCGGCGGCGCGGCAGGTGACGCGGTGCCCGGGGTTCGGCCGGGCTTCGTCCGGGACTCGGCGGCGCGGCAGGTGACGGGATAGCCCAGGGTTCGGCCGGGCTTCGTCCGGGACTCGGCGGCGCGGCAGGTGACGGGATAGCCCAGGGTTCGGCCGGGCTTCGTCCGGGATTCGGCGGAGCGGCAGGCGGCGAGGTAGCCCGGGGTTCAGCCGGGCTTCGTCCGGGACTCGGCGGGAAGCGACGAGGTTTCATCCGGGACACGGCCGAACTTCACCCGGGGTTCGTCCGGGCGGCGGAGCGGCAGCACGCGCCAAGGTTTCATCCGAGACCCGGCCGGGCTTCGTCCGTGGTTCACTGGGCTTCGTCCGGGGTCCATCGAGTTGCGGCCGGGACACGCGTCGCAGCCGGGCTCCGTCCGGGGTACGCCGAGCTGCGGCCGGGGTTTGTCCAGGCTCTGTCCGGCAGCCGCGGCCGGAGTAGAGCGGCGAAGTCCAGGCTCCACGCAGCATCCGGGATAGAAGGCAGAGCTCAAACCCGATGGAGGACGTTGTTGGCGCAGCTGGACGCACGAGGCACCGCGCTTCGGCTTGGTTCCGGCTGCGGGAAAGAGGGCGCGTCCTCGGGCTACGGTCGATCGCGTACTCACACGCGCGGTCGCTCGAGCGGGCCGCGCATCGCTTCCGGACTCTGGCCCCTACGCAGTCTCGCCCGACTGCGCACCGACTTGTCGTCTTCTGCCGAGCTCTTCGTACGCGCACCATTCGGCGACGCGGCTGGCTGTACCTGGAGCGGATCCAGGAAGACATCGCGCTTCGCCACGAGGCCTTGCGGCATCCTTCGCCCATCGTTCAAGTTTCGGTAAGACACGAACCGACCTGCCGTTGCTGCACTCGCTTCCTCATATCGACTTAACTCTCTGTATCCTTCTACCATGACTAGATGGCTGCCGTCGAAGGAGTGGTCAACCGGAAGAAGGACCACCAGAATGACCTCTCCCGTTTCCTTGGCACCTCCGCTATCATGAGGGAGACGCTGGATAGCCTGATTGAGTTGGGGCGCATCCCGTCGGATGGGGGACCGCATGGAGTGCGCATCCCGCCACCGGACAAGGACGTCGCCAAGCCTGACCTGGGGGAGATCGTCATGTTTGCCGATCAGTTCACGGCAGGCCTATGCATCCCCGCCAGCAGCTTCTTCAACGAGGTGCTGGCTTTCTATGGTCTTGAGATCTCCGACCTCCATCCCAACGCCATCGTCAAGCTCGCCTCCTTCGAGTGGGTGCTCAGAACAATGAGGCTGAGGGGGACAGCCACGTGCTTCGGCTACTTCTTCGAGCCCGTTGTGTCCCCCTGCCCTCTCGAGGACGGCCTCTACTCACGCTTCGGGACCATCAGCTTCCGATTTCGACACGGGCGTAGCAGCACCTTCCCTGCGTCCTCCACTAGGGATAAGTGGGATGATTGGAAGAGCGCCTGGTTTTTCTATCGGGTTGGCGACTTGGGCTACAGGCACTCGTGCGGCGTTAAGGCTGCCGGTCTCGCGGGATGTTACTTCGCGGTATGCCGGAGCGAGGGGCACGTGCCGCGGCGGGATGTTACCACGCAGGCGGACGCGGCGTTAAGGCTGCTGGGCTCGCAGGATGTTACTTCGCGGTATGCCGGAGCAGGGGGCACGCGCCACGGCGGGGTGTTACCACGCAGGCGGACGCGGCGTTAAGGCTACCGGGCTCGCGGGATGTTACTTTGCGGTATGCCGGAGCGGGGGGCACGCGCCGCGATGGGATGTTACCACGCACGTGGACGCGGCGTTAAGGCTGCCGGGCTCGCGGGATGTTACTTCGCGGTATGCCGGAGCGGGGGGCACGCGCCGCGGCGGGATGTTACCACGCAGGCGGATGCAGCGTTAAGGCTGCCGGGCTCGCGGGATGTTACTTCGCGGTATGCCGGAGCGGGGGGCACGCGCCGCGGCGGGATGTTGCCATGCAGGTGGACGCGGCGTTAAGGCTGCCGGGCTCACGGGATGTTACTTCGTGATATGCCGAAGCGGGGGGGGGCACGCGCCGTGGCGGGATGTTACCACGCAGGCAGACGCGGCATTAAGGCTGCTGGGCTCGCGGGATGTTACTTCGCGGTATGCTGAGGCTGGGAGGCGTGCGCCGCGGCACTACAACGAACACGAAGAGACGGATGCTATGGAGATCATTAGAACTGCATAAGCATAACATAGTAGCGCGACTGTTACAATAGCCCTCAAGTGGTAGTTAATCAGAGTACAGACACATCACAAAAAGGCAGGGTGACATAAGTGTATTCAAAGTGATTTGTCACGCGGCTTAAACATAATACTTGCGGAGGTTGTCGGTGTTCCAACTGTGCTTCAAGAGGACACCGTCGAGGCTGCGGAGACGGAAGGAAGACGGACGCGTAGAGTTGATGACTTTATAGGGGCCTTCTCATTTGGAGGCGAGCTTACCATCACCTTCGGTATTCGCCTTGCGTTTGAGTACCCAATCGCCTGCTTTGAGCGGGCGTTGACGTACTGTCTTGTTATATGCCTTTGCCATTGACGCTTGATACCGCTTAATGTTTAGCGTGGCTTGTGCTCGTATTGTGTCAACTCCTTCCACGGCCGCCTCGCGAACTTCGTCGTCCGTTGAACCGAAGACGCGGAGCGAAGCGAGCTTGATCTCCTCCGGGGTGACGGCTTCATCACCGAATAGCAGCTTGAACTGGGTGTATCTAGTGGCACGGCTGGCCATTGTGCGAGTGGACCAAAGCACACTGGGCAGCTCGTTTGCCCAAGTCTCGCCGGGCAAACCGAATAAATGCATGCGCAGACCTGCAAGAAGTATGCCATTAGCTCTTTCCACGGCCCCGTTCGTCTTCGGGTTGGCCACGGATGCAAAGCATAGCGTGATGCCGAGGCCGGTGCAGAAGGCCCTCAAGGTGGTGGCGTCGAACTGGGTACCATTGTCCACAGTGAGCTCACGCGGTACTCCGAATCTGCAGATGAGTGTTTTCCATACGAACTTCTGGACGGAGGCGGAGGTTATCTTGGACAAGGGTTCAGCTTCGACCCACTTGGAGAAGTAGTCGACAGCGACTATGACGAACTTGGCTCCCTGACACGCGGTCTTGAACGGCCGGACTAGGTCGACGCCCCACCGTGCAAGTGGCCAAGATGGGGGGATCGGCTGCAACTCATGTGCAGGCCTATTAGTCCCCCTGCCCATCCATTGACATGCGGGACACGTCTTCATGAGACCCTCCGCGTCGTGCAGCGCAGCCGGCCAGTAAAATCCCTACCAATAAGATTTGCCAATCAAGGCCCTGGGGGCGAGGTGAGACCCACAGAGCCCCCGGTGTATGTCAGTGACTAGTGCTGTTCCTTCCTCTCTTGAGATGCACCTGAGGAACGGGGTGCAGACGCCACGCTTGTACAACATGTCATTGTGTATGACAAAGCCCCTAGCCCCTAGCGCCGCCACCGGGTCATCGGGCTCGACTTCATCACGAAGATAATTGAAGATAGGAGTCCTCCAATCCTGCTCACCAATGATGTGTATCTCGGGTAAGTCTTTGGTGGCGGGAGCTTCTAGGACTTCGAAGAATGCTTCGGCAGGCAGGTCCGTCATGGTACTAGCGGCGCGCGCTAGGGCATCGGCTCCAGTGTTCTCCAGTCGCGGGATGCTCCGCACAGTGATACCAAGGAAGTGCTTCTCCATGGCTCCTGACCATCTCCGGGTCTTTGGCTTGATAACTCTTGTCCACGTGCCCCGCGACAAGCTGTGAGTACTCTTGACAATGATGCGGTGAGCGCCCGCCGCGCGTGCCTTGCGCAGTCCGAGCAACAATGCCTCATACTCAGCTACGTTGTTCGTAGCCCTGAAATCTAGGCGGGCGGAGTACTTGGTACGAGCACCTTCGGGGGACTCAAGCACTGCTCCTGCACCGGCACCATCCGCGCATCAAGATCTGTCCACATACACTGTCCATAGGGGGGCGCCTTTTGCGTGCGACATGGGTACGGTTGAGGGTGTCCATTCTGCCACAAAGTCAGCTAGGACTTGTGACTTGATTGCTGTCCTTGGGGGGAACTCGATAGAGAAGGGAGCCAACTCTGCTGCCCACTTGCCGACACGGCCTGATGCTTCCTTGTTGCGCAGCATCTCTCCAATTGGGTATGACGAAGGGACACGGATGGAATGGGCAAGAAAGTAGTGACGCAGCTTGCGCGATGCCATGAGGAGCGCATACGTGAGCTTTTCCAACTCAGTGTAGCGAGTTCGGGCGTGTTGCAGTGATTCGGACACGTAGTAGACTGGGTGCTGGTGCTGATCGTCTTCCTTTACCAAAATAGCACTGACTGCGACCGAGGTGGCTGCCAAGTAAAGGAGTAGCACGTTGCCTACGCACGGGCTCTGCAGTAGTGGTGGGGAAGATAGGTATGCCTTCAGACCGTCAAAGGCGTGCTGACTCTCCGCTGTCCATTCAAACTTGTCAGACGTGTGAAGTGCCTTGAAGAATGGGAGCCCCTTCTCCGCTGAGCGTGAGACAAAGCGCCCAAGTGTCGCGAGATGGCCTGTCAGCCGCTGCACAGCTTTCACTGTGGTTGGGGGCTCCATCTGGAGTATGGCATCTATCTTTTTGGGGTTGGCTTCAATGCCTCTCTTTGAAACGAGAAAACCAAGAAGCTTTCCAACCTACACTCCGAAGACACATTTCTCGGGGTTGAGTTTCATGCCGGAGTTGCGTAGATTGCGAAACGTTTCTGCCAGGTCGTTCGCGTGATCTTGGGCCATGACACTCTTCACCACCACATCATCGACGTACGCCTCGATATTCCTTCCCAGCTGACTTGACAGTGTCTTGTGCACCAATTATCGCTCGCCGAGCAGCTTCGCAGATAGTTTGCTCAGTGACCCCGCTGACCTAGCATTGGACTTCCAAAAAGCACCGCTGGAATGCCATGATCGTTTCTCCCGGGCGCTGCCGGAGGTTGTTCAAATCGGTCGAGGTCATCTCCTTGTTGCGGTACCCTTGGAAATGGTTGTGTAGCTTATCCCGGAGGTGCTTCCATGAATATACGATACGTGGCGACAGTCCAAGGTACCATGGTTGTGCTGTTCCCGTGAGGGCGAGGAGCACGCTCCGAGTTATCACAGCTTCGCCTCCTCCAGCAGCCATCACCGCGGCTTCGAACACCCGCGTGTATTGTATTGGATCAGAGTGACCAGAGAACTTTGGCAGGTCTGCTGGGCGGAATTTTGGTGGAAAAGGGACCGCCAATATCCCCGGGCTGAGCGGGCTGGAGTTGTTGGTGAGGTCGATGACTTCAGCGGGTTGGCGTTGGACTTCGTAGGATGCTTGCGAGATGGGCGCATACGTCACGTGGGTGGGCGACTGGGCGAAGAGCGCTTTACCAGCGCGTTGCGCAGGGTCACCAAGCCCCTGCGTGCTTGTGCCAGTGGCATGGCCGTAGAGGGTTGCGTATGCCGCCTCTTGACTTTGCTGGATGGTGGCTCAGAGTGCCTCAGCCTCATGGTCGACGGAGTTGGGGGGCGAATGCTGGCACGGGCTGCTGTGCGTGCGTCGCTCTGTTGACGGCGGAGATCTTCAACTGCGGGTGTCTCTAGGTTTGGCAACGGGGCCGCGAGTGCTTGGGTTGCCTCAAGCTGCGCGCGGTAGAGGTCGGCGAGATGTATGGTTTGGGCCGTCGCGCGGAGGACGTCGCGCTCGGTTGCGCGCAAATGTTCGCGAAGCTCCTTCGCCCGTTGAGTCGCCTCCTCTGCCTGCCGGCGTAGGTCGTCAATCGATGCCTCCGGAGTAGACGTCGCTGTGGGAGCAGGGGCGGGCGGGTCTGGGTGACCGTCGGCGATGCCCGAGGGACACCCAGCGATTACCACGAAGCGGGTGGCCGGCGGAGCCCTTTGCACGGTGCTGGCCCCAACAGTGTCCTCCGCGGGGGTGGCATACGGGGCAGCTTCCGCGTGTGCCAGAGTTTCGCCCAACTCGGGCGCGCGCGCTTGGGTTCTTGCGGACGCAGCTCCCATTGCTGAGCCGCTCGCGGGTTTCCTCGTGGTGCTTCTCTTCGCCTTTGGAGGCATGATCTCGTTGCGCTCGCTGCTGCGCACGTGACTTCTCGTCTGCGATCCCCACGGTCGGCGCCAACTGTCGTCGACTACGCGGTCGGACAGTGAACTTGTGGCACCGCCGGTTGAGTGCTGGGTCACCCGGGAGTGCGCGAGGGACTGCGGAACGGAGCGCGGTGCAGCAGCGAACACTTAGAGAAAATTTTAGCGAGCCAAGAAGTGGGTGTAACTTGTATGCCGTACCCCCAACCTGGGAGGGTGCTCCCCTATTTATAGGCCTCGGGAAGTATAAGGTCGGATTACAATTTTGCCCCTAGGCAAGTTACGACCTTGCCCCCGGTCTGCCGTACGGACGAGGGCTTGCAGGTCATCCGTACACCGCCCGCGGGGCATATACCCTAGCATCTACGTGACGTCAGGTACGGCATATACCCCGCGTCCGTGCTAGTACTTCATAACTGCAAAGGAGATAGCCGTGAGTTCACAGTAGGCATTCATAACTTACCATTATCTGTCTTCGTCCGGGGCGTGCGGTGACCCCTCCCACAACATTGTCCATCTAGGATTAGTAGTTGTTCTTAATCATTATTTTATGGTTAATTATGCATGGTTTAGATTTATAGGAAGTTTTGTTTGCTTGGTCAATTGTGTCGTTTTGCTAAAACAGGCACAATCGATATGTGCCTGTTTGGAGCTTTAGATTTATAGGAAGTTTTGTTTGCTTGGTCAATTGTGTCGTTTTGCTAAAATAGGGAGCAACATAAAATCTTGGTTTTTTGCAGGTGTGTAATTTGTGTATATTGTATACATACACAAATGAGGAAATTTTTCTTCCATGTTTGGATCATGTATATTTGTGTATATTGTATAATCATTCTCATCAATTGTCGTGCCTAGCTAATGCATGCTTATTTAGTTGTTCATCTATTTTTCATTATAGAAATCAAAGAGAATCTAGGAGCTTATATATGCCATAGAAGATACACATGTCGGGATAGCTTATATTTGCGAGGGTGTTTCTGCATGCTGTGGTCTGTCAGTTACAGAGGTGTTTAGTATGTGTCGTGAAAATTTTGGAACAAAGGTACACAAAAAGTGTCGCGGTAAGCTAAGTGCCGGAAATACCTTTCCCTGAGGACGTTTGTTCCAACGGTCAACAAGTGTCGTGGAAAGGTTTTTGCCAGCACTTAGGCACATTTTCCGCACATATAAGTGACCCCATAGCTGAACCATGTTGTAGTGTTATGTTATCATTTCTTTGACCAACAAAAATATGACAGATTTGTGGAGATGAAGAACATGCCCCAATTTCAAGCCAAAAGCGAGGTGTTTCAGAACCTTTGGCCAAGAAACAAGCACCCGCATAGACTAGGCATCACTGGGTACGTGGGGAAGAGGGAGAAATGGGCTAGAGAGGACGGGGAGGCAAGAATGTCGGAGGTCCCACTGTTCTTGCTAACATTCAAGATGGGCGGTTTGGTGACTTGGCTAGAGCTTGCAGGAAGGTCAGCCGGTTGACGGGCATGATAACCTTCTCAAACCCCTTAGACGAAGAAGTTATCCATTGCTTGGTAAGATATGAAACTACCTATAGTACACACATAACTTTTTCAGAAGTTTAAATAACTTGTCGGGCTATTGCATGTCACTTTGAGTTCACAATCTTCTCAAAGCGATTTCAGCATTGAAAGAGGTAAAGATAGCCTCACCATGGTCCTGGGAAACCCGGAGCACCTGCGTTGCATGCGAGGTGTAGGGAGTGGTGTTGGCTGGAAGAAGGGACTCCTCGAGAATGAGGAAGAGTACCAAAGGAGGAAGAGAGCCAAAGATGATGCGCTTAGCGACAAGTTACACAGGAGGGTACAACAAAGGATGCATGCGATGGAGAGGGAGATGAGATAATTCTTGAAGGTGCAGCAATTGGAGTCGCCAACCCCGATAACCGTTGGAGTGGATGAACTTCCGCCAACCCTATTGAGGACTCAACAAGCCTAACATTTCCTTCTGACCTCATCTCGGGAAGATAAATTACAAAATCTTCCTTATGTTGAATATGTGGGGTGCTATCACCTGAGGTAATTAATTGTCAATCGATATTCAAGTGGCGATACGATGCACACTTATGGTGCAACTATTCAACAATCACCCCATGGGGCTAGCCATGGGAAAGTTTGTCCTCGTCGTGTGGGTGATTTGTGCACCATGTTGCATTAGCGTCTAACATGGCTAAGGTCAATGTGGATGTTGTGCACCACCAGTTCAGGACAATCCCTCTACCAATGCCCTCGGGGGACGAGCTCACGTGCCTAGGTGATGTCATTGCCTTTCATTCAGTGGTCAAAGTTGGACATCATCATAATCAATGAGCCGACGCCTGACATAGTGCCTGATCCGAGCCAATGGGGTTGTGTGCATGATCCGAGCTAGTGTCGAAAGCTAATTGTCCTTTAGTGTCGTTGGCCAGACAGTTTGCTCCAGGTACAACCATTGGTCCCTTCCAATGACACGAATGAATTGACACTGACTTGTATTAGATTGCATTACTGGTACATGATAGAGTCCAACAAGCTGAGAAAAGAGTGGTGGATAGATGTCGACGTCAGGTTCTAGGTACAAGATTTTTTTCTGACAACACCTTGATGGCAAGTTCTTTGTTAACTTCTAGGACCTCTTTGAGCTCTTTGACCTCGACGCCCTCGAACAGTCACTTATGAGATGTTGGACGCTATACGCTCCATCAAAGATCTCCATTCATGTGATACCGATAAGTATATACTCATTGCTTTTGTATATATAGATACATGGTCCAACAATCCAGAAAGCATGAAGAAACAATGAATTTCTTTGACCCACATATGATCACCTGGGATGCCATACACGAAAATACTATGTTCGTCACTAAATACGTGACAAACGCATTGGTGGAGCAAAAGGATAAAGCTCATATAGTCTTTACCTACAACTTGGGGGTAACTATTGCACTATTTGCTCCACTTAGTTAATTTTGTACTTTATGAACTTAGTTTTAGTGACCATTATGACATAAATGTGTAGCTTTCATTGGGTTGTGGTTGTGATTCTAATGTGGTTAAAAAGGGTAATACACTTTGATTCAAAACAAGCGGGTCGTGACTTTACTCCCATCCGATAGATACTCGACAACTCGTTCATCAAATTTAGTGCTCGTGGAGGCAAATGCAAGGGACACAAGTTTTCACACAAATTAAATTCCCGTGTGAGCTATACTATGTTCCTATAGCAAATTTAGGACTAATTAACCAATTTTATTCTTCACTATGCAAATAATAGCCAAAGGAGACCAACATCTACGGATTCTTTACTTGCAACCGCATGCACATGATCACACAATTCGTGACTAAGAACAAAGATTTAAAAGTTTCTCATGCAACAATACCTTCATACTCAATTAATTACCTATGAGATGCATTAAATTGATCTACTCTTGCCTGGGAGATGCATGAACGATAGCTCGGAAAGGGATGGACTCAAGCGGATTCACGAAATATTGCTCCTTCTACTTGCTGATGTCATCAAGGAAACAGCGAGTTCCATTCTCCAAATTAGTGCTTGAGAGCTTTGAGAGTTAGACAATGTAAACTTAACTTATGTAGTGGCTGTCAAATGTGAGACAAATACTTATTGCTATGTCTTTGTAAACTTTGATTCATTTGTGCATGCATGCGGATGAGATGAGATATAAAATGGTTATGTGCTATGGATATGTGAATGTGGTGATAGGAGTGAAATTGTGATGTGAATGTGTGATCTGAGTTGAATAAATATGTTATATGTATATGTGTGTGCTATGCTATTTCAGAGGGCATGGCTAGCATTTCTGAGGATAGCTCCAAAACAGAAAAAGAACCATGTCTTCTGGAAAAGATATCACATACAATTTAATTTGCCCTCACCGTCTGTTATGTCCCCATAACGATGGACGGTTGGAACAACGCAACACGTCTGTGATCAAAGTCATCGCGGATGGGCAAAGACATATACCCATCCATAATGAGTCTTATCACTAACGGGTCATCTTCGGTGAGCTGTCTATGATGACCCTTATCATAGACAAGTCTGGTATAAGCACTGTCTGTAGACACTTATCACAAACGGTTTGAATCTAAGAACTCGTGTGCGATGATGCCTATCTCATACAGTTTTGTGCCGTCGTGATAACTTGAGTCATCACAGACGCAAGCCAACAGCTAGGTTATCTGTATGAAAGTATTTTTGGGTTCACCAGTTTACTTATTTTCCCCTCAAAATATTCTCTCGTACAAATATGCACTTCCTTCTTGTGAAGAAAAGATAATGGTGATCTTACTAAGACAACTAACGTCATAGACAATGATCGATGATGATGATGACATTTTTCATAAATGACTTAATTTTTTGTGAAAATAAGTCTATCGGTCATAATATGCATTTTTTTTTCGTATATAAGAGCACAAAAGAAACTATTTTAGTTCTTGAACGTATGTGTGTTTGAACATCAATAACTAAAACCTATGTATATGCACGTGTTGGGTACCATAACAATAGACACTAAGCACTACCTCGCACTATACATATGTAGCTAGTTTCATATTATTGCAACCTGAACTCTCTTTGTCAAATAGTATGATTCCCATCATCACTGGAAAGCACGCATAATACATAAATCTGATTGAGATCAAGTAACCAACTAAAAGATAATGGTAACCTGTCCTAACGTCCTTTCATAATTCTCTTGATGTACTGACATTGAATATATACTATCCTCTAGGAATAACTACCAATTCCTAGATGCAGGCAGTTTGGTTTGGATTCCTGAGCTTTCAATCGCTTTACCTACAAAAGCTAGCCAGCATCATCCGACTCAAAAAAGAAAAATCACCAGCCAACAAAAAAAAGGTCTTATACGTACTAGGAAGATTAAAATGTGAAGTAGACCATTATACACATAAACAAATGTCCTAAGAGACACAAAGGACATGTATATCAGAGGAAAGGGCAAAGGGAAAGGGGCACAAGCAAAGGTCACGCATGGTAGTAATTAAAATTCTGACCTAGACAGCTTCCAAAAGGGAAGAACGGAAGAAGAGGGGGCCAACAATCTGACCTAGACTGGCCTCGACGTGGACATTTCTAGTTCCTTCTGACACATGCAGACGTGTGTCAGGGCCAGGATCCGAGCTCCATGTGCCTGCATGTATCTATCGCATGCACACATACCCACACAAATTGCTATCCATCTCTCACCATATCTATCTCAATTCATGTGCCCTGTGCCCTAACCTTTGTTTGCTAATAATGCATCACGTTATCACCTATCCATCTCTCCATTTTACTAAAATCCAGTACCGGTACTCTGTTCACGTCCAGTTCCACCTCTCAATCAATGCATGGATAACTAGATGAGCTTAATTTTAAGTATTCTATCATGTTATAACGTAGATCGTTTTGTTAAATATTTTAAAATAATGTAGACCGTTTGTGTTAAACCTTTATGGTTTGACTATTAACATAAAAAAAATTCAGTTACATTTTAGAACATATTGTATAAGAAAATTATTACACTAGATAACGTGCGATGTAAGTCAAGTGATTGGTGTTTGCCAACCCACAAAGGAGCACCGTGGATGTCCATGTGTATCACCTTCCTCTCAGGTAGGGGATCTTTCAAGTAGTAGTAGTGGTAGCGCGGCTCTGCAGGCTGCAATAATGATGAGGGAGAAAAGGCATGTCAACTCACATGAACCTTCGAACATCATTTGCCCTTCTCTTAATATGGGTTTATTGACAAAATTATGTATTTTAGATAATGAAAAAATTATGTGTTATGTACATGTTGTTTAGCCTGTGTTTAGAAGGTAGCTGATCTGTTGATGTTAAATCAAGTTGTAGTGGTGATTAATTTGTCAAGCAGGCCTCTCACACTTGCTGAAATTAAGAAATAAACCTTGATCTACCATCTTGTACTTGAGTTGGGCTAACACACTGTAATTTGCCGATGAAGCGGATGATAATTAATATATGTGATAATTTTGTAACAGTACATAAAAGTGCAGCATAAATATTTGAGGATACAATAACTCCCTACTTGTACTACACATTATGGGACTAGTCCTTTCTGATGGCCATGTTGCTGAAACTAGTCACAGCAAGGCCAAAATGGTACAGATGAGTTCCACACCTAGAATCCACGCTAGCTCTTGATGACAGAGAAATCAAGAGAGAGGGAGAGAAAAATCCTGTAGGTAGCTAGAGCTCTAAAGAGAAATAAAAGGGGAAGTGGGGGAAAAGGGGTGTGTGTGGGCTCTGAGGATAATGGAAGTGGGAGGTGGGTATCCCTCCTCCACTGCCCTTTTCATTTACTGGCTCTCTCGTCTCTTAAAGACTTAACCAATTGGTCTCACCCTCTCTCCCTCTCTATCTCTTCTTTTCCCTTTCAGCTGGAGGAGATCTTCAGAGGAAAGATATATAGTCCAGTGTCTTCTCTGTAGAGAGCAAAAGGAAAGGAACTTGCAGGTTACTAACAATGACATGAGTGATCTCATGCTCTGATACCTTCTTCTTCTTCCTGATCCTCTTTCCTCTCCCCTCCTCCCTGCCTCTCTCTAGGATCTTCTCCTTCATGCTCTTTTAGAGAAAGAGAGAGAGAGAGAGAGAGAGAGATTTGTTATATGCAAGGCACAGCACGTTGTGCATGCACGCAAGCAAGCAGCTCATGAGCTGCATCGATTCTGAGGTAAGCTCATGATGTGTGCGGCTGTGTTGACATCTGTATCCGTTTCTTTGTTAAATCACCTGATGAAGATGGGTACCTTCCCCTTTTCCTTATATTTTATACTTGTGATACTGATGCCTAATCCTCTCTTTCTCCTCTCATCCTCTCTTCTTCTAGAAATAAGCTAACTAGAGTAGCAGTGGAGTTTCTTCCACGCATACATGCATGCACCATAGCTACTCCTCTCTCTCTCTCTTCCTCCCTCCTCTCGCTCCTCTCTCTGCATGGATCATGGAGTCATAGATCCAATTTACCTCATGATTAATTCACATCATCCTCAAATCATGCTCTGATATTCTTTTCCTTTGTGTATATATATGTTCTTAACTTCTGGCTCTTTCTTTCTTGACAGGCAAAGCCACATATCCACAGAAGAAGCTAATTGAAGAGAGATTTCCAAGGAGTTTTGTTAGTGCACATACATACAAAGCCAAGATTTTGACATCCATCGATCGATCTATAGGCGGCCGCGAGGCGATTACGATGGCGGCGTACTACCACGGCGGTGCCGGAACGGATATCCAGGCCGGCGGCGACAGCCTGCAGACACTGTATCTTATGAACCCAAGCTACGCCGGCTACGGCGACGCCGCGCCTGCCGGGGCCAACATGATGCTCCTCAACTCGGCGGTGAGCTCCATGACTCCAGCATCCTTCAGCCACCACCAGGCGTCGTCGCCGTCGCCGTCGTCGGCGCAGCATTTCGTCGGCATCCCCCTCCAGGCGCCGCCGTCGGGCTACAGCCTGTGGAACCCGGCCACGACCTGCGCCGCCGACATGTCGTCGCCGACGCAGCAGCAGCAGGCTCCTGGCACGGCGGGGGTGAGTGCCGTCCTCAGCCTGTCGTCCCTCGAGACGCCGCCGGTCACGGTGGCCGCCGTGGCCGGCGACGAGGGGAGGTACCTGGCCGGCGGGGCGGCGACGACGTCGCAGGGGCAGATGGTGATGAGCTCCAAGTACCTCAAGGCGGCGCAGGAGCTGCTCGACGAGGTGGTGAGCGTCAGCAAGGGCGTGGACGACGTCAAGGCGGTGGCCGCGGCGGCGAAGAGCACGGCGTCGGAGAAGAAGAAGGAGGACTCTGAGGGCGTTTCCGGCGGCGGCGCGGAGGACGGCGGAGGGCCGAAGAGCGGCGGCGCGGCGGAGTTGTCGACGGCCGAGCGGCAGGAGCTGCAGATGAAGAAAGGCAAGCTGGTTAACATGCTTGATGAGGTCAGTAAATTAAGTATAGTTTAATTACTTTGTTTGTTACTTATTCCAAAATTTATGGTTTGGAAAATGTATAGTTTTGTAGCAAGATTTTAGCAGTGATTCATGCATGGAGAATTAATCTTTCTCTCTTGTTTTTCCAATTGTTGTTCAGGACTCTTAATTTTTTTCCCTCATAATTTTGTTTCCGCGGTGTTTTTCCTGATAAATTTAGCGTGTCTATGAAATGTTAGTTTTGCACTCTGAATTTGGTAGTGTTAGATTGACGATGTCTACTCTATTTCCTTGCCTCAATAATTTTAGAAAGTGCTATTCAAAGGATATGAGTCATTTGCTTTTCGGCTATCTTTGTTTTGTTGCTTCTTTTCTTGAAAGATGAGTGACACGCAGTGTTGGGATAGCTAGTAGACCTTTTATTTGCTGGATATTCCAAGCTTTTTCCCTCCCTTTTCCTTTTTTTAATTAAACATGTTTTATTACCTTGCACCAAGTACCAACTAATGTCCCTCTAATTCTGCCATTTCTGGGGTTTTTAATTCTTAAACAATGATAATTAATTTTTCTCTGAAAAAGTTAAAGGATAAGTAGTAAAGAAGAAAACAGTTGTAATAGTAAAACTGCAAACTATGTGGAATAAAGTGAGAAGTAATAAGAATATGTATACTGAAACTAGCAAGTGGTTATATATCCTCTTCTATTTCTTCTACTGAAGTAACAAGTGGTTATAATATTTTGAGATAGGAAGAGCTAGCATGCATATAAATTACTATTCTTCTTCGTGGTTGCTGTTTATTGATGCCAGTATAAGCAACCTTGAATTCTTTACCTGATCAAATGTGTCTCTTTTTGTTCATAATAGGTTAGTATATACTATCCTTACATTAAAGCCCTGTTTGGCCCGGTTGGTGCTTTTCCAGACGAAGTTTTTTGGTTGGTTGCGCTGAGAAGCCAATTAGCCAGTTTGGCTGTTTTGATATAAAAAAATGTCTGAAATACTCCTGATACAAGCTTCGACCTGTTTTTTCCGCTTATAAGGCCTCAAAAAATAATCGCTGGTTTCAAACTTACTTTTGCAAATTGACATGAATTTTTATTTTTCTTTGCAACCCTTGATAAAAGTTTTTCCCTTTCTTTAATTGAGACGAATTTGTTACCCCAGTTAATTAGAAGAAAATCAGCTAAAGCCAGTATTACAAAACACCCATGACCTAGCTAAAATCAGGATTACTTTTGCAAATTTGCATGAATATTATATACATTTGTAAGTTGATCGTACAGATTGTAAAATCTCGTGAATTTTGTCATTTATGTTATCAATAGTAGTGCTAATGAATTTTGTCGCATGAAATGAATTACTGACACAAAATCAAAGCATAGCGGTTGCGTGGCTGTGATCAACAGTAGTGCTAACGAAGTTGTTAGCGAAACTGCTGTGCTACTAATTATTAGCACTAATTCACAAGCTAATTAATGATCTTGTGTGGCATGGGCAGGTGGAGCAGCGGTACCGGCAGTACCACCAGCAGATGCAGCAGGTGTCGTCGTCGTTCGAGGCGGTGGCCGGCGGCGGGTCGGCGCGGACGTACACGGCGCTGGCGCTGCGCACCATCTCGCGCCAGTTCCGGTGCCTGCGCGACGCGATCGCGTCGCAGGTGCGGGCGGCAAGCCGCGCCCTGGGGGAGGACTGCGACGACGGCGGCGGCCTGGGGGCCCGCGGCGTGGGGTCGCGGCTGCGGTACATCGACCACCAGCTCCGGCAGCAGCGTGCGCTGCAGCAGCTGGGATGATGCAGAGCAGCGCGTGGCGGCCCCAGCGCGGCCTCCCTGAGCGCTCCGTCTCCATCCTCCGCGCCTGGCTCTTCGAGCACTTCCTACACCCGTAAGCTTTCAGTGCTCATTTTCTTTTTCGACAAGCACCCAACACAACTCGTAGACTCATGCATACGTGTATTCGGTGCACAACTCGTAAGATTTTCACGGTCTCCATCTCCATTCCCCTCCCCCATCCAACATGAATTGAGTCAAGACAACTTGCACTAGATTTGCACATTCGGATGGTGAACAAATGAAATCGTGGACAAATGAAAATCTGCACCTTGATTTGATCTGGATCGAAAATCAGAAAAACAAAAAAAAAGCTCCAAAAATGCTTGGGACGGGACCGTAGAGGAGGGAGGAGGTCGCCGGAGTTGATGAGACGCCGAATGCTTGGGAGGGCGGAGACGATGGCGACGAGGCTCGTGGTGCCTGGAGCCGCCGCCGGTGGAGGTCGGCGAGGTTAGAACCGATGGTGGCAGAGGTTGGTGAGGTAGGATCCAGCGGGAGTAGAGCTAGGGGAGGACGAGGATGGAGACGGCCAAGCTCAGGGTAGGGGTTGGCGTGCTCGAGAGTGTGAGAGTGGAGGGATAGGATTGAAATGTACCCTGTATATTTTGGTTCCATAGAGAGTGCCAAAGTATTATAGTGGGAGGTTGAGAAAACAAAATGTACGTAGCACAAATCCTAAAGCGTAATAAACGTCAGAAATAGTATATGGACATCCATATAGCTGGGGAAAAACTGCGTTGAAAAAAATAAGACGCGCTTGCACGCATGGTTTAGGATTAGGTTTGGATGGTGCGCGCAGAGTTAACGGGCAAGACAAGATGTGCACACAACTGATCTCCATAGTCCAGTCATGCATTATCCTCTCTCTCACTAGCTACGTGGTACTGTAATAAGAGAGAGTGAGATCATGTCGTACTTAATTGTAAGAGAGAGAGAGAGAGAGAGGGGCGCATGCATCATGATGCATTTGCATGTATACAAGCCAGACATGTAGCAACTGCACATTCGCGTCGACCTCTCATTGGATCCCCACGTTGGCATGTTGGCATGCATGCAGGTACCCTAAGGATTCGGACAAGATCATGCTCGCCAAGCAAACCGGCCTCACCAGGAGCCAGGTAAATTCTCTTCCTCTTTTTACTGATCCAATCAGTTCCGCACCATGTAATGTTCTTGTTTTTTCACTGTCACTGTGCCTTAATTTCATTCGAGTTATTCTTTTGCTTTGTGATTTAGGTCTCGAACTGGTTCATCAACGCGAGAGTGAGGCTGTGGAAGCCGATGGTGGAAGAGATGTACCTGGAGGAGACCAAGGGCCACCGCGACGGCGCCAATGGTGACCAGCAGGGGAGGCCCTCCGCTGCAGGCGCCGCCGCCGGCAAGAAGGACGTCAATGGCGCCGTCGACGCTCCTCCGAAGCCGGGCTGCAGCGACGGCGTGGCATCCAAGAACGGCGCCGCCTTCCACGCGTCCCTGCTAGAGCTCGCCGGGGACCACCAGGCGCAGGCGCAGGCGGGGTTCTACGACGACGAGAACGAGGATGGCGATGGTGCCGGCGGCGGTGGAGGAGGGTTGCCGCACGGGTTCAAGAAGGCGAGGGCGGCCGACGAGCAGCAGCAGCAGCAGCAGCAGCCAGCGTTCCACGTGACCAACGTGGCCGCGCTGCACCACGCGCAGGCTGCCGCGGCCGCCGCCGCCGCCGCGAGGCAGCAGCACGACGAGGTGAGCCACAGGGAGCTGCTCATGAAGTTCATGGAGAGCGGCAGCGGCGGTGGCGCCACCACGAGGGACCACCACCACCACCAGGACGACGACGGCGGGGGCGGCGGATACTCGCTGTTCGCGGCGCCGGGGCCGTACGGGCAGTTCGGCCCGGACCAGCCGTTCGCGTTCGCCGGGCAGCACGGCGGCGTGTCGCTCACGCTCGGCCTCCCCCACGGCGCCGGCTCCGAGCAGACGGCGTCGTTCCTCATGAGTGGCGGCAGCAGCAACGGCACCGACAGCGGTGGCGGCGCCGCCGCCGGCTACGACATGAACATGCAGGGCACCAAGTCCTTTGCGGCTCAGCTCATGAGAGACTTCGTGGCCTAGTATGACGATGAGATATATACACATAGCACAATTAATTAATCAAATCCAAAAAGAACACCAAACCAATCGATTAATTAGTTAATTAATTAATTTAGGGCTTGTATAGAAATAAAGGGTGAAAGCCTAGACATGTTTAAGCTGGTATTAAGCTTAAGCCTCTATAGGTTTTGGGAATGTAAAGATGGGACATTGTGTATAGATATAGGTTAGTTTAAGTTAGTTAAAACCCAAACATGTTACAAGATTTCATAGGGCATTGGGAGTAATATATGGAATGTTGGGAATTGGACCTTGGAATGTGGTAGCTGGTTAATTGGTGATTTTAGTACTGGTTTTGGATATTTGTAATGTAATGTAGCACTAGTACTTAGCTTCAGTGCTTGGTCCAAGATTCACCAGGTTCAGATCACTCTCTCCTTGGCGTGAGTCAATTCCCCAGCTCCTCAAATCCCTCATGAGATTTGCACCCAACGAACCCCACGAGCAGCACCCGACGGCGGTACTCCGGCTCCGTGTCTCCGTCCCTGCGCCTGCTCCGACGGCCTCCCGCTACCCGTCCCTGCTATAGGCACCACCAAGCAGGCCGCGTCCTCGCGCTCCGGCGGCTTCGCTTCTCCGCCAGCTCCAAGCGACGCCTGCATTCGGCCACCTGTGCCGCGAAGCTCCGGAGGCGTCCTCGAGCCTTCTGTCCTTTGACGGCAGGGTGGCGGAGAAGCACCCGGTGGGTGGCGCCAGCAATCTCCGCCGGTCGACGACATCCATGGCGCGGGTTCAGCATCCGTCTCTCTCCCCATTGTATTTTTCATATGTTTAATCCTGCTGCCAATTTTATCTCCGTGACGATAAACACGTGTCTTAGACGCATGAAGCAGACTCATCGTATCCGTGTAGACCCCGTGAGACTGACCGCGACAGGCACCTGCTGCGTCTACTGTGCGATAGATCTGTTTCTTGATTATTCGGCGCCATCGTATCTGCACCAGCCTCGTAGGATCATGGATCAGCTAGTTCACGTGTTCACAACACGATACGTGACGTGTGACAACTATTTGTGATATCGCGACGACAAATTGACACTCCAAATAAAAAGAGGTTAGAGTTATTAAACGGAATTGCTATTTCTCAGTCGATTTTATTTCTCAGTCGACTCAGTTGCATATTTTTTATACCTAAGTTACATGTACAACTTAAGTATAAAAAATATGTAACTGCTCAGTTATACTCCTAAAATTACACATGATTTCTAAAATGTGCAACTACTCAATTAACCATTGGATCAAAAATCAACACTTATGATCATTGACTTAGAAATAGTTATTTCTAAGTCGACTTAGAAATAAACAAGCCAAATACTCCTCCGGGTGCATGTACATGAGAATCTTTTGCACGCATCGGCTCCACAATGTGATGCACCTGCAAACTTAGCCACCTCAGCTTTACAAAACAACACATTGTGTTGGCGTAAGGGATCACTGAATCACAGCTAACAGTTCTGGTTCTAGTTTTCGAGAGACTTCCCTCAACAAAAAAGAAGTTTGAAGAGACTTACAGAGGGCTTTTCCATTCTGAATGCTACACACACAACTAAAGAATTTCCATTCAGGACAACATTGCAAAATCCACTCATATATGGAAAAACAACAGTACAAACAAAACTAAGATTATACAAGCAAAACACTGCCTAATGAATGATCATCCGCCGAATCAACGGTCTCCGTCTTCGGAGCATCTCACGTTAAGATTTTCTGCGATCAGACGACGATAAAGATGCACGTTTGCGCAGCAAGGTGTGACTGGAGAGCAGGTGGTGCACTGGCAAATTGGGCAATGCTAGTCACGGCAGGGGTGCGCTGAACTCCTGCTCTTAGCACTTGAAAGATGATTGCTTTCCGGTTCTCTCCTTACTGGATATGACCTGTTGCCGGGATAACAGGTTGGTGCACCAAGCCAAGGGGCATGTTTTTCACGTTGCTAGAATTCTCCGCTGCTCCGCTGCCGTCACAATTGGGTTCCAATAAGTGCACGAGTGAGAGAAAGATTTCCATTCTAGTTACGTCCCTGTTTGCCTGCATGGACATACAATCAGTGTTGTTTGTTGACTGCAAGCAGCAAGGAGAGATGTAAAGCAACAAAAACCCATCCAACTTGCTATGTGAAAGGATCGTCAGCATCATTCCATAGCTCTAATGACGGGATGACCTATTTTGTAACTTCGAATTCTCCACTGAGAGAATATCCTACTTAATACATATAGCTATATTACCTCAACAGTGAAGCGGGCCCAGATTTTACTTTTACGCGCTTCCATTACACCCCTCAGGATGGTCAATCCAAGTCCTTTGATAAAGTCAGCTATCTCCAAGAAAATGCCTCTATCCTCGCAAAGCATCTGCAGAGGCACCCATCTCAACACATCTGAATCACAATTACAAGCGACGGCTAGTGCAACATAATATTACAAAGAACAAGCAACAGCAGAATCGTAGAAATCATTACCTCCACAAGCATCTGACGAGGTCGGTCAAGATCCTCAACAATGATTGGACATGTCATAGACTGAGAGCCAACATCAAAGGCCCATGTTGCACCACCTTCAAAGTAGTCTTTCCATACGGGACCATTCTCACTGCCAAGTATCTGTTAGAATACTCGACAATATAAGAAGATTTTTCCAACTAAGGAGAATTATAAATTGTGCAGCTCCACCACATCAAATAAGCCACAACCGCTCTCTTTGTTATAACCAACAACAGAACTAATAGGCACGTGCATACCTTAGATTCAGTAGAATCCTTGAGCTTGTCTGCATGCTTTGTCACGCTTTGCAAGAAGAGCATGTGCTTAACTGTCTTCTCCAACAAAGCATCAATGCTACACTGTTGACACAAATGAGATAACAATTGATACCACAACACAGCAACTGCTCTGAAGTTCACATGCGCAACTCAAAGTGCAAATTGTCATAATAGATATTTAAAATCAGCAAGTCTACAAGAGGATACCTTGGCCCCATTAGGTACCATTTCTCGAAGCTCCTTTATACGTTCCTGTATCAGCTGCCGATCCTTTGGTCGTGGCCTACTACTCTCTCCAGGTCGAGATCTCTTTCGATTTGCCTTGCTCGGTGTATCAAGACCTTTGTTGTTAGAAGCCGATGCACTTTCACCTTTCATGTCCTGACCATTCTCAATCCAAAGACGTATCTGAGATTTGTGCATTCCATTATTTTGGGAAAGGCAACCGTCCTCGGCCTTATCAATATAACATGGTTGTTTAGCAAACTGTGCAGACTCATTCTTGATTAGCACTGAAGGAACGCCAGAGGAGTCACATTGCTTCAACTCTTTTGAACCATGATAAGAGGTGCTCAGTATGTCAGTCAATGAAGTCTTGCAAGAAGCAACATCATCAGAACCATGCTTGCCACCTGGATTGACATTTGAGATGACAGCATCCAATAGTTGGTCAGTATCAGTTAGTGAGAAGATCCCAGAATAGGGAAACTCATTGTCTAGTGAACTGAAGAGAGGAGGGGAATCAAGACAAATCGAGGATTTAGCCACAGCTCTATCTGAACTCTGAGGTTTCTCATCACTCCAGGGTACCAAATCACCATCCTCCACATTGTGGCACAAATGATGAAATTCGGGACCAAGTATATCAAACAAGTCATTGTCTGCAGTTGGCTGCAAAAGCAGGGAGGAAGCTGTCTCCCTGTGCATGCCTGGAAGCGTGCAGCCATCCTTCTTCATACCTTGTGTGCTCACAGCAACACTTTGGTCATTTACTCTATTAACATCTTGATCTAGGTGGTAGTTTGATCCACTCAATTGATTCTCTTCGGAAATGTCTGTATTCAAGCCATTACAAACCTGAACATCAGATTCAGAAGATACATCTACAGGAGCTTGAAATGACCCTCTTTTGGGGCTCCCCACTTTCAGGGTGAATTCAGAAGATTGGGGAATCTTACATGAAACTGGAGGTTGCTTCTGCAGTAACATTCCTGACGTGGAACGGCTTCTTCGGTCTGATACTTGACTTGATGTACTGGTACATAGGTTAGCTCTGTCTACTCTGGCACCTCCAGGGAGGAAATCAAAATTCTCACAACCATTTATTTCGTAGGATGCCTCACCTCTTCCATGCGATATATTTGTGTTTGTATTTTCATGGATAAAAGGGTTTCGGTATAAAAGTGACTTTAGCAGCACATTTCTCGGCAAATCTGCTGATGGATCTGCACCATTGCCAAATTCTAACTGCCCAATGTTGCTCATGAAACGTTGCTGCTTTTTCACTGATGCCAAGCTTGATGAGATCAAACCTGAGCTCCTAGCAACATCCTGTGCATTACTTCCTAGTCGATTGTCACAATAGGGCACTTGTTGTACAAACCTATCATCAGGCTTGGCATAGACAATGTGCTCTCTAACAGTTTGACAATTCTGTTGGGCAACCTTAAGCAACGATGCATTGATGCGTGCATTTAGTGATTTGCTACTTGACACAATTGTGGTATCAGCACGGCTGTATTGTTCACAAGTCACTGGGAATTGACTGAAAACCTTTGAGCAATTGTCTGCAGTGGAGATATTCAAGGCACCATGTAAAGGGCGAGACTGACTTGAAGTATTTTTTACCGAAGCAGATACAGCCATATTTGATCGATTGTTCAGCTGAGAGCACAATTTCTTTGCATGCATCACAAAATTTGTGTTTTCCATGACCTGCCAGAAAAAACAATCGGTTATTAACTCACATATATGGATAACAGAATCAGTAAGAATACCCCAGTGATAAACTGATAAAAACCATTTGATGCCGCCCCTTCAAAGTCTTCTGTTTCTAATTTACACAAAAATCCCTACATGGTAAAGGATATGTACTATATATTGGGAAAACTAGTGACATGCTGACATTTCTAGATATTTGATTGCAAAACAGGACATCTGATTACACCACTGCAGAACATATAGAGTTATTTTCATGCCACTCTCTGGCATTATACATCAAAAGCTGCGAATTTGCACATTCTGAATTGACGGTAGCATAAAAAATAGATCTCCACATTTGCAGTGGCATAATACAAGGATCATATTTTGCATTGAAAAATCCAAAAATTTGAACTTTTCCAATGGTATGTACTCATTTGTCCATGTATCATTTTTCTGCACAATTCCCACTACCATCAATTGCAGGAGTAAAAAAAATTGCTTTATGCGATGTTATTTTCTTTAGACAGGGACCTCAATAGGAGATATTAGACCAAAGTCAACAGGTTGACAGACTAATGGTACCTCACAGCAAGCACAATAATGAAACAGTTACCAAACTCCAAACAATGGAAAAAGTTACCCTACATTTCATATGGGGGATAGGATTTCTCTACAGTTCCAGCATGCATTTAAAGTTAGGATATCATACCACACAAGTAGAGCCTAATTGTAGCACGCCACGTGGTAGCACAGGAATAATTGCAATAGTCTGCATCATATGAAATTTAAATGAGCAACAGAAGCACGCACAAGTAAATAATTTACCATTCACAATGTTCAATTCTACTCACGTTAATGCCAGCTCTGAACTGATTATTCATCTCAGCAGCAACCTACCATGGTGAGACTATAGTGTCAGATCTCCAAAACAAAACAATCAAAATACAAAAGTAAAACTGTAATAAAGATAACTATAAGATCTTCATGCAAGTAGCCAAGTACTAAGACTGTGATCTACTCAAAGACAAATCAGATAAATATTCACATGTAGTCTTTTTTTTCAAATTACAACAGGCTCATGTGTGTTCATTTACATCTAGCATATCCCAGTGACCATTTATTTTGCAGAATGACGCTAGTCCAAAACCAAAGCAGCCCACGAAATTCCAAAAGTTCAAGCAGAAGGCTCCCCCACAAGGCCTATGGCATCGATATAAATCCACTGACTTCATGCTTTAAATAAACAAAATTGAAATTGGTTAGCACTTGTACCATTTCACAAGAGAGTAAGTACTACCTGGGATGAAAGCCCGTGATCATTGGCAGTACCATGGACGATCCATTGATGACTGCCAGTGAAGGCAGCACGGCCTACGGTCCTGAAAAATCAACAAGCACAGCAGCCATTAATCAAAGGAGCCGCTAACCAAGAGCATTGCATTTGCTGGTTTGCATCAAGCAACTAAATGATGGAGTAACAATGAGACTTGCATCTGACCAAATGAAGAAAAGGTGAGAAAGTAAGCTATGCTTGCTTACCCTTCTCCGACCACATGCACCTGCGCGGCCATGACCTTCCTAACGAGTGAGCACATGGTATCAGCAGCAGCAGCACACCGGACCTCGGTGCCCGGAGCTAGAGAAGCCTCAGATCCGGCGGGGCATGACGTGTGGCCGCAGTAGCCGTCCTCCCACACCAAATGCCTGCACATCTCCAAGGTGAAAAAATGCAGGAAAAAATCACTAACAAAAGAGACCAGATTCCCGGAGCAATAGGTTCATCAAGAAGCCAAGTTCAGGACATAAGACTCGTAAAAGTGCAAGGTAAATCAACGAACACACTCCTAATTCCTCAATTCCCAGCTCAAACACTACCTTGATTATAAAATGAGGAGATAAGCAACTCGAATCTTTCTCACTCTCAAACCAGCAATGAGATTTTTCGAAACAAAAATCGCAAAAGAAACAACGCAAGAAAACATCGAACATTTTTTTGGGGAGAGATGAGCAGAAAGCAAAAAACCTGAGATTTTTTTCGAGATGGAACTGGAGGAGGAAACAGGGGAGGAGAAAGGTGGGAGGCTTACACGGGGTCGGCGGCGCCGATAGCCTTCCAGAAGACGGCGTACGACCACCCGATCTCCTCGCAGAGCCGCCGCAGCGCCTCCCCGACAGCCATCTCCACCACGACGAGACGGGGCACTTCTTCCGGCGCCAAAAACCCCCAGCACACTCCCTCCCCGCCAAGAACCCTAGCCGGCCGTGAGACGAGACGAGACGAGAAGCGCCAGGCGAGACCGTACGTCTAGGCGCCGCGGCAGCTGGCGCGGCCGGCCTGCTTCGTGCGGAGACCGGCGCCCCTCCTCACCGCCGCCGGAGCGCCGCCGCCACCCCGCCGCCTCGCCGCCAGCGCACGGGCAGCCATCGCGCGGGCCCAGGTGTCAGTCAGCCTCCGCGGAGTGGGAAGCGCCGGCCTCTCTACTCACGTAGACGACGAGATCGCCTTGTCGCTAGCTGCTCTCTCTCTCTCTCTCTCTCTCTCTCTCTCTCCGCTTCAGCAGTTCAGCTTCTCTCACTTCTCACTGTGCGTGCGAGTTGCGAGAGGTCCTCTCTGCTTTGTTTCTCTTGCTTGCTTTGTTTCCCTTACCACGTTCTTTTCCCTTTTTTTAACACCTTCACGGCTCCCAAGACAGCCATCATTCCCTCCACACAGAGGGTAAAATAGGTAATTGTTTCAGGTGGTTTTTAACTCTTTTTTTACAACTGGGGGATGATAGTTCATCGAAGAACAAGGGTTAGGACACAATGAAACTCTGAAGGTGTTTCTCCTCGTGTCGTTGACATGAGGATGACGCTAGGAGTTATTGTTTTAATCACCAGAAACTTCGACTTGAAACCGCTATTGAAACCTTCAAATAGCTTTGTCCTGTGCACTAGGTCATACCTGACAGAAGTGGTCAAAAATGATTTAGATGTAGATCTCATTGCACGTTATCGAGCTCAATCTCATATGGCCAGCTTTGTCAAATCTAAGACTTAGTGACCAAGACTTTCTCATCTATACTCAGCGAACAACACCAAACAAAATCATACCTACGACTTCGTAGTGTAGTCATACTACAGATTGGTACTTGGATGCATCATACAGCAGCAGTACAAAAGAAGACGTGGAAATCGAAGCCCGAGGCGTAGGTGATAATGGCAATAAAATTGGATAAATTTGATCATATGCCCCGTTTTCCCCGTGCCCTTGATCATATGCCCCATCTTACTTCTTAACTGCACCCCCTGAAAACAACTAAATGGGGCATATGATCAAACCCTGAAAAGAAAACGGGGCAAATCCTCAAATCTCCCATAAAATTGACCTCCTTCTTAGCAGCCTCTCTAATTAGTACGTCCGAACCAAGAAATAGCGGGCTAGAGAACGAGGAGAGGTACCTAGGTCTCGAACGAAGGCTAATAAATACATGAAACAATCCGAGAAGGTTTTTGACCAGTTGAAGCCATAGGAGACCGTAGTCGGAGGAGGATGAGTAGGAGGGAGGGCGATGGCTCCAATAAACTCTACAAATCTTTTATTACAATTGAATTGAGAGGGCTATAGGTCATCAGTTCTAATGAATACCAAATCCACTGTCAAACGACATGGTCGGGATAGCACCAAAACTCCCATGAACATAGAATTGTCGTCATAGATAACTACAGAGAAATACAATATAACTAAATATCCACTGTCGGATACTCATCCCACCTGTCGCCGACTACAAGGCCGCCTAAGACAGGGTGGTAGAAGGCCACTAAGGAAAGAGAGGACCGAAGAGACTTATTTTGATTAAATATTTGAATTACCATGTGCTACTTACACAATGGTTACTGTCACTTTATTCTGTCCCACGTTAATTGGACGCATCTACGTTATGCTAGGTAATCTTATCTTGCATTGTGCATCTACATTATGCTATGTACATGCTTTAGTTCCAAAATATTTTGTTTGCCATACCATTGTCATTTTCCGCCATGTTACAACTTTTCGCGGAGCTTTATACAGCCACTACAAGTTCTTACAAACAAGACAATCTTGATAACATAGAAAAACATGTAGCAATTGGAATGTCCCAACAACACAAAACAATACAGTTACTTTGTGGGTACACTCAAATGCACCCGTTGCATTTTAGAGCATTTAAAATGATGCCAATATGGACCTTCAAAAGGAGGGCATGGAGTACTACAAATTATGTGGTCGTGTATGCTTTTGAGGGGTGGTGGGGTAGTTTTGTCATTTTAAAAATATATAATATTGTTTTCCATAAAGAAGAGGGAAAGCCAAGGCTAAGCCATTCAGATGGCAGAGGCTGTCTTTGCTTAATTGAAAACATTTTCCAATAAAGTTGTCTTAGTTGAAATGGATGTTTAGAATTGTTTAAAATTTAAATAATCCTGCTAACTCCATCTTTTCTTATTTTTATTGTTCTGGTTGTTAGATGAGGTGTTGGTGGCGGTTAGATAAGCTGGACTAACAATCGCCGACATGTGGGCTCTCGACATAGTACGCTTGAGGTCCGTCTTTCAGTCACTGCTTGTGAAAAAATTATTGGTCTGTGTAGCAAAACTCCCTTTCTAGCTTTTAGCTAGATGAGATCTTTGTCGTTTGATCTTGTTTTCCTTTTGGAAAAAGGGTTTGGTCTTAGTTGGTTGAAAGATCTTGTTCTCCTTGCGTGTAACCACTGAGCTATTGCAAGAATATGATGTGTTCATATTCCAAGATTTGCAAAAGTAGCAAAAACTAAAAGTTTAAGAACATTTTGTTCAAGATCTATCCGTAAACTAAAGAAGTATCCTTCTCAAGTATGATGTGAGATGTTCATATAAAAAGTGCCTAGTTCTTGACCAGTCCAACACATGTGAAAGGTGTTACTTGAACCGAGGTTCAAGTTTTTGTTTGAAGCTCCATTCAGTCAGAAACCTAAAAAGCTACAGGACATCTAAAAGAAATAGCCCACCCTACTTTTCTGTGACTATCCCAAACAACTAAAGTACGAAATTATGCTTGGAACTTGGAAGTCACCAACAAACATGCATTCATTCTTGAACATGTGGCATTTCTTTGTTTAATAAGAGTAACGAATCCAATGCAAGATAGGTGAAGCCTTAATAATCCAAGAAACATCAGTGGATACTCGCAACCCTATCCTACCTCTTTCTCTCTTTGATGTGGAAACATTACTTCTAGAAGTTCAATCACATCTCATTCTCATACAGAATAAAACAAACATAATGAATGAAGTTCAATCACATCCCTTATGGAGCCAAAGTAAGTTACTTTGGTCCAATTAACCTCGTTCTTATCAAGAAAACAGTTGAAAAATATAGATAAATTAATCCTTACCTACATATTCACCATCTAGTGAAGGTTTTGACTAGCCCATCAAACATGAAATGAGAGTGAGACTGGTAGCACAAAAATAGCACATGGATGATGAATTGATGAGATGAGCCATTGGGTGCCCTGGGCAAGAGGGCACCAACCCACTACAAGACATGATCTGCATGAGAATCTTGACCTTGGCCTCTTTGCAAATAATGCATGACCAAGGCAGAGTGCAAACATTTTTGATCAATTTTTCATTTCTGATTTGAAGGCTGCTTTGCCTTTGCTTTGCTATGCCCCCAGCAGAATCTGGTGGTGATATTGGCCTCAGAGAAGGGGCACAGATGGATCAGCAATGACACCAGTGCGGTTGGGGCCCTTGCAGTCCACTCTCTTCTTTTCCTTAACATGATTCGGCTAGTGTCAATGGTGTAGTGTTTTTGATCCGGTGTGGTTGGAGAATCATGTGGCATGTATGCCATTGTGGACATTAATTCCATTAAGAGTGAGCATTAGTGTACATTAGGGAAGAGTCAGGAAATTAGTTTTGCAACGGCGACCGCCATCGACTAATCTTCACAATTAAAACTGTGGATGTGTAGTTTCGCTCGCCGCTAATACCACGGTCCTACAGTATACAATTGATGAAGTAAACATGCATGAAGAAAATATACACCAATGTCTATTAACGAGATTCAGCTGATTCCTACATCCTCAAGAGCCTTTCTACGGACACTTCTCCCTTGCATCAAAGGATCACTAACGTCGCCCGCTTCCCCAAGACCAGTTGGTCTGACCGCTCGTAAGGGTCAGTCTGACTGCCACCTCTGTATCGGCTCGGATTGATTGGAGTCTTCTCCTCAATTTACACCAATGGCGCTCCATTATTATAGGAATCCAGATTACAATGTGTTCCATTCAAACACTGCCTGACCTTATTTGTTTGTATGTATATTTGACATAATTTCAATAGAGATTCATGCTTGTCCGAAAGATTGCACATAGTTTGAATAACCATTAGCTTAAGGTGGCTGCGAAGCTAGAGGTTAAACTTCCCAAGTAGGACGCTGAGCCGCAGATTCTAAGTCAATCGGGATTATTTATGTACAATACAAATTGTGGTTGGAGTATCAGTGAGACGACCAAAGATCAGTTGGTTAAGGTGCGCGGTGGCCATAATGACTTTCTTCAAGCGTCGGACTTCCAAATGCTCATAACGTCCTCTGGGAAAAAAAATTCTACAGCGTATTGAATAATTTTGATGGATTCCCTGTTTTCACCAATTCATACTAAATAGCAAGTCCTTCTTTTTGCCCCTGCAATTTCCAATCAAATTGGTCATAAGCCCCATAGAGATTCACTTTACGAAGATCTCGTGTATTCCAGAAGCTTGTAACATGAGGCCCGATAAGCGCTAATTTAACGCTTCTTCTCTGTTGATAAAACCTACTCCTTGAACTTGTCCTGAAAAAAATGATATTCTTCTCCGCCCATATTTTTCGAGCATCGGCTTGACAATGGTGCTCATCCTCTTCTAAAGTGAATGACGACACTAAGAGAAGGAAACGAGCATAGGTCTTGTAGGTGGGTAAGGTATCCTCCGAGAGTCGAATCACGACCGTCCCATCTAGGGATGAAAAGGGGTCACTAGGTGTCCGGCCCCGTATAGGTTAAGAGGGGGGGAGGGGGTGAAAAATAGGGTTCAAAGCACCCCAGACGAAAAGCCCTTAATCTTATAAACAAAATACGCAAAGGAGAGCGAGAGAAATGATAGCAAGTTGCCTACACGGTTGCATGGGATGGGGATCCATGTGCTCACCAAGTGTGGCGCTCGGTAATGGCGATCATGACATGTCGTCTTCCCGTCCCATTGTTTTAGTTTCTGCTTCTGTTTGCTACCCCTCTCATATCGATTAAAGCCGTAATCATGGAGGACAAGAAAGGCGATGACACAAAGGCGGCACGACGAGGAGGAGGGCTCGGTTGGTAGCCGCAGCAGCTACGTCCTCCTCCGTCCCATTCCAACACGTACAGTTTTACTTCTTGCCCTTTGTACGATCCAACGAGAGAGATTGCAGTGACACCCTGAACCTTCATACAGTAAAAGTTCAGATAGAAACGTCGAGTGAAAGCAAAGGCATTCGCGGTAATATTTCTCTACTCCCGACAGGCACATTTACCTGTCGCGGTTAAAAAAAGGTAAGCTTTAGCCCATGGAGTCTATGGGTGTAAAGAAAAAATGGCAGCAGCAAGATGAAGAAGACAGCCACGACGTCCCATCCCATCCCATCCGGTCGCATTGGCCGGTGGAGCTACTCATTATTTGTCACTACGCTCCACAACTGCGTCTATCATGAGCTAGATCATGAGCTGCCGTCACCCCAGCATAGTACTATCAAAAGCTCTAAGCTAGCACGGCAGCATAGCACAGTGATGATCTCTAGGAACCGGAGAAAAGGGAGAGACAGATGTGCGGTCAGTTCATGGGAGGATCCCAGCAAATCCGGTTCCTGTCCAGAAGTGGGCAGATGAATGAGCAAAGGCAGGGAGCACAGCAACAGTAAGATTCATTCTCCTTCACTAGCAAAGTAGCAATAGTTTCAGGCACTGCTGTAAGCAAAACAGGGAAGCCGTTGTCCTGGCCTCCAGGGCGGAACGCAACTCGCACGAATCAGTTCACCTTTTACAGGGATGGGAAAATTTTCTCGTGTTTCAACTTTCAATATGGCAGCTTACCTGATACTAGCACTACTAATGGGATGGAGATCCTCGTCCCATATCCGGATTTGGCTCCATCACACTCATTCAGAACCAGAGAGCCCCACTCAGTCCTCCAGTTTAATGATGACTGACACGAATTCCATCCACCACACCGTGCTGCACACTTGCACAGCACACAGCACTGCCGCAAACTGCACATGGTCCTCAGGCAACAGACATTGGCATCACCAATCTAAAACATACACAGTTGCAATTTGCAAGTTGCAAAATGCCCCAGTAGTGCTGGCAGGGGAAAAGGCAGGCCAACTCACTCAGAGGACCCTACGGCTACGGTGCTGCAGCGGGTCCCCCCAACACAGGCTGATTGGTGGACAAGAATGACATGGCATAGGTCTCCAGCACTGAGCCACTGACCCATCAGTGGATCTATTCTACAGGATGTAGGTGTTGCGTTATACTAGTTCCAGACAGACGTTCCAAGCTCTACCTGTCATGAATCATGGTACTATACACCACATAGATAGATAGATTAATGGATACATAATAGGTAAAGGGGAGCCTAGAAAAGCAACGGTGGATCAATAGATGAGTGCAACAGTGCCAGCAGTGCGGTACACGCATGCAAGGAGCAATGCACGCGCATATACTTGTTTTGGTGCAAACACAAGGACATGGCATGGGATTCTCATTGGTATTGTACCAGCCAGACAGAGATATGCTAGCAGAAGAGCAAATGCAACACGCGCATGCATGTCTGGTCAAAGGCAGGTACACCGCTCAACTCTGAACAAACTCTGCTTTTTTCTAACACTGCAAGTAGTTTGTAGTTTGTAATAATGAACATGGCTTGCCTTTGGCATCAAGAAGAGGGGGAAAAAGAATTAGTGTTACAAATTACAAACTATCTATGTGCTACTAATAGTAGTCGGTATGTCTTACCAGCCATATATAGGATTCTGTACCTGAGGAGGCAGCAGGTGCAGGTCCAAGCTATGTTGCTTGTTGTAATTGAGGGTTCCAGGTATTGCCCCAGTGGACAGCCTGAAGAGCTCATTACCCGTAAAGCAGTAGTGGGCGAACGCCAGCCCACCATCTACAATATCTGACATGTTTGGCAATGAGGCTGATTTCTTCATCTTTCTGTCGATGCTTTTAGCACATTCAGTGGTGCTGGCGCAGTCGCTGCTGTTACTCAGGACCTTGTCCAGCTCAGAGTGCTCCATGAACCTCTGGGTTGCAGCCTCCCATGATAAGTTGTACCGTTGCTCCGGTGTGAGGGGCTGGGGATCACGGGTCATTGCTTCCTTCACTTTGGCGACAAAGTCCTCCGATGTTGTGTATGTCAGGCAGTTTGGGAATGACCTGAAGAAATCATTTGATGGGTGATCCGCACAGACCACAAACTTACCCATAGCTAGCGCCTCTGCAGTGGCGGTGCATAGGACATCACTAATGCTTGGGTTTACAAAAACCTTATACCTGGAAAAAGAATAGGAGAATCTTCAAATCAATGACTAAAGATGTAGAAGGAAAGCATATGTTTCCAAGTTGGGTGGTTCTGGTTTTTACCCATGAAGAGAATCATCTGCATGATCCCGACCTTTATGGAAGTTAAGATTTAAATCCAACTTCTTGGCAGCTGATTGCACTTCAAATGAATCTTCACCATTTCCGTAGATATCCAATTTGAAGCCTTCCAAATCACTCTTGTGCTTGGCAAACAAATCTATCAATTCTCTGTAACCTTTGGCCCAGACCATCTTTCCCAGAAAATAAGCTCCTTTGGACAATGACTGTTGGCCAGACTCCCTCTCTGCTGCTATTCTCTCCCCAACCTCGAGAAACTTGGGATTAACGCCATGTACGTTGCAGATAATCGACCTCGCTAGATCTTGAGTAGCTCCTGATAATCGCAAAACCTACATAGTATTGATTGCATCAGCTCAGAAAGGAAAAACAACCTATCACATAGTTACTGAATACATGTATATGAAAATAGTTCACACTGCAAACTTGAACATTGCAACGAATGCAGTAGGTCATAGTACCATACTTAATTGAGTACCTTATGGCAATAAGCTCTGGCAACCAAGTTGTTAATGTGCTTGACAAAAAAGGCTTGAATAGCACCATTCTTCTCTCTCTTGATATACTCCAAATAATTTGTATGTACAACACCAACAACATGATTAAATTTATCAGTCCAACGTTTTCCATGATGGTACCAGTTCAGGTGCTCAGGCTCTTCCAGAATTGCAATGTCGGCTTCCTTTGATGGTATAAATTGCGAAGTGTCCCCAGCAGGAATTATACTTCTCCTTTCTTTCTGGAACTATAATTTGGTTGTTGAATAAAGATTAGACAAGTCATGCACATAGTGTAATTTGACATATTGGGCTGAACAAGGAACCCTACCTTTCCAGGGTAGAATGATATTTTGAAGTCGGTTTTAAAACCAACTCTTTCCTCCAGCCAATCCCTTATATAAGTTTCTTGGTCTTGTGGAGAACTAAAAGTCATGCTATTGGGATAGACGAGCTCTTGATCTGACTTGCAAAGCCAGGGTACCATCAAGGTTACATATTGCTTGGAAGATTTAGCCAAGTATGCAGCTCGAAACAAAGGATTTACAGCCGTTCCCGTCATCCAGGGAAGACTGGCAGTAGTGACTATTGCAACATGTCTCTTGTCAGCTACATCATACTTTTGCCCATCGTCCCAAAATCCACCTTCATAATGATGTCCTGTACTTTGTAGGACACTAGCTATTCTTAGGTCTAGTTCATCACAAACATTATCATTTCTGAATGAAGATGGTTCACCGGTGGACAGCAGATCATATGCAAATTGCTCCTTGCGCTTGCTGCATAGAGACTCCACCAACTTGTCACACACATCTATTCCACACAAGAAAGAAAAATCAGTACAACACAACCTAACACACATCTATTCCAAAAATGTTTGCAGACCTGAGATCTTCTAACTGAAATCATGCTCCGTACCTCTTTTTATACCAAGTTGATCAAACAATGGTCCAGATTGCTTCAGAAAATATGCAAAGAGTTCGCTTAAATCCAGTGGTGGAACTTCCTGCATTAGATCAGTACTATTTAAAAAATGCATAAAGCGGACAAGGTTAGCTGATCCCTAGATGTGCATGTATGCAAATGTGTGAATGCATGTGTGCTTCTCATATGAATGCTGGATTAATTCCACAGCATTGCGCTCTGCCTAATGGTGCTAAATCATGCAGTTGAGGGAGCTTAATTCTGGCTCACCATGCTTAGGACTCAGCCAACCAAGGCCCATGTATTGGTCTAGGTCTCTAATAGTAGATTGTATTGGTCTAGGCCTCTAATAGATTGACTTGTCGTCCAAGTTTCTTTGTACTATATATTTGCCCCTTTGGGCTATGCAATACAACAAGCCATATTCATAACAGAAACTAATTATTTCAGCAAGTATTCATGTATTAGTTCCCTCCTCATCTACATCTATAACTAGTACTCTTTTATTACAGTAAAATAGATCATGCAGTTAAGAGGAAAAACCAGTGGAGCTCATGAGCCGATATGCTCAATAGACTATAGTATTCCTGATAGGAAAAGGAGATCCCCAGAGGAAGGCCATGAAGTCAAGAGGCCATTGATTCCATGGTTTTGTTGGCACCTGGCAGGCGTCCAACATTCATCGAAGTCTCTCCCTATATGCGGGAGAATGGAAGAGAGCAATTGCATCTGGTGCCGAGGCGTGTCGGCTGGCACACCTAGACCACTCACCATTTCATACCATTACACAAATATAAATCATGTTCCCCACGTCACAACTCACAAGATGAAATCAATTTACCCTGAAAGTTGATAGATAGAACGACCATATTTGACCTCTATTCTGAAAACAGGGCAAATTCTGCCAATTCCAACATCTAGTAGTACATACATGAGAAATGAACTGAAGGCAGTACTTGTCATAATTAATTTTGTTCTTTGGGAAACATCTTTTGCAATTGTTGGTATTGCAAAGTATTCATACAGAAAACTAAGTTCTCGACCCTTATAAACAAACGGTAGCATATGCACAAAAAGGTTATGCTTGAATGCACAGTGCAACAGGATGTGAAACCAGATGACTAACCTCAGACGCTTCAGATGCAAAGCTCATAGATTTCTGCAATAAGAATCGCGATGGTGCATCATTTTAGTAAGCTCATGTATTTGTATTTGATTACAACCAGTAGAAGATTTGCTAGAGCAGGCTGCAACATGTAAATCCCAGAACAAGCTTACCTAAGATCCATGCATTGCAAGCAAACACAGATGATGTAATTTTGCAGATAACAAATGTACTGTATAACTACGCATCAATTTTCAACTGCTAATTTTTGTAGGTAAAAGTTTAATGCATCATCCTCACCACAGTTAACAAGTGGGTTATTATCCAGCGATGATTCTGGTGCACACGACTTCCAATTTGGCTTCAGGTTATCGTTTCAACTTTTTTTTAAACGAAAGATTCCATTATTTACGCATATTCTAACATGAAAACCCAAAAACTGGCAGGCTTAAGACACCACTAATGAGCATCATCATGGACTTCGAGCGTCCAGGTTTCCAACAGTACTAGTAGTTGCCTTAGCTCATTTAGACTAGTACACTAGATGGAATTTGAATTCATCATGTTCAGATAAACTAAAAACCAGCATGGAATGGAACATCAAGATAAAATTCATTCCGTAGCTATAAAATTCATATTTCCTAAATTTTCGAAATCCCAACCCATACTTAAGGGGGCATTTCAGTTGACAGCTCAGCTCAAATTTGTTGGATCACAGCACCGAGCATTTTCCCTCGAAGTTGCAAGCATAAAACTCGATCTGGGACCCAAGAGAACCACAACTATTTGCTCAATTTCCTCAATACCGACCTAATATTTCAGAATTGAATCGCCTCAAAAGTATTTTCAGAACCAAAGACATCGAAAATACAATTGAACATAACCATGCCCACAATCAGTGACCCAGCTCAATTTGAGCCGTGTTGGACTTTGCGAGCGCTGCTTGTAGGGGCAGCTGAGACGACACGGCTGCAATTTAGTACTGCGCAACGCTAGGTAACATTGGTGGAAGTTTGGGAAGCCTACCAGGCTGAGCTTGACCTTGTGGAGCACGTCGATGGCCTGGTCCTGCCTCCTCCAGTCCAGGTCCCTGAGCCGCGCCTTGACCGCCCGTATGGGCTCCCACTCCCCCGCCTCCTCCTCCTCCCACCTGCTCCACCCGGCCCTCCCCACTCCCCAACCCTTCCCCACCTCGGCCTCGAACGCCCTTCCGATCGCAGACAGGTCCAGCCGCGTCCTCCCAGTCCCCGAGCCGCCGGAGGCGGTGTACGCCCGGCGGAGGCGAGCGAACAGGTCGGGCTCCGGGACGGGCGCGCTGAGGAAGGTCTCGAGTTCCCCGGCCCGAGCGCGGATGAGGCGGAGGTCCTCGCGGAGGCTGCGGGACAGGAAGGACAGCGCTCCCTCCCCAGACGCCGCCGCAGCGGCGGGTCGCGTGTCCACGCCGAAGCTAGCCATGGCTAGGGTTTTGCTTTCTCGTGGAGGTGGAGGAGGAGGAGGAGGAGGAGGAGGCGGTGGTGGTGGTGAGAGGATGGGGAGGGGGAGGGGGAAGAAGGCGTCGAGGAGATTTCGCGGGGCCCGGCGGCGGTCGAGGCGAGGGCCGTGGGCCCGGTCTAGTGCGGGAGTGGGAGGGGAGGAGAGAAGCGCACCGTTGCTGGGCGGCTCGGTTTCTGCCATCTGTCGGACGCGAAACCGACGGCTCGGATCGACTCGGTTGAGGGTCCACATTTTAACTCTTTTTTTCCTCCACTGCAGAGTAGAGCATACATATACACATACACATACACGTAAAACCGTCGACATCGGTTGTTTCCGCTAAGCACATGACTAAAATTACCGGAGACTAGATATAAATATGTGATCTCATAGAGTTCGACTAAGACATTAGACTCTGAGCTAGTCAGGTGGATTAGTATTTATAGCTCTACCACCCCACCAAAAGGTGGTGCACAACTAGAATTTTCGAAGGCACTATCTTAGTATCGACCAAGTCACCCGGATTTGAAAAGGTTGGGTAGAATAGTGTCCTAATAGTTCTGGTTTTACCGTCCCTACACAATATGTCAGGGATGCGGAATTTAGGAACTTTGCTTGAGACATATAATTCCATCGGTATTTTCTACAAAATTCGCTTGTTCCAAACTAGGCACTCTTTCTCTTAGAAATGCTAAGCACAATTCAATTGAACACGTCCAACATTATAAGTCACTTACCCAATCTTGACTTCTGCTTCTGCACCACACGAAGAATAAGAAGAAACAAACTGAATTCAGCAAGCCTAATGTCGAAGGTAAATCGAATTCGGTTAGAAAAAGACACCAGACTTATCTATTGGAGTACCAGCGAGAGAAGGACATAAAAGTACACAACGTTGGATGTATGCGGTGCAATCAGATCAGCACAAAGCCAAGACCGGAAGCAACGGTAACTCGAGCTTTGCACGGCAACGCAGTGTGGAGCTTTGCAGGATTGCACTCCAGCTCCACTGAAAAAACTGAAAGTAACGGCAGTGCTGTTCTTGGCAGACAACCGTCGAGCAAACACCACCGCGACACCATGACAGAGGGATCTGAATCCGGTACATTCCGCGAATAAAAACTGAAACTGAAACCTGCTGAAAATGTGCGGCGCTGAACCCTTCGTTGGAAAACGCCATGACAGACGGGTTCACCATCAGTATTTCCTCCGAGAGGATGCAGCTGGGTTTGGAAGGTCCCTGCCTTGGCTGCCAACCACTGATTGTTTGTTTATCCATCATCTCAATCTGTCAGCATCAGTATAGCAATATCTGGCACAGGGAAGAGCTGCTCCCACAGCCGCAAGATATTCATGGCTTGTATATGAAAATGCATTAATACTACCGGCTTTATGAGTTCGCCAAGATTTAGGTACAGATTAGATGCCGATGCCCCTGGATTTATCCCTTTCTCCTGCAGTTGTTCTTTCTTCTGCCAGCAAGACCCAATTCTGTATTCTCTCGCAGCCATGTGTAAGTTATCTGGAGGATCTCAAGAGCTCCAATCACATGCCAGGCCGATGTTTCGCATCAATTCAAGGATTAATGTACTCAAGCCTCAAGGGATATATGTCCAGTATAAGATACAGGTGATAGCCATGGCAGCAGGCACCAAGAGTGAAGGGACTGACCATTTCCAATATCTGTTTTATACTCAGTAAATTGAACCATAGCAGCAAGTACAATTCACACCATGAGAGGATGCCAGAACTATGGAGTATCTTAAACTGATCCCTAGTAGACCCCACAACAAGCTCTCAGAAATAACAGCTCCATTTCTCAGACACCCATAAAAGAAACATCACCTCGTTTAATAGGTAATTGGGATTTATGACTTTACGCTGCAATAGGCAAAACTCAATAAGCAGACTTCCCTTCATCCACTTTGAACAAGATTTGATTGAAAACTGCTGCTCAACAATTTACTCAAGTTTCAGAAGTTCGTCTATTAACTTGGCGACTTATCTTTGTGCTGCATTGCTGGCTCCATCAAGTCAATGTGAGAGCTTACACAGATAGAAAATGAGAAACCTGACGGCAGCTCTACTCACATTACTCGTATTCCTGAAAATACTCATTTCACTATGATTCGGTAGATGCCTTCAAAGTATGCGTCCAATTGTCCAAACAGAGCAAGCAATGTGGTTCATCCACTGCCAGAATTACATGTCCGTCTTGCCGCCCACGACAGTCACCATCACAGGCTCTTACAAATCTCAGATTTCACCAGCCTGGGGCTTATGCTACACTGAGTACTGAGTTACTGAAGGCACTTCAAGAACCACCATTACCACCTAACCATCCATTTCTTATCAGCTTTATTTCTCTTTGAAGACTTAACATCATCATATCATATAGGCCAATACGATGGGTATGCTATGATCTTGGGTTGATGCAATGGTCACAAGTCAAACCGCAAAGTTCATGCAATGCCATACCCGCGCACTCTCTCAGCCACATCGACGCGGCCATGCACCCGGCACGCGGCCAGCAGCACCGCGCAGATGACCCTGTCCGGGCGGGCCTCCATCCACGCCACCAGCGCCTCGGCCTCCTCGACCTCCCCGGCCCAGCCCAGCATCTCCACCATGCACGTGTAGTGCTGCAGCGCGGGCCGCCTCACCCTCGCGAACACCCTCCTCCCCTCGCCCACCATCCCGGCCCTCGCGCACGCCGCGAGCACCACCGCGACCGCCTTGTCGCCCATCTTCCCCTCCAGGCCGTGGAACAGGTCGAGGACCTCCCCGCACCGGCCGCCGTGCGAGGACATCGCGCTGGCCAGCGTGGTGCGCGCCTAGAACGTCCGTTCCTGGACAGGCAATCGGTCGAACAGCCCGCGCGCGGAGGACGGGTCGCCGCAGGCGGAGTAGGCGTGGATGAGGGAGGGCACCAGGACGGCGCCGCGGCATGGAGGGAGGCCACGAGCCGGAGCGACGGCAGCGCGGCGGCGCGGCAGAGGAGCGCGCCGAAGTGCCGCCGCACTCGATGGGGTACTCGGACTCACTCACGACTCATGATACCCCGTTACTGATCCGGCGCCGCCGTCCTTTTCCTCCGTCTCCGGCAGATACCGTCGCCGGATCAATCGTCACCTTTCTCCCGCCTTCTAATCGATGACTGAGGGACAACCTCGGGTAAAGTTGCTCGTCTCACCACCTCCGCCGAAGTGTGGGGAGCCCTTGCTGCCATGTTTTCCTCTCAGAACAGGGCGAGGGTTACAACAGGCTCGATATCAACAGCCGAAGTTGAAGAAGAAGGACATGATGATGTCCGAGTACTTTCACAAGGTGAAGGCCCATGCCGACACCCACTGGCGGAGCCAGCATCCCTCCGAGGCCGCCGGCCTACCATTACTGAAGAAGAACTTGTGCTCCCCTAGCTTAGATGGAAGGCTGACTGGAAGGGAGGGAGGTATCGGACGACCATGGTGGAGCGATATGTAAGGGCGGTGCGGCAGCACCGTCGGCCACAGGGGGGAAGGACAACAGGTGGGCTGGTGCATGTGCAGGGGCATGAGGTTGAGATTGAGGCTGCAAAGCGACTGAACTAGGACAGAGGCTAAGTCGGGAGGAAGAAGAAGAAGATTGGGCTTGAGCTTGCTGGACCAACCCATAAATCAAAGGAAAAGAACTTTATCGCCGTGGATTATCACGCTTTGTGGCTAGCTCGTGGTGCAACCATGCTCACAAGCCACGAGAGCACATAAACAGAAAATGTGAAAATTTTGGAGAAAAATTAGAGGATTAATTTTTACAAGATGCATACAAATATTTAATTTAAAATTTGATCTGCATATCGAGGAAAAAAGGCAAATCCAATCACGAATAATGACCAAAGTACTATTCGCATCTGAATTTGACTCTGTCATCATTTTTGCCAGAATCCGCTCGACCATACCTACATACATCCACGGAACAACTCAAACGACTTACCTAAGGGGGTGTTTGGTTAGGCTTTTCAGCAGCTTTCCACTGTAAAAAAAGCTACAACCCAACTAAATAGCCAGCTTTTCAGCAGTTTTTGCTAACGGTAGCTGTGGGCTTTGCAGTGCAAATTCAGTTGTTTGGAAAAGCTGCCTTTTGCTATTTTTTGTAATGTGCTGATGTCTCCGTACTCATGTTCCAAAATATTGTAGATTGTTTGGATAAACCAAAAGCCACATGTTCATTTTTCCACAGCCACAGCAGCTTTTCTAGACAGCTAGCCAACCAAACAAGCCCTAAATCCGTCTCGGAGGTATGTTTCACCACCACGACAAAGTCCTCGGTCGACCCTCTCGTCAGCAAGAGGCGCCTCACCGGAGCCATGCCCGCCCAAAAACGCCATGGCTCTCTCAAACCCTAACATTTCGCTCTTTCCCAATGTGGACCAAATCATAGCCAAAACCATATACGTACGGTACATTGGCTAGAGCACTTCTCCTGTTCTTCTTGTCTCAACTTTAATTTTTCGCTACTTTATATGCTGAGAGCTTAACATTAATAATACGAGGGCTAACAACCGGTTGAGACTGGCAGTGAGGATAACATATCATGCTAGTTTCGTGATATGGAAAAAGGAAATTATGAGATACAAGACGGATGCACACAACCTATGCCGTACTAATTTGCTCCTAAAAAGTTACCAAAGATACCTACTTAGTTTTATTTCGACACACAAGTGACCAAGGCGAAAAAACAAGCACTATACCGCTTCACTTGCAATAGTTGATCAAATAAACGTAGCACCATTACACAAGCAACGAGTTACTACTAGACATCATCGTGTAGCTAGTTCCTGAATGTGGCGGGAAAAAGAAAGAAAGAAAGAAAGAAGACGGTATAAACACACGAAATTAACCGGAATGGGCACGACCACGACGCATTTGTCGGTCACTTCCAAAAGGCGACGACGGGCAGGAGGAGCGCCGAGATCACGACGGCGTAGACTCCCCGTGCGCCGCGGCCGCAGCTCCTAGTGCCGCCGGAGAGGTAGAAGTAGTAGTACGGGTTCGACGACGACGGCGGGGCCGGCGGCGACGATACGTGCGACGACGGAGCGGACGGAGACGATGACGACGACGACGACCCACTGCTCTTCGGTGGCGGCGGTGGCGACGGCGGAGGCAGCGACAGCGTGGGCGATGGCGGAGACGGGGGCGGGGACTGATCGTTCGACGAGTCTGAAGGCGGGGGCGGGAGCAGCAGCGCCAGGTACGGCGGTGGGGGCGTGGACAGCGGCAGGACCGACGGCGGCGTCGACGATGACGACGACGGCGGCGCGGGAGGTGCCGGCGTCGACGAGGACGACGACGGCGGCGCGGGAGGTGCCGGCGGCGGCGACGACGAACACACCGTCGGGCACGTCCCGCACTCGCTGATGCACAGCAGGCTCGACTCCGGCCCGGGCGCCGCCGGCTGGTCCTGGCCACCTCCGGCGACAACCACCTGGACACTACCACAGCACACCGCCACCACGACCACGGACACCACCACCATTGCCATTGCCGCCGATCTCGATCCCTCCATTGCTACCCGGGCAGAAGAGAACTCTCATGAGCTTGCTTTGCTTCCGCAGGTGGGAATGAGATTCCTGCGATCGACCTTGTGGGGGCGGACACTGCCAGTTTATAAGCCAAACAAGTCCAGCAAACAACGAAAAAATGTGCCAAACTTGAGGTGCAAGCTGAAGAAGAATATGAGCCAGCAGGGTGTAAAGGGGAGATGCTCCTGAATTTGCTGCACACAAGGAACTGTGGATTCCTCCCTCCTAAACAACAGATTAATCAATCCCAAGAAATCAGAGTTGGAAAGCATTGGGATTAGTATTAGCTTTTGGGTTGATGCCGTAGTGATAATGGAGTAAGAGATAAGAGTGACATGGTTAAAAGATAGTAATCTTGTGTACATATACTCCTTTCCGGAGTGCAAGGCAGGTAAAGCATCTGGGCGCTTGGTTGGAGAACTCTCAAGACAAGTGGTTGTTGCTTGCTACTACTTGGCCAGATAGATAGTCTAGGGCCTATTTGGAAGGAAGGCATTCCTCATGAGTTCAAACAGGCCTTGAAAGGCAAGAAAAAAACGTCAGTATTTGGACCGTATTGGATCAGAGGAAATAATTACAGGGGTAAATAATGACATGTACAATAGAAGGCCTTGAAAGTGAAGCCTTCTGACCAAAAGCTAATATAAGGCTGTTCAACAACGTATTACACTACTTGTTAGGATTGTAATTGCTATGAAATGAGTGTGAATGTCTTCTACAGAATGCTTGTGTGCTGCATCACTCCAGAAACACCTGACATTAGAAAATCTGGATATCTGCATTGATTTCCTATTTTCCCTGAGCATTTTTTTTAGTTCGACACACTTTACAGCACATGGCAAGGATGCCAATAAACAACCAACAAAAGAGTACACTTGTACAAAAGGCTAACCCTGGAAGCAAAACTTTTGCCAGCCTTTCACTGTTACCAGTTACTCAAATGCCCTAACCTGGGAAGGGAAGTATCAAAAGTACAATTATGAATTAACATCGTTACTAGTCAGTTTCCGCATCTTCTGTTGTTGTAGCTGACTTCAGTTTTTGGCTAACAAACTGCCCCTTAACTCTTGGCCTTTTCTCTGCAAGCTTCTTCCTGCCGTGATATCTGACCTGTAGAAATGAAATATGAACAGATAGAAGGAAGAATCATAAGACTGATCAAGTATCTGGTAGTTATTTATACAAATAATAATTGAAGTATTCATTTACTATTTGCAAACAATATACAAATGTGTGTTTCTGCTATGTGAGTTTTATAGGTTTATCAAACAAAATACCTTTTTCTCGAAGCATCTATCTTTTCTTTTCATGCGGAATTTCATCAAGGCAGCTTCACGACGGGATCGATCACTATCCAATCCATTATTACTGTAGTTCTGGATGCAGCTCTCATTTCCGCTTTCTAGGGCAATTAACGTATTTGTGTTTGTATTGGTTTCACCGCTCACGGTCCATCCACTTCCTCTGCGGATATCCTGGCTACAGCTAGCACTCTGGTTAACATGTTCCACATGAGCTCTCGCCAAGTCAATCGGTTCCCCTGATTCTCGGAGAATTTGTCTTGAATGATGCAACTGCTGATTTTCTTCTACCTGTTTGTGTTCATCAATGCCTGATGGTTTGCTAAGATTTTCGTGGTAATTAGACGGACATGATGCATGCTGAATTGCCACCTGGTTGATGCCAGTTGAATCACATTGCATAAAAGGAGCTTGTGGGTAGTATATCGGCTGCATAATTGCACCATAGTGGTAAGGTATAGCAGCACCAACAGGAATTGGAACAGGAATAAACCCATAAGGAGGATGGCTCAAAATGTCCTTTCTATGGGAGGAACTGCTTGTGCCAGCATCATCTCTTGCACTAGTGGAACACAGGACGGCAACACCCTCTGTGCAACTGTCCAAAGGAACCTGATCTTGCATTGTACTCTTGCATGCATTATGTTCATGGGAAGGCAAGGCCCCACTGGGTTGGATATTCTTGACATAAACAGGTTCTTCATAAGTTATGCGGAGGGATGGGTGAAACAGCTGCTGCGCAGATGGTTCTATCCTTTTATTACCGTATCTGTCATGTTGCACCATGTGATGACCATGCAAAATAGAGCTAGTCAGAGTTGCACATGGTAAATGTGTAAGCAATTACTAATATCAGCCTCAGGGTCTAAAAATACGAAAACAGTGTATCCTCAAAGAAACAAATGGGAATGCAAATAATGCCATTAGCAAACCAAAATTTATTTGGATTTAATTCGAAATTAAGAAACACAAAGTACCTCGAGAAGGCAGAGGAATTTGAGTGATTAAAGTTATCCTTTTCCCTGAACTCTTGGTTTGCATAACCATTAAGACGATGTTGCTTTCCTAAGTTCATCTCCAGAGAGTGAGAGGGGCAAGAGTCAGCATGGCCTATGGCATTACCCTTTGAATTTTCATGAATGTTATTTTCCATGACAGGATTAGTTTTCATGACTGGAGATTTGCATTTTCTGTCAGCTGTTGGTTGGGCAGTAGCCAAAGGGTCTTTGCCACGATCACTTGGACGACATGAACTTGCATCAGCAATCCTCAAGGCATTATCCATTATCTGCCCAGCAACCTTTGCAGAAGTAATACCATGAAGACACTTGGAACGCACATTCTTCTCAGCTGAAAACACTTGCAGTTTACTAATGTCACACGCATTTCCACTTGGAGCATCTGCACAAGGTGAAATCACAGTAATTATCAGATGTGCAAAGGTACACAATAAATGGCTGATAAAAGAGCACAAGAAAATCAAAGATCAGATAACCATGTCTGGTTCCTTACCATCACTACCCTTCAATGCACGTGTTTTTGTGTTTTCTCCACCAAAAGACCCATTCTGTATTTTAAGTTCTCTGGATGAGCCTGCCCTATTATCTGTAGCAATCTCAGGTGATTTCTCAGCACTCTGAATTTCAGTCTCCCTCTTGCTACCAGAACTCTGATCAAAAGAGCGTCCATAATGTTAGGTGCAGAGGAACTCCAATATCCAAATAAAAGAGAAGCCACAACTTCATAGAAGATCAGTTAAGGTTTCAGTAAACAGTTCTGGCTACAATTAACTGGGTGGGTAAAGTCATAAGAAAGACAGTAGAAAAAGCAGTTTCTTTATATGCCTCAGCTTTCAGATTTTCTGTTTGTTTAGCTTTATCAAGCTTAGCAGTGATGCAGTTTAACACATGCTTTGGTATCAGTTAGAAAAATAAAGCTATAGGCCAGCTCAGATGCTCACCTGAGCATCACTTTCCTCGTCGCTGTTTTCTCCTGTCTTTGACCCGTTAGCAGAGTTGGCACTTATATGATTGCTGGCTGCATTGCTTTCTGATGCATTTATTTGGCTATTCATCTGCATTGGAATTTCCAAGGCCTAAGTATCCCTCAGCAAACTATAATAAACAAGAAATATTGCTATTTGCTAAAAGCATACATGATCACAACTACAATACATCACCCATATTCTTGGACAACCAAATTGACGCACATTAGATACGAGCACCTCTACACAGTTAAAAGTATTTTCAAGGAAAAGGCATCCAAAATTAAATCCAGAATTAGGCTGACCAATATAGACCAAAAAATAGGTTCGATGAAGAAGGTAACATTTTGCCCCACACACCAAAAGACTGGCTGCAAAAGAAAACGTTCTTAAAGACCTGCAGAATGAGGACTTACTGAGTGCCTTCTCCATACATGTTGCCATAAGTTACATAACTCATTCTTTCTCACTGGTTTCACAAGGAAGTCCACCGCACCATTCTGCATGCACTTGAGCACCGTGCCAATGGAGTCTTGGGATGACATCACTGCCACAGATAAACCAGTAAAACATCACGAACCCAATAACAAATCCAGCATATATTGAGTTCAACAGAGCTCAAAATCAAAGCTTGTCAAGCTGCAACAGTGTCCTTACTAATACCAGCAATGTTTTGTTGTTTACATATGCATATCGTATACTTAGTCTATATCCTATGCCATTATTATATACATAAATAATCACTTAGCATCTTAGAGACGATGTGATTGCTCTCTTACCTTTATATAGAGCACGGGAATTCGATTATTTAGCAATTTAATTTCCAAAACTAGCAGTAATTCATTTTTGGAAGAGTTCAGGTCTTGCTTGTGTGATGCTTGGTTCATAGGTACTTACACACACCATGTAGTATGATTGTTCAATTAAGCTATGTGACCCTGAAACCTATCCATATACCTCTCAAAACTGCTGACCATATTTTCAACTCAAATTCCTCAAAACAGACACATAGTTACCGTCAAAATTTTGCAAACGAACTACCTGCAGTCCCATATTCCCAACACTCTAATGAATTGCGCCAATAAAATTAAGATGTCAATTTATTCATCCACAGATGCTAACACAGGAGAAATCTGTTAAAAAAAGATTGAGAAACACAATACTTGGCTTATACCCATAAACGGAATCCAACGACTACGATTTAGTTACATTGATTAGAGCCACTCGCTAAAAGTAACTGACACAAGACTACACCAGAATGCCAAATCCATTTGAAATCAGCTCCAATTATACAGTTGTAGTACCATAGGCGTGCAGCGTGCAGACAACAATAAAAACACCCTACCACAATTAAGCAGCTACCGTAAAATTGTAGGGCGAAGTTAGTTGCTTAAAGTAACCGCTAGACAGCGAAATCAAATCCGTTTACCGGCTCGGTTTGAACTTTACACCACCAAACTCAGCTACAGGAGCTCATACGAAACTTTGGAGTAAACAGTTAGCAGGGGTTAGTCGAAAGGCAGGCTTACTTATGACGGGGATGTTCTTGCACTCGTCGGCGACGACGATCCTGGAGAGCAGGTCGATGCCGGAGAGCGTGGGCATGTTGACCTCCGTGAGCACGAGGTCGAAGGCGTACGCGCGGCCCCGCATCACCTCCCACGCCTTCATCCCGTCAGCCACCGCCGCCACTGATGTCATCTCCGGAGCAAACAAAAAGGGAGCAAACCCCAATTCAGCAAGAGGAAAAAAAATCGGGTGCCGCGGAAGGCGAGGCTAAGCAGCGAGCGCGAGCGAGGGAGCTGTCACTCACCGCGGTATCCGCACTTGCGGAGGAGCGCAGTGACGACCTGGCGCGTGGAGTCGTCGTGCTCGACGAGGAGCACCCGGAGCGACCGGCGCGGGAGGATCTGGTCCCACCGGATCACCCCGCGCGCGCCTCCGCCGGTCGCCGCCGCAACACCGGCACCCTCCGCTGTCGCAGCCGCCGCCGCCGCCGTGTCGCCGCCGCCGTCGGCGTCGGGGGACATCTCGCCGTGGCCGTCGGCGTCGGAGCAGGAGAGGGGAACGAAAATATCTGGGAATATTTTCTTTTCTGTGGCGGGTGCCACGTCAGCGGGGGAGGGGTGTGGTAACGGGTGTTGGCAGATATTTTTTTTCTTTCTCTCGCTGCGAGCGATCTTTTGTTGCCGTGATTCTGAGGTCGTTTCTGGAGATATTTTCTGGGAAGCTGGTGGCCTCTCGTTTTTGATGCGACGAAAAACATTTTTGTGGGATTTTGGAGTATTTTTGTGGCTGCTGGATTGCCTTTTATTTTATTAGGCTTAATCCGGCAAACCACTTGCGACTCATTGCGTGATGGGCCACTTGAGGAAAGTGTTGGCTGCTCTGCGTACAAACCAGATAAGACTTCCTCCTCCTCCTCCAAGATCTTTTGTGAAATAGGTTTTTTCTTTGCGAGAAAGAGATCTTTATTACTCATTAATTGGATTACAGTCATTAGCCACAATTGTACAACATAGTCTGGGCTATTATGCAACCAACAATCAGTAGCACCACTAGCTCTACCTAAGTTAGCCAGTCCATGAACTACCTTTTTTTATATAGAAAATATATGCATCATATTAAGATAAGGATAACCCCAGATACAACTGGAAAAACAGAAAAGCCCCTGAAAAAAAGAAAAATATAAAGCGATCCCTAGGGAATTTCACCACCGGACTTGAGCACCATCGAGCCGGCTCGCTGGAGCAGAGGACGACGAAGAGCCGACAAACGCTCGACCACTTGCAAAGAGACAAAGAGGACGAAACCTCAGAACAAAGCCGCAGAGGACGTCCGCCACGAGCGACGGAACTGAAGCATCGCAGAAAGCCCATCGGCCGAGGCGAAACCCCAATCTTGAGCAAGTCCTCGAGCTTATCCCAGCCGACGCGCACACGCCACCAGACGAACCCGCTGCCACCGCACACAAGAAACCCGAGGGAAGCAGCTGACAGAAGAAACCCTGGGGTCGTCGTCGCCATTGCCGGAGCCGCGCCGAAGAAGACCGCCGAGGCCTAAAACAACAGATCCGCCGATCTGCGAGAACAAAAACTCACAGGCTCCTCGATGCCGCCGGGAAGGACGCCATCGAGACGGGGCTGGAGCCGGAGGACCAAAAGACCAGATGCCACCGCCACCACCGCCAAAACGACACTGCCACGGACATAAACCCTAGATAAACTAGACCTATCTACACATCCGGCGGAGGCCGCGTTTCCCCCCACCTCACGGTGCCTGCAGGCGACCGGAGGCGAGGAGAAACGGCGGCCTCGCCGTGGGGAAAGCAACGGATCTGAGAACGCCGGCTTTTCCGCCTCTCTCTACTGTAGTAGGGGAAAGTGGGCGTTTCAGCATGTTCTAGTGTAGTACAATCCAGTTGTATGAACTACCTTATTTTGACACCTAATAATCTTTACAAGTTTATGCTCTTTTCCTAATAGCAGATTCAAAAATATCAAGGAACACAAATGCAATCCTTGACCAATCAGCACCGCTTTTAAAATTATTGATGAGACCTTCATAATCACTCTGCATGACCACATATAAGGTTGTCCAATGTAATATTAGAGCCAGTCCCTCCTAAATATCCCAAATTTCAGCCTATAACACATCCACACAATTCTCCAATGGTCTCTGTACAGTAAAGACGACTATACCTGTCGCATCACGTAGTACCATCCCAGCCCTAACTGCAACATCCACAAAGAGGAAGGAACCATCAACAGAGAGAGCCATCCACCCCAGCAGTCGAAAGTAAAACAAGGTTCAAACTGGTGTTGCTACCAAACAACAAACCTCATAAAGTAAATAATCTATAGAATAGATAGCCAAATCCAAATGGCGCTTTGTTGCCTTTTCTTTTCACTTGAAACTCAGGTGTGTATCAAGGGGCACAGTGACCTCGACAGCAGCGATGGTGACGGTGGCGTTGAGGAACTCGGAGATCTCATCGGCGACGACGTTGATTAGGTTACTAGAGCACGGAATTTCTCTTGGGACCACAAATATCGATGACCTCTGTAACAATCCCTAAATTTCTCAAATTTTGAAAACCAAAATCCTCTCTGGGCCGTATCTCCCTTTCTCAGCCCGATCCATCTCCAATCCTCGGCCCACGCAGCCCACCACCGTCATCTTCTTCCTCCGTTCTCCCGTTCTTCCCCGTCGCGCCGCCCGTGCCCGATGCCACCGTCTGTCCCGCCGCTCAACACCGAAGTCACGCGGGACTTATCCCTCTGCCTCACCTGTACCCGAGGCAACCTTTCCACACGTCAACCCTTTCCTCCTCTCCTCTCTGTGCCCTGCCGCTTTCTCCCTCCACGTCGCCGCTCCCACCCGCTCGGACACCACTTCCCGCTCCTATAAATCCCCACGGGGATCCTCCCTCCGAGCTACTCTTCACTCTCTCAAGCTTCACCATCATCTCAGAGCACCACCCGACTTTCTCATTTCTTTCCCGAGCCCGGCAAGCCATCGCCACCACCCGCCTCACCTCCGGCAAGGTAGCCCGAGCCGCTTCCCCGTCGCTAGCCCAAAGCCCCGCGGGAACCATTCCCATTTTCTTCAAAAATGGAATCCCGATCACCTATAGATGCTCCCCAACCCTCCAATTTCTCTCCGGCGAGCTCCCCGGCGGCCAATTCCATTTACCGCCGCTGGCGGCCACCTCCTCCGCCCCCTCCTCTGTTTCCCCGATCAGGCCGCCACCCCTCCCTCCTAACAGGTCGGCCTGGCAACTCTTGCCGGGCCAACCGAGCGCAACAGGCCGGTTAGGCCGGCCCAGCTCCCCTATTTTCTTCCTTTTCTTTTCTTTTTATTTTAATCCGTTAACAGGCCGAAGCCCATTAGTAACCCGACAACAGCCCAATATCAGCCCATGAGCAAAGTAGATTGAGCCCAGTGATTTTAGAAATTATTTTCTTTTATTTCTTTTCTGTTAGGGCCCAAAACCCAAATCTAGCCAAACCCAAGCCCATTTTTAGCCCAACCCGAGCGCCCTAATGGGCCCAATAATATTTTTCCGTCGGGCCCGAAACCCTAAAAACACTATTATTTACCGTTTCGATCGTCTCGATGACACGGTTCTATTTTTCCACTCCATCACTCCAAATTCCCACTTTTTAACACCGACACCCACAAAACCCCGCATATCCTATAAATTCTGGCTCCCCTCCGAAACCCTAATCCACCTTCCACATCTTCTTCCACCCTTTCAATCCTCCGATTCCGACCTCCCACCTCACAACCTATTTTTAGTACTATTTTTAAATTAATTTATATTTTGCTCCCAGCTCGCATTCGTCGAGTCCGGACTTATGAATGTTTGTGTGTTTGGATCTTTTTGCAAATAGGAAACGATAGTGACGAACCGACGTTGGGCAAGGATCCTGAAAGTGAAGGGTTTTTTGAAGACTTCAATACGACCGACCTCGGTGCAATAGGCAAGTCACACTTCTTGTTCATGTTGAACCTACATGCCATGCTATTTACTGTACTACTAGTTTAGTTAATACTTTTCACATGTTAATTTCATACATGATATCTTTGAATGACATGATCGAGTAATTACTACCTACCACCCCACAGCTCAGTTAATTTTTGTAGGCCATATTCACCTTGATAACCTTAGGATGAAAATAAATTATACCAGCATCCTTCACCAGAGTTAGTGGTTAAACTAGACAATAATCAGGGGGTATCAGTAACCCTAGCTTAAACTCGGAGTATGTGTTTTCTTAAAGAGAAATTACCGACGGTAGGGGACAGAGAAGATATGTCCATTCATGTATTGACTGTGCAGCCATACCCCTCCCATGGAGTAAGGGTAATCGGGTGGATTGCCTTACTCAGGGCAGTTAAGGTTAAAACCCTTGTGCTTAGTGATGAACATAGAACCGCTCATCCACATGTTCGACTTGTCGAGCCTGGCCTAGTAAATCTGCTCTACCTGCTGAACGACTACAGACTAGCTTGCCGTTCCACTTCTCTGGAAGGCCCGCAGAAGCGAATGTGGTGATAGGCCATTTATTGGGAAATCACAACTGGAACTCACTGACTCCCAGATCGCGAAATTGACTCTGGCCCGTCGGCTCCCGGGAGAGCGAGTGACGTAGAGTTCCTGGGTAGGAACTTCAAAAGATAGAGCAGATAAAAAGCCTTGTTAACCTACCTCTGTGGACACATCGAAGGGCGTGTGTATGACTACAGTGACACCAAGAGGTATGAGTATCATGTGGGTAAAGCTGAGCCGCTCTGCAGAGTCAAACCGAAAAAGGTATTCGAATACGCCGTGCTTCCGGGTAATGAAGCTATGTTTAGATGTGATTCTCAGTACAAGGCACAAGTAGAGTTTGAGGATGACTTTTGAACTTGTCGTTGACCCGACAGGGTTGCTAAAATATAACGCTTTGTAACTGAGATGTTTAAATGAAGAGATTTTAATCGCTAAGGCGGAGATTAGAATTATGCATCCACCAGACATTAAACCGTACACCCCTCCTTGAAATCCATAGCATGTAGCTAGTAGCATATTTTTCCAACGTGGCTTGCTGAGTACGTCGCGTACTCATTACTGTACCAACCCTCTCAGATGCACAAGTTAACGAAGATGAAGTATTTGACGAGGAAATTTTCGATGGAGATGATTATGAGTTTTAGGTCTTTTTCGTGCTCGAGGCGCCTGTGGAGTAGGTCCATTTTGTTTGTAACATAAACGTTGGGCTCAAATGCCCCAGTCGTCTGTAAGCTTAACTACTGCTAAACATATTTTCACAGCGCTGTAGAAAGTTTGTATGTTTGTACGCTGTGTTGGTGATGTATCGCTCACCGTTCGCAATTGAGAAACTCTTGGGCAATTGCGGGCGTATCTCGCGGCTCCAAAAATCAGGGTCGTGACAACCTCCATATAACGGGGCAAAGTTGTCGATAGCAAACGGAATTTCCATGTTTCGACCGTCTGTAATTATGCAGATGATCTCCTTTTCTTTCTTCCCTCTTTTTCCTCCAGCTCATCAAAACTTCTACATGACGTCTCTTATAGATAGCTGATGATGGACTATTGTATATACCATTATACCTAGAGTTGATCCATGTTGATAGGTTTTGTTGTTGCGGGAATCAATGTTGATAGTTTGACCGGATAAAGTTGATGTATTATTTTGATATATGTTATTTTCCATTTCAAGTAAAGAAAAATGAGATTGCCTTGTTTGAAAAATAAATGGCGTAAATTTAAGAGAGTGGATTTTGTACATGTACATGTGGGTACATGAGTTAAGGGTTTAGGTCAATTCTCATATTTATGCATCTCAAAAAATTCTCTAAAAATTCATAGATGTTCATCATGTTATAATGTACAAACCCACAAAATTTTATGCAAAAATATAATCAAGAGTGCCCTACACAAAAAAGACAAAAAATTGTTGCTGCGTTGTTTTAAAAATAAGTTGAATTTTTTGTCTTTTTTGTGTAGGGCACTCTTGATTATATTTTTGCATGAAATTTTGTGGGTTTGTACAATATAACATGATGAACATCTATGAATTTTTGGAGAATTTTTTGAGATGCACAAATATGAGAATTGAACTAAATTCTTAACTCATGTACACACATGTACATGTACATTTGCTTTTCTCTAAATTTAATCATGTAACTTGATGATGGTATAGGCACGAAACTTAATGACGAGTTTACAAATTGGACAAAGTCCTGAAGTATCTAGGAAAGAGGATTAAAAGTTGCTCAGTTGGTGAATAATGGCGCTCGCTATCCGACTTGCTTGTGCTCGAGACCAGGATGGCTTGCTGCTAGCGCGCCTGACCAACGCTTAGATAAAGTAAAGCGATTATCACAAACTTTGACTCACTACCAACTTTTGAAGAGTGAGCATGTTTCACCTCTGTTCGGTATCATGGTAATTTTTCTAAAACACTTATTTATTTCTCTTTAAGAAATATAGCGGTTAGTTCTAGAAAATATATTTTTAGGTATAACAACAAAGCACAACATAATTTAGCAAACACAGACTGAAATCTTATTTGGAACAAAGGAAAACTAAAGAAATTATGTAGGATTTTTATCATATGGAAAGTTTGTTTTACGTGTCCCTAACTTTCCATTGTTCCTTTGGAGCAAAGGCATGACTCCCAAAAATCGTATTTTCCGCCCAATTTTCTATTTTGAAGGAAATAAAATATTTGCTCACACCTCACAAAAAAATTTCTTCGGAAAGTATAAGATAGTCTTTTTTCTCTCTCCCCTTTGTCTATCATGTGTTTCGAATAGCTTCTCTTTTCCGTTGCTATATTTTCAATGTCTATAGGATGTATGTGACATGTAATTTCAATTTATGTGTTTTTTCTGTTTCCAGTGTTCCAAATCGGGGCCTTAGCCTTCATCCTCACCGGTGAAAAGATGATAGTATTCGAATCCTTGGGGTGCCAAGTGCAAAATCACCCCAAAAATCCCCCACCGGATAAACGCGCGGTGGACTCAGTCCACACCGCCCCGTAGCTCGGCGCGACTGAACAACCGCCTCCCCCTCCTAACCACCTCTCCTACGCGCACTCCATGCACCGAAACCCATCCGCCCGTCCGCGGGGTCAAAGGCATACACGTGCACGAATCTCGAGGAGACGTTCGAACCATCCCACCACGGCGACGCAAACACAAAACACGTCGACGCTCGCCGACGACGACGACCACCACACCAAACCGCGGGCTCCGTCCTTCTAGAAGCTTCCAGAAGGATCTCTTCCCCGCAGCGCCACCTCCGCCCACGCTCCGGAGCCTTCTCGAGGAGCACGCGGCCGCGCGCATTCTCCCCCTCCGCCTATACGAGGAATCGAGATCTCCCCGGGCGGCCGGCCTGCCCGCCTCGCGCGAAGAGGGAAGCGTCGCGTTGATCCGTGAGTAGGAGGAGGGGGATGGCGGTGGCGGCGCTGCCGCGGACGATGGAGGCGCTGACACGGCGGGCGACGACGCTGCGGGACTCGCTACAGAGGAGCCAGGGGAACACGGACGGCATGGTCGCCATCCTCGGCTCCTTCGACCACCGCCTCTCCGCGCTCGAGGCCGCCATGCGCCCCACCCAGGTCTCCCCATCCCACCCACCTCCTCCTCCCCATTCGAACCATTTCCGTTTGATTCGTTCGCGCAGCGAGCAATTCGTATCGTGTACCAACTCGCGTGGTTTTGTTTTGGTTGCGGGGGATGCAGGTGAGGACGCATGCGATCCGGATGGCGCACGAGAACATCGACAAGACGCTCAAGGCCGCCGACGCCATCCTCTCCCAATTCGACCTTGCCCGCCGGGTACATGCGCTGATCCCACCGACCGTGAAATTGCCAACATTTTAGCTGGATCTGGTGGTGCATTTGATATGTTTGGGTTGGAAGAGGCTGTGACATTGTGTGGATCTGTAGGGGATCGAGTGTGCCAAATGTGTGCCTGGTAGCTGTAAATCGTCAAATTTTTGTGCTGAATGGGGGAATATGGGATGGTGGAGTTAATTAGTTTGGGTTAAAATGTGTTGTGGTATGGTATACTATAAGTTTAGTGTGGGGTATACGAGGTTAACTAGGTTCAACGCTGCGGCCATTGAAACAAATATGATTTTCTTGTGTGTCAAGGATATTATCACTGGTAAGCTTTTGTTCTTTAGGAGATCCAGTTAGTGATACAGTTTAGCACTTTTCGGTCATTAGTTTGGGTCACTGTTCGATGATTGTGCCATTTCTTGTCAAGAGATTGTCATTTATAGATGATCGTTGATAGCTATTTTCTCGCACGAAAATAAATTGATATTTGAACTCATTACGGATATAGTAGTTTTATAAGTACCTGCAAATTGGCTTTGAGTTCTGGGAGCTTTACTAAGTTTGTGTAAGTGTTGCTTTCGAGCTTTAGGCCGAGGCAACGATATTGAGGGGTCCCCATGAGGATTTGGAGGGCTACCTGGAGGCAGTGGATCTGCTGAAAGGAATTGTTCGCTTCTTTTCCTCAAATAGGAACTTCAGGAGCAGCGAAGGAATTCTCAACCATGTGAACAACCTGTTAGCAAAGTCTTCTCTGAAGATCGAAGATGAATTTAAGCAGCTGATGAGTACGTACAGGTAAGATACTCAATTCTTATTGCACTCACTCTTGAAATACCTTCATGTTTGTTGCTTACATATCAATAAAATAAATGTTATCTATGCTGTTATCTGTTCTGTCAGCAAACCTATTGAGCCCGATCGCCTCTTTGATTGTCTTCCCAAGTCTCTGCGGCCATCAAAAGATGACCCTGAGGCTGATCGAGGGAACGCTGGCAACTCTGAGCATCCATCCAAAAGCTTGGAGACTGCTATATACAGGACCCCGACACTAGTTCCTCCAAGAATATTGCCGCTCATGAATGACATAGCTCAGCAGTTGGTTCAGGCTGGAAATCAACAGTCATGCTATAAAATTTACAGGTAGGTTGTGGATTATGGTTTTCACATCTATTCCATTTTTTCTTAACTTTCCTTCTCAATTTCTGTCCACATCTATCCTGAGTTATTTAGCACCATAATTGTGCAAAAGTCAACTAAATCTGTCCTCTTTCTTCAGAGATTCCCGTGGTTTAGCACTAGAGTTGAGCCTTCGGAAGCTGGGAGTCGAAAAGCTTAGTAAAGATGATGTACAAAAGATGCAATGGGAGTCTTTGGAGGCTAAAATTGGAAACTGGATACACTTTATGCGAATTGCGGTGAGGACCCTTCTGAAAACAGGCCCATGTTGTGTATGCTCAGTTCAGACTTAAGAATCAAGCTAACATATTATGCTTTTCAAACAGGTTAAACTACTACTAGCAGGAGAAAGAAAAATCTGTGATCAGATTTTTGATGGTGTCAACTTTAACAAGGACCAATGTTTTGCTGAAATGACAGCAAATAGTGTTGCGACTCTTCTTAGCTTTGGAGATGCTGTTGCTAAAAGCAAAAGGTCTCCTGAAAAGCTGTTCGTATTGCTAGACATGTACGAAGTAATGCGTGAACTTCAATCTGAGGTATTCTGGAAGTAATTTATTGATATCTGCCTTAAATTTTTTTTAACTTATTCTTCTGCTTGCAGAATTAGCTTGAGTGATTTTAATGTTGTGATTTTCTTGTCAAGTTTTACTATGATGCTTTTGATGATGACTACAAAAATTTCAAGGCTATTTTTGTTTGACCTTGTTTTCAGATTGAGGTGATTTTTGAAGGAAAACCTTGCTCTGAGATGCGGGAGGCTGCATTGGGCTTGACTAAGCGTTTGGCACAAACTGCTCAAGAAACCTTTGCTGATTTTGAGGAGGCAGTTGAAAAGGATGCTTCGAAGACTATTGTTCAGGATGGAACTGTGCATCCTTTGACCAGCTATGTGATTAATTATGTTAAATTCCTATTCGAGTAAGTATTCCCCTTTTCACCTAATAGTCAATTCATGGACGTGTATAACTGTAATTTGCTAAAATCTGACTAAGATATGACGACCATGCTGAATTAACTGTGGGGCTATATTGTTATATCCTTTCAATAAGAAAAAAGTCCACTTTTGGCCCCTAAACGTTTACTGAAATCTACATTTGGTCCTAAAACTTTGAAATGGTCTGAAATTGAACCCTGGACTTTTGAAACTGTTCAGTTTTTGACCCTTGGCTGATTTCAAAGCGGTTTTTGTTGATGTGGCGGTGGTTTTCGCTCATGGAAACTCTTTTTAGACAATATAAGCTGACATGGACTCCAACCAGTTTTTTTAAAGATTATTTCGAAATCTCTAAAAACTGATGTGGGCACCAACTTGGATGGGCCTACATGTCAGCTCCTCCTTTTCCTTTTCCTCGCCATCATTGTCTCCCTCCATATGAGCTCCTCCTTTTCCTTTTCCTCGCCATCATTGTCTCCCTCCATATGGCCACGTCAGCGAGAACTAGCACCTCAGATCCATGTGGCAACCATGTTAGTAAAACCAGCTTCACGTGGACGCCACATCAGCGAAAACTGCTTTGAAACCAGTAGAGGGTCCAAAAGTGAACTGTTTCAAAAGTTCAGTGTTTAGTTTCGAACTTCTCAAAGTTTTAGGACCAAATGTGGACTTCAGTGAAAGTTCAAGGGTCAAAAGTGTACTTTTTCTTTCAATAATTATTCTGAACTTTTATCTCCAATAAGGAGAAAGTATGCATAACAACTAGTTGTTAGAGGAGCTATAAAGAATTTCAACTGCAATATTATAGCAGGGCAATCTATAGATAACTATACAGATTTAGGTGAAAGAAAATTTGTTTGCCTATATTCTGTAATGCCTACTATTCAAGTCATTGACCTTGCTTTTCTTCACAGGCTTGGAGAGGATTATGCCATTTCACTTTCTACTATGTCTTTGGTTTACATTTAGTTGATTCGTCTTGGTTTACTCATTTGTTCATTAAGAAAGGTCTAATTTATTGATAGCCTTCCTGCTATTATTGTTCAAATAGCACATCTAACAAATGTTATTCTCATATGAACAGTTATCAGTCAACACTGAAGCTACTATTTCAGGAATCTGAAACTGGTAGTGAAACAGAATCTCAACTTGCTGTTGTTACTATGAGGATAATGCAAGCCCTACAGAATAACTTGGATGGAAAATCTAAACAGTATAAGGATCCTGCACTGAATCACTTATTTCTTATGAACAACATTCACTATATGGTTAGATCTGTTCGCAGGTAGGTTTGGCCTTTTTTTTAAAAATAGATATATGCATCCTATAATATTCAGGCAATTTGCTCATTTAGAGATCACTTGTGTTGCCTCAGATCTGAAGCGAAGGATATACTTGGTGATGACTGGATTCAGAGGCATCGCAGGATCGTGCAGCAAAACGCTAATCAGTATAAACGCGTTGCTTGGGCAAAGGTTAGTGGATCATCGAAATCTCCAGTTGTTGGGCATACCATATTTCCTTCTGTTTGGCTGCATGATGTTAGATGTGTGTATACTTTTTCCTTGACCACACTGTTGTCTTTAACTATTTTTTAATTAGTTTCTAAAGCGATTAGCATGTTAAGTGCTGTGAAGACAACATGGAGAGCTACCTGTTTAAGATATCATAATTCATAGGCACTTGTGGGAGTACAATTGTTGTGGACACTTTTTCAGGACAGGTATATCACCGTCGTCATAGACTTCCACAAACTGGCGTACAAGTGAATAGCTTCCAGGGAGAGGAGTTCAGCCAGGAAGAGTCTGGCTAGAAGTAGAGTTACAGTTGAGGAAGAATTAGGTGTTGTGGTATATTAGGAAGTCTTGTGACTGTTCGTATTAGGAAAGATTAAAGCCTTAAGGGTCCTTGTATCTTACATGGACTTGAGTAAGAATAATCCCTCCATTCTCTGTCTCACCTCCTTCCTATTCTCTCAACCCTACGCCCGTTACCTTCTCACCGTAGCTCCAGAATGCAGGAAGCGATCACACTGAGGAGCATCTCATCCCTACAAGTTACCTGCGAAGCAAATCCAGACACATCAATAATTGTGCTCCACATACCTGCATTTTGGTGCTATCTCTCCCAAATTCAGTTGTTTACATACCAATAAGAATTTTTATAAAGCTGAGCTAAAAAATGCATCGTCTGTGAATTCCTTTTGTAAGTAAAACATGTGACAATGCTGAACTGCGAGAACATCCCTTTACTATGGTTGCTGTAGTAACTAACTTTGCTTAGCTAGGCTTTCTTCCATGTCTTGTGGTTCAGTAGTTAACGTTCTTGTTGTGCTGTAATTACATCAGGACAATTTGAATAACAGTGAAATTATAGCTACTCTGTTTGTGTTATTTTAGATTCTTCAGACACTTTCCGTACAAGGTGCGGTGAGCAGCACTGGTTCATCAGGACCATCAGACCTGAACAGCAGTGGGGTTTCAAGAGCTGTGATAAAAGAACGGTCAGTACCTTGGCAGTTAGTTTTTCACTGCTTGGGATAATCATGATACAGAATCATTTGTCTCGCGACTTTACGCATTTTGCCTTGACAGGTTTAAATCTTTCAATATGCAATTTGAAGAGCTTCACGCAAAGCAATCTCTATGGATTGTACCTGATCAAGAATTGCGTGAATCCTTGAGGCTTGCTGTAGCTGAGGTTCTGTTGCCAGCCTATCGATCTTTCATTAAACGTTTCGGGTACGTCACCAACCATTTCTCTTGATCTCCTAACTGACACGCCTCTTTGACCGCTGTGCTGAACTCCATTCATGGGCTTCCGTTCAATTAATTAACTGGCTACATCCCGTAATTTCAATTTGAGGATTATCCTACAGTTTACTCTAATTTGTCAATCCTCTAATGTCCCTGTCATGTTAAATGGTTGACTGACACGTAGGGCCCAATCTGCATTACACTTGTTAAATGTTTCCTTAATGACTTGGCTACCCATTTTGACATGCAGTAATCTTGTTGGGATTGGGAGCGCCAAGAACCCGCAGAAGTACATCAGGTATAGTCCTGAATTAGTGGACAGAATGCTGGGTGAGTTCTTCGAAGGGCAGCAATATGGTGAGCCGAAGTACCAGCACCGCCTGTAGGGTCTCCGCAGCACGACGGCCTGACTCTGCGACGATCACTGTCGAAGCACTAACGATCCTTAATTGCACAGTAGCAGCAATACTGATCATATACTACCAAAATAGTGATCACAGCAGAAGGTTGCTGTTTCGTTCGTCTGAGTCTGAGTGGCTAGCACGGCAAGTTAACGCGGTGTAAAGTTGTTTTTAATCGCAGCATCAGTCTTGTTTTATATAATATCAGATGGTTGTTGTTCTATCATGTGCTGGTACTCTACATTCAAAAATAAATAAATCATGTGCTGGTACTTATAGCCTGCAGAGCTATTTATGCTTTAATCTTGCTTATCCTGTAAAATATGCTTCACTGGTGTAGAATCATCTTGCTGTCAATTGCAGTGAGATTGTTCTAGTGGACCGGCAGACAGGTGAGAAAGGAGATGTTATCTTTCGTTTGTGTGACAAGTGAAAGGAAGGGACACGGCTGCTCTTCCCTTTTTGCTTCTTTTTGTGTGCCACGCACACTTTCCAATCATGGTTCTTGCGGAACCGTGTCTCTTCCGCTCATATTTGAGTCACATTCACGGCATCGTTCGGTGCCAAGGCTTTTGGTAGAGGAATATTGAAATTCTGTTTCCAGTGCATTTTCTCATGCATTACTTGGTCGGTAGGAGGACATGGCTTCGCATATAAGATACAACTTTAGATTTTACTTAGTTTTGACTGTGGATTATGATAATATCATTTCGATTGAGCCATTTTTATATTTGATTACTTAGCTAGTGTGACATCCTGACCCTTTAAGAAATTGGACCCACGATAGCCTGTGTATACACACGCATGGTGGGAAGTTAATATTATCTTGCTAGTTTAAAGGAGCAACAACAACATACAAAGCCAAATGAGTTCATGGTAGCAACCTTCGGCTAGCTGTTTTGCACAAAGACAACGTGAGATGAGGACCGACGACGACGCAACTTCACAAGGTTTCACAAAGAGAAAACGGGAGAAAAGGCAAGATTAGCTCCCGGCCGAGTGGTAATGCAGGGAATAGTCCCCAGCCGGGAGCAACAGCGGGTTTGTCCCCGTAATGTTGTGGGCGCCCGACGCGTGGCTAAATCACCCATGAGGAGCGCGACGGGCCAAAATCGCGCCCCCTACCCGCGAATCATTTTTTTGTCTGCGTCGTAACCGCGACGGGCCCGCGAGGCCAGCATTGCCGCAGCCCACACTCGCGAGCCGGTCGAGTCCGCGCCCTCAGCTCGCGAGGTTGGCTGGATCACGCCCGGCGCCCGCGAGGCCGAGCTCGCGCTCGAGGCCCGCGACGAGCCCAGCTCGCGCGTTTGGCCCGCGACCAGCCCGCTTTCTCCGTCCGCACGCTCCCGCCTCGGGAACCGCGTCACGCTGTCGGCCGCTTGCGCCGGTGGTCCGACCGGACAGGACAACACTGTCCGATGGCACAACGATTTTATCTTTTTGCTTTTTCCTTTTCTCACACGTGCAGATTCTCTTCTAATTTGTTTTCCCTTTTCTCACCTCAGGCAGATTCTCTTCTATTCTCTTTATATTGCGTTGGTGTGGTGGTCTTCTTCTCCCTTTTCCCTCTGTGTAGCATAGTTCTCTGCTCTCACTCCCTACCTCTGCCACTCTCTGCCTTCTAATCTTAATGATCATGAGAGTATGAACCGCTTATTTTGAAGCTAAAAAGAGCAAAATCAGCCATCTGAGTAGTAGAAAAAATTGAAGATCAACTTGAGACCTACACACGAAGGTAAATTTCTTTGACATGCAAGATGTTATCATATTTTTTAGTTACTCTAAAATTAGATAAATTACAATGTTAAGAGTTTAGTTATAATTACGTTGACTATTATTTCATGCATGCATAAAATGAAGTTGTCTCGAGAATTTGTAAATTAAGCTTGCTATTTAATGTACACTGAAACTTGTCTCCCTACACTTAGACGTAGTACGAGATGGAGTTTTGCAATTGATTTTGAAGCTAAAAAGAGCAAAATCAGCCATCCGAGCAGTAAAAAAATTGAAGATCAACTCGAGACCTACACATGAAGGTAAATTTCTTTGACATGCAAGATGTTATCATATTTTTTAGTTAGTTCGAAATTAGATAAATCACAATGTTAAGCTAAGACTTTAGTTATAATTAAGCTGACTGTTATTTCATGCATGCATGAAATGCAGTTGTCTTGAGAATTTGTAAATTTAGCGTGCTATTTAATGTACACTGAAACTCGTCTCCCTGCACTTAGACATAGTACGAGATGGAGTTTTACAATAGATTTTGAAGCTAAAAAGAGCTAAATTAGCCATCCGAGTAGTTGAAGAAATTGAAGATCAAGTCGACACATACACACGAAGGTAAATTTCCTTTACATGCAAGATGTTATCATATTTTTTATTAGTATGAAATTAGATAAATGACAATGTTAAGTTAAGACTTTAGTTATAATTAAGCTAACTCTTATTTCATGCATACATAAAATGCAGTTGTCTCGAGAAACTAGCATAATGTACAGACTAATTGTGACAAAAAATGAGTACGTGAAATAAAAAATTGTTAACCACGGCTGAGGAGGTTACAGTTATTTAAATTAGTTTATGCTGGTAAAATGAGAAGATGTGAGAAACTAATATTAAATATGCATATTTTGGCTAGAGTTCAATTGAGAAAAAATATTATTTACATGTTATTCAAATTTTGGTTTGGTATGTACGTAGGTACAATGAATGAACTGTTAGTGTTCTACGGGCCGAATATAATACGCGACGGGCCCTGCGGGCTCAACTTGTCCCAATGCGGGTACAAGGTTACACATATAAATGGTTTGGAAGATATTAATATGTTAGACCCGAGGAGGTGCATACGCCGCGAGTTTGATCGGGACATAGCTCACAAAAAACTAATCATTGAAGCAGTCATATGTAGCAGTCGGGAGGACGGGTCATCACTCCCCTCATGGCAGCTACACAAGGTGACCGGCAATGTATCATGGGTTGGGTACATGCGACTTGTGAGCACTCCTGGGGCCTATGCCCGTTACATAACAACGTTACTTGCATGCAGTACGACGAATGCACGTACGACGAGTATGTACGGTGGTACGTACCTAGGACGCGGGCTAGACTCACCTGTGCTCCACCTGAGAGACCCACAAACCTCACGCATACTAATCAACTACAAATGGGGATGGATCGGCATAGAGCTCCACGTCGTGACGAGACGGTAAGAGTAGCGATTGTTCTGCATTATTTGTTAAGCTTATCGAGCGCACGGTATGAAAAATTATTTGTGAATGTAGTTTGATCCGGCTTGGCGGATCCATGATACTACCGCGTCTGTCATCCGCGCGGGTCGTCAGCAGGACTCGTCGAGGATACTACAAAAGGTGAAGGACATGTATGAAGATGCCAAAGGGATTTTGAAACTGAGTTGTGGTCGCACGAACGACGTACTACGCTCACATTCAAACTTGCCGGAGCTGAGGTCCGCACGACCCAGTGAGGCACGACCTAGTGAGGCACAAACCTCACGAACCGTTTCAGGACGTCGAGAGGTAAGTTATTTCAGTGCTGCGATCCAAACTGCTTAATATAGGGCCTGTACAATTTAGTTAAACATATTGTTGTATTTTCGTAGTCCGATGTACGGAAAGACACGTCCTTACAACGGATCTCTTCTAGGCGAGCAGGTCGAGGACATCAGGTGCGCCTAATTTGTCACACATACATGGTGCACATATATATTCTGATAGTGTAATTACCTGTATGCTATTTGTAGTCCGACGTACGTGGGGACACATCACTCATGCGGATGTCGTCAAGACGAGCTGGTACAGAACCTCAGGTGTGCTTTATTTTTCACAAGAACGCATTGCAATATTTAGAAAGTGTGCTTAGTCTTTTGCAATGGTCACTTATTTTATGCAGTACGATTCGACGCAGGACGAAGGCCAGACCTCTCACGGAGGTGCAGCTATCGATGTATGGTATTGTTTTAATTATGTGTGCACAGATTATGCGTATCATATGTATTTAATCTTCGCATTTACTTTCTTAGCTCTGGGAGGACACGTTACTACAGCGAGACTCCTCAACGCGAGATGGTGGACATCTTCAGGTTTTCTCTTAACTTATCACATATCATCAATGCACCCAATATGACAGAATTAAATTTTATCTGAGAAATAATAATTTTTTTTACATAGCACGTGATCGATTCACCATATGAGTCGCCGCAGGGTTCTCCGGGAGGAACATTTAGTCAGATATGTCAAATTAAATTTATTGTTCTCAAAACAATAAACTTGTTTCTTAATTGTCATACCCTTTATTCTGATCATTTTGCAGACACTACATGAAATTGATTCGCCTCCCCACGATGGTGCTTTTATTTACCAAAATCCATTTATGCGATCTTCACTTCAATACCAGTCCCTAATTCGAGGAGGAGGTTTCGAGCCTGGTTTGTCCCACCAACAGGGTCATGAGTGGGTCGAAGATTTATTTCGACATCAGGAGATCGTTAATAGCCAAATTCCTAGTCAGCCATACCCTACTCAGGACACTCAGGAGGATCGGGAAACTTATGAAACTCCCCAGTACAGGCTCCGAACAAATCCAAGACCAAGCAAACATTTCACTTTCCCCTTAGGTCACATGCCACTGAGGCAGAAGAGGGAAGAGGTCGGTGATCGCAACTTTTCTAGTTCCTTCAATTACTTTTACTATTGTACTTTGCCGTATGCACTACTCTATGAAAGACTGAGTTTTATTTAATGCAGTTCAGAGTGTGAGAAATTGTGTAATGAGCTGCACAGAGAGAGTTCGCAGGAGAAAGGCTGGAGCTGGACGTCTTATATAGGCGTAGAACGAATCTCGATCCGTAGCAAAATCCAGCAGCATGCGAAAAATGAGAAAGAATCTGCCAATTTAAAATCAAAAGTGATAGCGCCTGTCAGGTCCAGTCTAATCCGGTACGGGCTGTTGGAGCGAGTAGGTGCATAACAGAGCAGAAATCAAAGACTACAAGCAAAAAGCAAATTTTTAAAATATGTTTCTCTGTAATCGGGCGCTGGGCCAGGCCGTCGCGCGCGTGGGCCGCGAGCTGGTCGCCTCGTAGGCTGGAAGCGCGAGCTCGGCGCATCGCGGCCCAACCCCGAGGCCGCCTCGTCCCTGGTGCGGGACGCGACCCACAGGCCGGTTGCGGGCCACCGGCGCGAGATAGCAGCTCATCGCAGGTGGGGGGTGCGCCCATATGTCCGTCGCGGGGCCAACAGCGGCCCACCTTTGTCGCGGGAAGACAGAAGCGCAACAGATGATCGCGGGCAGGGGGCGCGATTTTGGCCCGTCGCACTCTTCATGGTCGATTTAGCCATACGCCGGACGCTCACAAGGAGAAATGGCCGGAGGCTATTCCCAGCATTGCCTTGGGTGTGGGGCGGGGGTTTTCCCTAATCTTGCCTTTTCTCCCAAAAAACGACGCTGCTTCATCACTTCATGATGTCATCACTCTACCATGCGCGGGGCTGCTGCCCGCTCCCGCCACGGCCGCCTCCTCTCGCCCACGACCCCACCGGCCGCCAAGCCGTCTGCTGCTTCTGCACCGCGCCGCCGACTGCGCGCCCGTCACTGCCGCCGCCCCCGCCTGCCCAGGCCCCTCCCTGTCGGAAGCTGTACGCGCCACCGCCCTCCTCGTCGAACCGGCCGCCCCGGCTCCGCGCCACGTCCGCCCCATGGAAGCCTCTCCCTTGCCCGTAGCTGCCGCTCCTATGCTGCAGCGTGTCGGCGGCAGCGGCGGCGCTCCCTCTCCCACTCCCGTAGCTGCTCCTCCTGATCTGCTGCGTCTCGGTGGCGGCGGCGGCGGCGCTGCCTCTCCCCCGCCCCATCCACCCCGTTCCGGCGTTCTTGATTTCGTCCCTTGGCATCGCCGGCGAGCTCGCCTTCCACAGGGTCTCCGGCTTGCAAGTGGCCGGCGGCGGTCTTGGGCCCGGGTACGTGTGCCACAGCGGCCTCTGAGGAATGTCATCTTCAGCTACAGTCTGCAGGATACACAAGTTTCAGAGATCGATGAAGCTCCAAATCAATCGAAATTATGTGCTTATGAATCTAGTACCTTATCAGGCACCGTGACATTGTCAAGCAGTCTTGAGATCGGCTTCACTGCCTCAGGATTGAAAAACTTCGCCGATCTGAAACATCTCAAGATTATATGAAAAAACGACATGAGCTGGCTAGCTATCCCCAATGCATGAATATGACAGGCTTGAGAGGAAACTTGCATTGTCTGATCGTATGTGATGTCTGGCAGATCTTTTATCGGCGAGCGAAAGAGAGAGTTGCTTGGAGCATCGTCATCTGGTGATAGCCATCCTCCAATTTCGCTATTATGGGGAAAATGGAAAATTCAGTATCAGTTCTGCATTGCTGCACGTTAGGATTTGTTCATCAGGTTTACATAAGTTCAGTTCAGGCTTCAAGTACCTAGTGCATATCGGACTCTTTTTCAGTGAATCGTCAGACATTAGTGCAAATGCTGCATTATGTGCGAGAGTGTTCGAGTTCCTCATGCAGATCTTCTCTTGCCGAATAGTATTCCGTCTCATCTCATGCATCTAATGTATATAAACAAGGTAAACAAGCCTATACTTGTGACTTATGATTTATGCAACAGTAGTCTTATTAGTGTAACATTAGTAATAGATGGCAAGCTTGTTTTACCGCAAGATCTTTCTCTACCGTTTTGGTGGCTGAAAGCAACAGCTTCTCATCTATGAATGGCAACTTTGCAACACCCTGAAACAATTTATTCACTGAAAATTAGCATCAGTCATTTTTGCTTAAGTATAGCACCTAAAAACACTTGATCAGTTTAGGTTGAAATTATGATTCAGTTCATCTAGTACATAGAGCAAATAGCTTACTTGCCACAAGAAACGTTTCCCATGTGTATCAATCTCCAGCTCTGGTGACAAATGAACTGCCTTCTACATTAGTACACCAATAATCTCATGATATTAGCTACAGGATAACAACTATACCTGATGGGTAGAACATTTTTATTGTGGACTCTTTACAGCCCATTAATTTTCTGTAGCATTTTGGAAGGGCACATGAGCTGCAAAAAAAAAGAAAACAATTAAAATAATAATTCTTAGGAAACGACAGTAAATAATGTGCATGACAAAAACATGCCTTTCTGATGGCAACACTGCCATTAGCTGATCAAATGGTCTTAGTGGTTTGTCCGCAGTGAAAGATATCTTGAACTGAGGCAGGCGTTTCAGATCTGACGCAAAAGGAGCATAATAGAATGGGTAGTACCTGCAGAAAAACATTTTACCACAAGACATAAAAACTTTTGTCTTGTACATATCTATTGGAACTATCAGCTCGCATGGAAATATTATGAAATGAAGTGTCACTGAGACCAATCTCGTCTTAGTAATTCAGAACCATGATGATACAGTATGCAAGGTCACCAGGAAATACATAGACAAAAAAAGTGCTTCTGTTTTCTTCATACCAACTAAATGACGGCACGTCGGAAAAATAGTACCGAAGCACCCAACATAATCCTTCTAAATACTTGTGAACCTAAATCAGTAAGAACAAAAAGGGGATCAAACAATTTAAAATGTTATAACCTTGCCGAGCCTCATAAGTATGAGACTCCATTTGCACGAAGAAACAAGGAAAATCATAACCATTTCAGTCTGCAGCCTTCCAACTTCGTTAGAGGTTTCAGCACCGAACTTCTCTCTGTAGAACCGGGATTTCCATCCCGGTGATCCTAGTCTTATCTGCAGTAGATGTGTCAAATTTTGCACATCAAAGAAATATTTATCACAATAGGAGACACTAACCCTGTCATGTTTACATGATCCATTTTTGAAAAGGTCTTGCTTACTACGGAGAGTATCCTTCAAATTTCTCCTCAGCTCTAAGGTATTCTCAGTGACCTGACAGATAGGTAAAAGATTCAATCAGGAAGTTCAAGCATTTCTTAATAAGTAGCAGAAATAAACAGAGCTCCCATACATCAGACTTCTCATCGTTGCAAGTCGAAATGCTGTCTTGTGTCGCAAATGATTTGGCCATCAAGTCTGGTCCATATGAGCTTTCTTCCTGCGTAGGAGAACAGATGAGATCACTGCACATACACGTACTATCAAATCCTTACCACGATGTCATATTTTCTTCCATTCCATTCGTCTTCTGCAGCTTGACGTTCTATCTTGCGAAGAAACTTCTGCAAGTAACCCAAGAACAAACACATCAACAATTGCTAACTGGGACTAGCGCACGCACACTCTTGACAAGGATGCTAAGATACCTCTCTCAGTTCATATCTTTTGAGAAATATTTTCTCTTCATGCAAGGACAATTCATGGAAGAACTTTTCCAACCTTGAGACCTTCAGATACGCAGCATGTTTCTCTTTGACCTGTTTCCAGTAGTAGCAACAGAACAACATTAAATAACTCAATGGATAATGTTTGATGAAAAATAAGAGGCTGAAATTCTCAAGGTACTTTGTCTGTGTCGACAATATAGCCCCCCATTTTGTTGAAGCTTGTCTTGTACACTTCAATGAGAAGATCAACTGCACACTGTCAAATAGAACAGAGAAACAATTAATATTTGCGCAGCGATGACCAAGTGGAAGGACTATTAGAATCTAAGATCATACACATATACATACTTCATGTATCTCGAGTGAAGGAATGTGTGGAATGAAATCATTTCCCGTCAAGAAACAAATAAAGATGAAGTCATCTATTAGCCTCTCAATGTCATGTTTGCAACCTGGTATCGTCATTTCAAGCTCCAAGTACTCTCTCAGAACCCATATGTTCAGGAGCTACAACAAGGTTAATGATGTTATTCGCATAGTTACAAATGATCGCCTCCGGTAATATTATCTCAGGGGAACAAACCTGATACGGTTTCTTGGGCAACTTGCCCTTAGGACTTGCCTCTGTTACCCTGGGGAACCAGCCTCTGCACTTAACTTTAGGTAACTCTTGGGCTCTGAAACTTTTTGCAGTCACAGGAACACAAATTTCCGGCTGATGATTTTCGCGTAGCACATCCTGTTCAAGTTAACAGATGAGTATTCTCAGTTTCACATGCAATTGCTGCAAAACTTGACATACTGCCTAGTAAATTATAATAGCTTAAATGCGGTTTCTGTATATGCTACCATAGTGTTAATCGTGTGGCACATTTTGCTGATGAAACCTGAAATTAGCATTGAGGAGGGATTAACATACCTCTCGCAAAATTGAGAAGTGGACTTCGTGAGACGCCAAAGCGAGCATTATCAGATCAGCGTCCTGCGATAATTCTTCAGGGTTAAGCATAATATAGCTTCAGATGTTGAGATAATCAAGATCTTGGTGCAGTTAAATTTCATACCAGCCCACAGAGACAATGCCGTGTGTTCGGATCATAGCTTTCCATGCTTCGTTGCGCTCGAATGAACGACATGATCTTGTGCTCCCCTTCTCCAGGAACATTTGCATCAGACAGTATCACCTTCAGAAACAGGCATATTGTGAGCTCATCAGGCAATGACCAATGACCGGAATAAATTCAGCAATCTCATACACAGCCCAAAAGGTACATGCTTTACAGTGAACCAAAGACGTTGTTTCTGTCAGGAACTTGGGATAAGAGTATAAGATAGTGCAGGGTCAATTAAACAGTTCAAATGAACATGAGGCACACTTGCTGCAAGTTCATGACCAAAACGAAACCTTGATGTCTTTCCACCGGCGGTCGCTGTTCAACCGGGCACGGACGTAGTACTCGAGCGCCGCCGATAGCTTCTCCATGAACTCCGTCCCCGGCGTGATGACGTTGGGATCCGAGACCTCGCGGGCCTCATCTCGCGGCAGCACCTCCTTCCCCTGAGCTTTGAACCTCTCCCTCAGGAGGTTCTCTTCAGCCTCCTGGAAACACAGAATCCATTTCTCAGCTACGAGCCTACGACATCTATGAACACGCCGTGGATGCTGGTTAATTTAATCCAAACGCAGCTGAGAAGTTCCACTCACCGCGTCTTTCGCGGCCTTGGCGGATTTGAAGCGCCTGGCTCGCTGCTGATTCATCTTGGCGCGAGGGGCGACGCCATCTGCATGCATGCATATCAGCATATGCATACATATATAGGAAGACGAAGCTGCTGAGGAAGAAGCGATCGCATGTAGCGATGGTGATGGATGCATGGACGAACCTACTGCCAGGTAGAGGAGCCTCCTCGGCCTCACGATGCCGATCAAACGGTCCATGTACGCGAACATGGAACGGAACACCTCGTCGGACGTCGCCGGAGGAGGGCACACCTGCGTGCATGCACAGATGCATGCAAGAATCAGCAGATCATTACATGGCCGGATTGATCGATTGGAGGAGCGTGCGTGTGTTCATGGACTACGTACCAGCTGGTCCTCGGGGTGGAAGCATGGGTGGATGATGCCGTTCATGTCGAGGTAGAGGTTGTCGTAGACGCACCGCCGCCGCGATCAGGGCCGCCGCTGCGACCTTCGTCGTGATTTTCTTCCTCCTCCACGGCGGGCGCGACGATGCTGGGGTACTTTTCCACGAGCCACCTGTAGAAGGAAGGCACTCCCATGGCGGCTAGGTCGCTAGCTAGCTGCAGCGAGAGCTAGACCGGCAGACAGGTTCTAGTGGACCGGCAGACAGGTGAGAAAGGAGATGTTATCTTTCGTTTGTGTGACAAGTGAAAGGAAGGGACACGGCTGCTCTTCCCTTTTTCCTTCTTTTTGTGTGCCACGCACACTTTCCAATCATGGTTCTTGCGGAACAGTGTCTCTTCCGCTCATATTTGAGTCACATTCACGGCATCGTTCGGTGCCAAGGCTTTTGGTAGAGGAATATTGAAATTCTGTTTCCAATGCATTTTCTCATGCATTACTTGGTCGGTAGGAGGACATGGCTTCGCATATAAGATACAACTTTAGATTTTACTTAGTTTTTACTGTGGATTATGATAATATCATTTCGATTGAGCCATTTTTATATTCGATTACTTAGCTAGTGTGACATCCTGACCCTTTAAGAAATTGGACCCACGATAGCCTGTGTATACACATGCATGGTGGGAAGTTAATATTATCTTGCTAGTTTAAAGGAGCAACAACAACATACAAAGCCAAATGAGTTCATGGTAGCAACCTTCGGCTAGCTGTTTTGTGCAAAGCGAGGATGAAAACACAACAAGTGTTAAAAGAAAGTGACTCATATCCTAAACTTATTAGGATTCAAGAGGTGTACTAGAGGAAGCCTAATAGAATTCAAAATAAAATCTATTAGGATTCAGAGTCCTTATTTTAGAAGAGACTATGTGAGAATCTATATAAACTCATGAGGGGTTAGTCATAGGAATACAACCAAAGCAATCAAGCAATCTAAAAACAAGATGCAAACACGAGAGAATTAGATGCTAAGTTTCTTAATATAGATTCCTGTATAGGGCAAGAATCCGAAGATCCTAAAATGTGTGAGAGGGTTGTGAGAGAGCGATATTCCTTCTATTCTTTTGAGGTCAAAACCACAATTGGCTTCACCAAATCTTTTCTCTTTTGTCGTGATTGTTAGTCGTCATTATTTTGATACTCTTTACGGGGTTCATCTACTTTATCTTGATACCATGCACACTATGCTGTATCACACAAATTCTAATCGGATCCGGGGACTACTGCGCGTAACAAGGGATTTGAGGGCATAACAAGATTTGCTAGTGTACGTGATCTAATTAGAATAAAGTTAGATCTAAACCAGTTTGGAACGTAAGACATTATAAATGATACCAAAGCGGATCGTCACAGTCACATGGATGCTGTAAGTTAGGGCACGTGTATATAACAAATAGCACATGTGGATATACGCTGTGGTATATGTATTAGATATATGGACGCATATTAATAGAGACAGATCGGATGCATTTGCTCCAATGTGGATATGTGAGTGTTAACAACGAGAACGTCATGTTTTTTACAGGGGTGGAGGGGGGAGGGCTTTGTGACAGCCTGATAAACTAAGGAATTAAGCTCATATGATCTATATGCATGTGTATATAATAATATCATCTTGCTAATCTCAAAGGAGCAACATTAACATGAGTAGCAGACTTGAACGCAGCGCAACAACCGCAAATTGAGCTTACTTTTCTTCCATTTAGAGGAAAATGTGCTGGCGTTGAAATATATTTATCCCATTTATATAGGCAAACAAAAACCGTGGCAGTCCCATCAACAAAACGAAGAAGAAGATAAACTCCTCGTCTTACGGTCTCACCAACAGAAAGGAAAATCACGGCGCATCCATCAACCGCGTCCCCCTAATCTGCTCCACCTCGCCGAGCACAACAGCAGCACCGATCGGAAGCGACTCACTCCCCGCCGTTTCAACGTCGCATCTCACCGACTCCTCTTCCTCCCTCCAGATCCCGAATCGCCAACAGAACCCCGCCGCAGCAACCACTCCCACCACCACCACCACCGCCGCCGCGATGCACCCGTCGTCGTCCTCCTCCACCCACCCGCCGGACGCCCACCCTAGCTCCAAGTCCCCCCCGCCTCCTCCCACCGCCGCCGCCGCCCCCCCCGCCATGGGCTACCCCGCCAACGCCGCCACCCACAGCCCCAGCCCCGCCTACTACTCCGCCGCCCCGGCACCTCCCCACGCCGCCACCGCCAACGGCAACGCCACGGCCGCCTTCGGCGTCGCGTACCCGTACCCCGCTCCCCCTCCCCACCACCAACACCACCACCCGCCTCCGCCGCACCCCTACCATCAGCACCACTACCACAACCCCTACCCCGCGGCCCCGCCCCCGCCGCCCACCTGCCTGCGCCGCCTCCTCGCGCTCGTCGTCGCCGCCTTCCTCCTCCTCGGCGCCTGCACCTTCATCGTCTGGCTCCTCCTCCGCCCGCGCGCGCCTGCCTTCTCCCTCGCGACGCTCTCCCTCTCCCGCGTCGCCTACTCCCCGCCCAACTCCTCCCTCTCCGCCGCCTTCGACGCCTCCCTCCTCGCCGCCAACCCAAACTCCAAGCTCTCCGTCTCCTACTTCTCCCTGCTCGCCTCCGTCTCCCTCGCCCCTTCCTCCCCCATCGCCGTCACCTCGCTGCCGCCCTTCGCGCAGGGGCCCCACAACAACACCACGCTCGCCTTCCGCCTGCAGGTTGACGGGGCCTACGTGGGGCCTGACGAGGCCACCGCGCTCAAGAGCGGGAGCGGGGGCACCATGGAGGTCCAGGTGAGGCTCACGGCCGTGGCCGTGTTCGATAGAGGTGGCTGGCGCACCCGCCGGAGGGTGTTGAGGGTCATGTGCGATGGCGTGCCTGTGACCTTCCGTGGGAAGAACGCGACGGAGGCGAAATTTGATGGCCCGGCACGGCGATGCGACGTCCTGGTGTGAAGGTTAGTTGCCGTGATATCAGTACCGTTTGTTGCTGTGCCTTTGAGTTTACTTCCAGAGTTCCAGATGGTGAAAATTTTGTATGGATTGTAGGACTAACAATGTGTCTGTGTCGGGATACCCATTGCTGATGAGTGGTGTGCAATTATGGAACATATGGCCGTTCGTGGCTTTATATGGATTTTGATAGTCCTGCATTAGGTTTTGCTTGATGTCCTTGTTTCTGAATGCTATATGTTCATGAGTTAAACAGGGTGTTTGGCCCTTGATGTGGAAGAGAGATGGCCAGATGGGATTGGTCAATTCAAGGAGAAATCACTGTGTGCGACTCTTACTGTAATGTCTAAGTCAAATGTCAACAGGTGTGAGAGAATGATACTTGTAATAGAATATGTAATAATTAGTAAAGAGTCCAACAGCTGTAGGGAGTTGAGAATAACCTTCGGTTTACTTCCTAAGTTAGGCGATAGAAAATCTGGCAAACGAATAATTGTATTGAATTATTCTTTCCTGTTTTCTAAGTGTAAGCACACATAGTCGAAGGGAAGAAGATGATCTGTGCACAGCCACAGGATTATCTTTGCTTGTTTGTGGTCTATCTTAGTGTAGTAGCCCCTACCAGGTGTTGTGTATGTGATAAGAATCAATAACACTGGGTGCTTGACTCAGTACCCATACCATTTTGTTTGTGAACCAATTGTTTACTCCCTTCTGTTTTCTTATTTCTGAATATTAGCGGCAAACTTAGGGGCAAATGAATATGAACTTTACAACTTACATAGTAAAGTGGGATTTTATCCGTGGCTATAGTTCGGGCTTCGGTCTTTTGCGTCCCACTAGAAGTTGTACAAGCATTCTTAATTTACTTGATGGATTCTTAGTTGTTTGAGGCCTAGGGTTATACACAGTAAAGATCATTAGGAGATTTTTTTAAAAAATTTCACATATAGCATTACTATAGCAGTTGAACCGTAGAACTTTTGACTATTGAAACCTTATATAGAACATATTTTGTGACGGAGGTTAGGTACTCGCTGTGAAGTGTGGACTGTATATTTTCATGATGTAAACCTGTCACATTGGCTGTATCTTCATGGAGTTAATGTTTAGAAATCCCCCCATAGTGATAAGCTGAACTGAAATGAATCAAATGACATCTTTGAGGGATGCGTCATCAGTTCAAGCCTTGTATTAACACAGAGCACCTCCTCCAAAACCTGGAAGACAAGAAGAGGCATATGGCAGTCTGCTTGCATTTTATTTAGTGACAGCTCTAACTCTACTGGCTTGCTCGTGGAGATGAATGCCCCAAGTTCTTGTGTGCATTGTGAAATACAAATGGGTTTTATGTTGATGCTAAAATCGGGATTGAAGACAGATTGTCTTTACTTGGAACTTTGGTAGTGATAGGAGGGAATGAGCATAATCTATTTAATAAATTGACCTTTATTACCATTATTGAGATACGGAGAATATGTAAAGATTGTGCTTTTAGCCTTTGATAGTTTATGCCTTTATTCTTCTTGAAGAATATGGTTACTGTTATTCCTTCTAAGTTCACATGTAGTAAGTTTAAAGTATTGCCAAAGCATTTATCTGTATACTATGATGGCCTGTGAGGTCATGGTGGTTGTCCACACAGCAGGGACGGTTCTACCGTCCCTCCAGGCAGGGCAGCTGCCCAGGCTTGCTGGCTAGCGGCATGACACCGTACCTCGGGTGAAATTACATGATGATCTGCATGAAAAAATAGCATTAGAGACACTTTTGGCTTGTAGTTTTCCCAGGCTTTGAAAAGTTCCTCGGTCCGCCACTGCCACACGGACAACACCTTACATACTATAAAGTTTTAGCTGTGAGTTGGTGTTCAAATCTTGCAGATCTAGAAAATGAATCCAAATGTTTACAATTCTGCATCTTCCAGGAAACATGAACGATTGATTGCATGGATAAACTAAATTCTTTGATAGATATGTATGCTGCCATTTGGGAGACCCATGAATCATTGCTTGCATGCTATATTGCAACTCTAGGCACCTTTTTTTGTTCTTATTTTCTTAGTTATTTTTCCTTTTGTTTTCTTCACTCTTTTTTTCCCTGTGATGCCTTTAGCATCTTATTATTGTACTCCAGGTGACTATAGCGGCATAGCGCTTCTCATTTCTTATCCATATATGCTAGCACTGCTTTCGCTGTTGCATATGTTGGAAGTGCATTCTTTTATTGTCAGCTATGTTCTGTGGACTACGGTGCCCCATACTTATATAACAATTCCAAACTTTAGTTGATTTGTTCCTTTGAGTATTCTACTATTTTCAATTGGGTGCCCAGGTTAAAAACAAGACTGTTAGTTGAGATCACCTTGTGATGTAATTTAAATATCATCTAGTATTTATACACAATTGCATGCCCTTTATTGTGTACTACTAGGACATTTAACCTAGTTAACTGTCTGCTCTTATCAGGATCGTCATATTGTGGTTGCTGACTACTCCAGATGCTGATCTAAGGGAGCATCTTCCATAGGTCCGAGAAGTTAACTGGTACTATAAGAAGTTGGGCTGCCACTGATTCATTAGTAATAGCTGGGCAACTTTAGTTTACCTGGCTGTTTATAGAGTTTCTAACAAGAGTCTGGAGTGTTCTATGCTTGGGTAGTATATGACCTTTTTCTTCTATCATGGCCTCAATATGAAAGTATGTTGAAAATACTGAATGAATGTTGGAAATACTTGGCAAGAATGATGAGATCTTCAAAGTTCAAACATGTATGGAGCCTCAGGGAGGTTCGTTCTTTGAATTACTTCTGCTTGAAAACAAGCTCTAGTCACTTCCAGATGGGTGCCTGATCTTAATCCCTGACTGTAACTCATGTTCTTCATTTATTTCATTAGTTTTTTATGTATAGAATCTTTGATTTAAATAAAAATCTTGTCAGAAAATTATGTTACTTATTGCTGATTTAGGATTTCGGTGAGATGGGCTCTCTGCTTTAGTTCCTTAATTGGCCGCAGATCTATGGTCCAACCAAGCTCATCCCAATATGGTCTGATAAGCTTCCAGGGTATGATGTTGTATACTGGTAGTGTGAACATTTCTATTCATCTCCTCCAAACCCACTTTTATGGTGCTTTTATATTGAAGTCTTGAGTAACAGTAACTCAAATCTCTGCTCTCTCTTTGGATGAAATGTAGTCTGTATGTAATAAAGTTGCTGCTTAGCCCTGTCTTGTTGTACACCCTGCTGTTAGTCTGCCGTGCAGAACAGCTAGAGTTCTTGTTTGATGTTGGAATTTTGGGTCCAAATAATGTTCTCGTAGCAGGCCCAGCAGATTTAATGGGACATACGTGGGACCCTTTAGTTGATGTTTTTTCTTCTATTGTTAAAGAGTGTTGGCAGAGAGGAAGTGCACTTCCCAACTGAACAAAGAATTGTGTTAGATTCTGAGGTTTAATTCGTAGGCACCAGTGCTGCCTGGTTTCCCTGATAAAATTAGATTAATCTTCATCACATTGCTTGCACCACACACATCCATGCCCCATCAGTATCTGGTTTTAATCCGGCAGTTGGTAATAACCTTTAAAAAGGAAATCAGGTTGTTCCTGAATACAGTTCCTTTTGGTTAGATGCTGAAGCCAGTGTTCTGTATGCTAGCTCCATACATGAGTGGTAGTTCCAGGCTGATATTTTCTACATATCATGTGTTTATCTATATTACCATGCTTAGTGCGTAGCCGTATATTCCTTCCTACCTTTTCTTTTGCGAAGTATAATTGTTAAACCATTATTTAGCTGTTGATGCTTGAACGCGAGATTATTTGGCTCGACACATGTCTTTATGCTTTTCCGTTTTGTCGTTGCATGCTTGTTTTGAACTTCCATCAAAAAGTACTTTTGGCATTACTTAAGAGCCTCCAATAATTTCCAATAATTATTAGGAGCCAGCCAACATTACAAATTGATACAACCTGGTATGGCTCACCATGTTTCAAGTCAGGCTAGTGGCCTGCCAGGCAACGCATTGTTCAGACACTGGCCTTGTTTTATTTTACTCCATGTGGCTTACAAGCTTGGGCCTGTACAATGTATTAGATGCTGCACAACAGGGCCACACCACGTTTGCATTGTCTGCATTGCTTTGCTGTGTTTTATGGTTTGATAGGAAGAAGAATACTGCTAATATGTTAATGGGAAGCTGGATCATCATTGCACTTGCAGACATTGCTTTGCCAATTACCAGTGGCTGGCTCACCTTTGTTTGTGGATGGTGGTCATGTATGCAAGTGGCAGGATAGGGGAACTGCTGCCGAGGTTAGCACAAACAAACTGAATTCTTCATGGTTGGTAGGTGGTCAACAAACCAAATTCTACATGGTTGGTAGATGGTCTATTGTGAAGTGGACTGAAGATATGTGAGGGACCCCTAGTGTAGGGAAGGCTCAATAGAATCTGCCTACTCCCGGTCCCAGATTTCGTTTATTATGTTTCGAAGATTTAGGCGTGTCGGGTTATGGTTTTTGTGAAGGAATGGTGGGCGATCGCAGGAGGTTTTCGCCTTTGAAATGTGCACAGGAAGGAGATGATAATGATGATAGGATTGGAGGGTTGGTTGGCGATGGCCTGGAGCTGGAGTTGTCCTGGGGGAGGATGATCTTATCTCCTGAATGGGGCCATAGGATGGGCATTGTCTGTATCACAAATTCGTTTGAGCTTAACTTTTTTCTGAAATATAGTTTCGAAAAAAAACTTCTTACAAAACGATGAGTTATAGATTCATGGCTTTGATTTCATTTCTTTATGCTCGAGACGACGGCTTTCATTTTAATAACCCCCATGCCTATGTTTTTGTGTTATAGTAGACGAGGTCAAAACTAGAACTAGTCAGCAACCAATTTTCTTCGTTCTTCTTCAAGCCCCTGTCCAATATTACGCCGTTGGTCTGAAGCGTAGCATAGTATGAGTCTATCAGATAGGGTCAAATGGGTCGCGTTACCTTGGTTAGTGAAAGGTGAAACTGCAAAAGGGAATCGCAATAGTCTCTGGGCTTAATTAGTTGTTGAGAGCGTAGAGGAACAAGCCACTTAGAACGCATTTGCCATCCTTTTCTCTTCGTGAAAGGCGACGGCCATAAGGAAGGAAAGGTCGTTCTCATCTTTCTCTCCACTGCCTATTCGCACGACTTACATGGCACCACAAAGGTCACATTCATTCTCTCATCTCTCTCTTTCTCTCTACTTTATTCTCCCTCCTTCCAAACTCAGCGTTTTCTCCAAAACAAAGTTATCAATATCTCCTAATCTATGTTGTGCTAAACTTATTTTATAATATGTTATAAAAAAATAGCCATAGGAGTAGAAAAAATAGCTAAATAAATGATAAAATATATAAAAGATAGTTGGGTAAATGAAACGATCATAATCTATTGCAATACTAAAACGAAGCCTTAGTCGTTGGATCTGCTGGGCTGACCAGTGAGTGTGCAGTGGAAAGCTGTACGAGGGATGATAGGAGAAGTAGGATCGGATTCTAGGCAAAGCAAAGCGACCAGGGGACAAAGCCGGATCGGGCGCCATGAGCAAATAAAGAGGTTCCTAGTTAGGCCGAGCACTAAAAAAAGCCACTTTCGTTGTAACTACTATATATCAGGAGGAGACTAGCTGCTAGAGTTTCCGTGTACACTGCGAAGCTTCCATGTCTCGTCTTCGTCGAGCTGAAACCGTTGCGCACATGTGTGATTGATTGTTTAGTACTCCTGCTTGCTGTAAGCTGCGGTTGCATATGGTCTTTTCTTGGGCTACAGAGCCAGCCTATCTAAACCTGAACTTCCTGATGAGTCGTCGCAGCTGTCAGGGACTCCCATGTACATCCAGAGCATGGCGATTTGGCACCCGGCTCACGTCAAAAATCAAAACGATCTTCTAAAAGAAATTACGGACGTGGACTTGGCATTGTGTGCACTTGCAAACTTTTGTGTGAAATGAACATTCTTGAGGCCTGCGTCAAAAGTGGTGTACAAAAGTGAAGTGCTCAAACGTAAGCAAAATATTTTTACAGAATTGTTATTTACTCAAAAGGCACAAAAATTACGCTGTATTTTTCTTTCTTTTAGTTGAGTCAGTCCTGTGACGATTGGATTTAGGGAGATCGATGTAAGAATTACTCTAATTTTTTTCCAACAGCCACGCACGTGTAATCAGCCAGTAATGATAAAAGATACTAGTAGGTACTGCTTCCTCTCCTAGATTGGTGCAACATGTGCTGGGTCAATCCTAGTCTCCTCCAGCTTCTTCTTCGTCTAGTAAAATCGTGCCCAAAAGATGGAGCAGCCATTATTATTAAGGCCTGTTACACACATGCATGTGATCAACCACGCCAAACCGACATCTTAGCATATCCGCGTGATCATCCCAAATAGATTATAGTGTTTACCCCAATAATTCGTGTCAATAGTTAACTTCAAACTGACCAAAATACCATGATATGTACCCCTAAAAAAAAGAATAACCATGATATGTAGTCAGTACCGTACCATTGACTCCAGCTAACAGAGGAGACACTTTTCTGGCAGGTGGGCCCTACCCTTCGCAGAGCCCCAACGGCTTGATGAGGCAACGCAGCGTCCCACGTGACGTCACCTCTCTCCTGCTCTCTTCTGCCTGTGGCGTGGCTGGGCCCACCCCATTTCTGCACTGCTGCCACCGAACCGATGTGTTTCCCTGTCGTCACATCATTTGCTAAATTTTTTTAGAAAGACGTTCACATACACATACGTATACTTATTCCTATGAACACACGTACGTACACCCTACTTCTATGAGCACCTCCGAGAGACCGAGTCGGTAGATCTTGAGATTGACGAATTTTATTAAATTCACTGTATTCCTGGAACATGAGAATACAAAATCTATGTTATAAGAAAAGTATAGAAACAAAAAAGTATAGTCATAAAATATAGAATTGAAAAACTGTGGGAGTTTGCTTAAACCGCAGGAACAAGAAAACGCAGAAATCTTAGGAAGGATGTGTAAAAATATGGTTTAGCTTCTCGTTAATTTTGGTAATGAGATGAGATGATAATCATCTGGTTAACCAACGGTATCAAACTACTTACATTGACAGGTGGGTCTATTAGACATATTAGGAGAATAAAGGAAGGTTGGAAAGGATAATTCAGAAGTGAAGCATACAGCGATATAAACTGCACACACACGACGCATTTTCATGTGGGCTCACATGCTATCCTATCTTTCCCATTCTCTTTTCCTATTCTCTGAGTAGCCGCCCTCATCTCTTGTTATCTCTTCTTTAATATACTTCATCAATCTTCAAGCTTCATAACTCCAATCTTTAGTAGACATTGTGTGAGTGTATATATGTGATAATATATGTACATGTATATACATCTATATGTTGTACTTAGTGTTACTCAAAAAATAATTAGCGGAGTCGTCCATATAATTTATACAACTAGATTTGTTGTCCTTACATTCATTTGATATTTTCTAATATATTGCACCATAAATGGTTGTTCTTTTTTATGTATTAATGTGAGAATTTTTAGTTTTTTATTGGAGCAAACATTTATTCCTAAAATCGAATATGTACTTTTGTTCTGCAAATTATTTATAGACACACACACACACACACATATATATATATATATAAATACTCCAACCCCATACCACATACATGACATATTTTTTCATACATCACACATGATACATTTCCGGCAGAGAGTAAGCCCCTCACACATGTTTACGGCCAATAAAATCTACACTCACTGTCATGGAAGTACAACTATCTTTTTTTTAAAGATTTTTATTATTTGTGGTCTCTACATCCAGAGAATGCACAATTTTTAAAGAGTCATCATTATACAGTACTTAAGCAATAGCCGCACATACCAATATCCAGAAACTAACAACAGCGATCAAGTCCAACGAGTAAACCTCCTGATAATGAGAAACAACCTAATGTAGATGATATAGACCACTCAAGATGCCCCAATCTCATGTTATTGCTCCAGTTGCTAGTATAAAAATTTCCTCGTATGTTCTCCAAGTGATGGCTCCCTTCCACCATGTTCTCCCTGAAGTCTATCTTCTGCAAGAGCGACTGAGAACATAGAAAACTACCACACTTGAAAATTAGCTAGTTTGGATGATAAAATGATTTCTTGTCAAAAACATCATTACTCTGGCATAACCAAATAGACCAGCACAGTGCTACCACTCCTGCTAAAATTTGTGATTGCAACTCCCATTGCATCCTCTGAAGCCAATTCCCCAACAACATGTCAAAGCTAGATGGTGCAGGGAGATTGAAAGCAATTTGGGTTACTCGCCACACAAAGCGTGCAACATGACAGTCAAAGAATAAATGTTGGATGGACTCATCCTTACTGTGAAAACAACAAGATTTATCCTCACACTACCTGCATCTAATGAGGTTATCTTTGTTAAAGGATTATTCCTCTACCCAAGTACCACATAAACTTTTTGGTCTTGAGCGGAACTTTGAGCTTCTATAGATGTTTATGTTGAAAATGACAATTGGAGTTCATAAAAACCTGGTACATTGAGTGAAACAAAAATTGTCCACTCTAGACCTGGTTGCACTTGAACCATGGAAATATAGTTGAAGAGATTATTTCATGCCTTTGACTTAGGTTCAATTATAGCACAACGAAGGAATAAATTTAGAGACGATATAGACAAGATTTGCACCACCTGACTTATTTCTTTCTCACGGCCTTGTACAGAATTGGATAATATAATTTGAGTGGATCATTGCCAATCTATATGTCCTCTCAGAATCGAATTTCATGATCACTCTAAAGGTTAAAACGTCCGGCTGGAAAATTACCTCAACATGATTTCAACATGATCACCTCACACGTTCTCTCCCTCGCAAAAATAAATCTATTTGTTTTTAAAACCATTAAAGGTCAACTAAACGGAAAAGACATTAAAAATCTATGGCCCAATTTATTTACTCTGCAAATCGATGACCCAATTTAGAGAGCCCAGCTTATTCACGGAACCGAAGCAGCCACCTCACTCTTCCAGAGCACACACCAGTGTCTCCTCCCTTCTCACACACGTCCTAAAGAAGCAAGAAAAGCAAAAGCTCGCCGGAGTAGCCGCCGCCATGAGCAAGGACTGCGGCAACCACGGCGATGACGACCTCCGCGACGCGTGCCGGCGCCTCCTCGCCATCCTCCTCGCCCTCGCCCTCATCGTCGGCGTCATCGCCCTCATCGTCTACCTCGTCCTCCGCCCCACACACCCGCGCTTCTTCCTCCAGGACGCCTCGCTCCGGCAGCTCGACCTCTCCAACAGCACCTCTGCCGCCGCCGCGATGGGGCTCCTCTCCACCTCCCTCCAGATCACCGTCGCCTCCCGCAACCCCAACGACCGCATCGGCGTCTACTACGACCGCCTCGACGTCTACGCCTCCTACAAGTACCAGCAGGTCACGCTCGCCGCCTCCCTCCCCGCCGTTTACCAGGGCCACGGCGACGTGGACGTCTGGTCCCCCGTCCTCTCCGGCCCCGGCGTCCCCTTCGCGCCCTACCTCGCCGACGCGCTCGCCAAGGACATCCAAGCCGGGTACCTCATCCTCCAGGTCAAGATCGACGGCCGCGTCCGGTGGAAGGTCGGCAGCTGGATCTCCGGTCACTACCACCTCTTCGTCACATGCCCGGCCTTCCTCGTCGGCGGCGGCGGCAACGGCGCCCCCGGGGCCCACGGGCTCAGGTTCCAGACGGCGACCTACTGCCGCGTCGAGGTGTAGCCGCGCCGTGAGATGCTCCTACTCCGGCGAGGTAGGTTTCTTGCAGGTGGCGCGCGCGTGTGTGCATAGCGATAAACACAAGGAGAATTAAGGGGGTGGTGGTGAATGGTAATAAGTATTAGCATGGAGGGGTATAGGTGTAAAAAGGGCAAGCAAGGAGATTAGTGTGGGTTAATTGCTAGGGGTTACAAGTAAGTATGTTTTTGTGTGTGTTAAATGGAGCGTTGTTTAATTCAGGAGATGGGGTTGTTCTTATGGTGAAATTAAGGTGAAATTTTCTTCTACTTTTGATCTATGTGCAAAAATCAGGTTCTTTTTGGATTTTGGAAAGTTTTTGGTAGGTTACAAGTCGATTGCAAAGCGTAGAGTTCAGGTTCAACAGTTGGATTCTGTTGGAGGCAGGTTTGGTGGCAAGAACCAAATTTTGTTGTTGAACTTTTTGGTAGGTTGCAAGTCTAATTCTCTGAACTCATGCCTGGGATTTGGTGACCAAGTGGGTACAGATTGGACTAGGAGATCCAAGACTAGTAGGTGGTACAGATTGGACTAGGAGATCCAAGACTAGTAGGTGATTAGTCGCTCTCTGATCATGGAGATCCCAAGAAGCTCTGCAAACAGCATGCTAGATTACTCTGTTGATCGATGCACGTTTCTCCATGTTGGAGGCATCTAAACATAGAAAAAAATGTTTTTCATTTATTTTTTGAGTTCCGACCCATCCCAACTTGTTTAGTACCAAATGATAAAATAGGAGCATGCTTGATTTTGCATGAGGTTCAACTACGCCTATTAGATGCAATCTTTGAATATTTGGTTACTTGCATGTTTCTCTGGGTTAGACCCGCACTTTATTTAAAACATTTTTAAGTCAGGCCCTAGAGAAACAAAAAATATAGGTGTTTCTTTAGAACCAGGCTAGGCAGATATAAGGAAGGTGGGTCAAGCTGTATATACTCTCTCTTATCATACAAAAATGACAACCAACCAAACAACTTCTTTCTTGAACCAAGCTGGGCAAATATAGGCACCCAAACACTATACCATGCAGGCTCTTAGTCTGATTCCCATGGGCCTGGTTGAGAAATTGATGCAGGCTACCAAATTCATCCTAGATATATGTGTCATAGTCAGTGGCTACAACAATCGCACGAGGACAGAGGACCTGTTCGGAATATAGGAATTCTTTAAGATAACTGAATTATCTTTCATAAAACTTCTACGGGATTTCGTTAAGTTTTCGTGTTTCAACCAAATATTTTTTCTAGATAATAAAAAGGTTTTACAAAATGACTAAGTTAATCGACTCCTGGCATACATGGAAGATAGATACGATTTAACTGTCGTTTCAAGTGAGCCATGGAAATTGCTACGTAAGCTTTTTACTGATGTAAGGTAGGGACAGGGCATCCAAGGTGAGTACGTGGTGACATTTGCATGATTGCTGCAGCCTCTGGATCGACCAGATTCCGTGTAAATCAATAAGGATTCTGTCGATTCATTCATCGCTTGCTTTCTTTCGTTTTTCTAAACAAGATATCAGGAAAGGTGTTCTGAGTCAGGCAGCGATGGACCACCGATTTTGTGACTGGGAGGAGCCTTCCAGATGCGAGACAACACCGATGCATGTCCGCATGAACATGACACTGTACTATCACAGGATCATTAGTTCCTTATTCCAGGTTGTGCATGCAAGAACCACTGTGCATAGCACCTGCAATGTTTTTTCTTTTCCTTTTTATGCAGTCGTACTAATATCTGGTTCCTTAAAAATTATCATTTTAGACATAGATAATTTGAAACTTCTAGATATAGATAAAGTCAAGCTTTTGAAACTTCTACATTGGTATCTTCTAAAATCTTTAGGTTCGTGAGTTGAAAAAAGTGTACGTGGAAACTTTTCTTGAAAAATATATATAGTTTTATTGTGTTTGTAAGTATATTTAATACTCTCTTTTTCAATAATATTAGACGTATTTTGATTCGTTAAGATAAATTTTTGACCAATAATTACTTTATTTATATGTAGTTTATGTGATACAAAATCATAATCATAAGGAAGTACTTTCGAAGAGGAATTTAATAATAACAATTTTATGTCACATAAAACGCATATAAATAGAGTAATTATTGGTCAAAAACTAATTGAAATACAACTTGCATTCTTAGACGGAGGGAGTAGAAATTAATGGTCAAAATTATATTTTTGAAGAACATGCTAATGTCCTAAATGACAGCCTTTAAGAAATCGAAAGGAGTATTTACTCTGTGAAAGAAGCTAGCTCACACAAACAAACCGTGGCAAGCCTACACCCTAGTAGCGTTGCTTGAGAAGATGTCCAAGCTCCAAAAGGTAGTACAAGGATTAGGAGGTAAGCAAGCATTTGGCAACTGACCGTGAATCCATCCATGTGCGTGTCGCTTTCTTTCTTCTCTTTCTTTCCTCTAGCTACTATTAGTTTGTTGCTTTTGAATGAACTGCTTAGCTTGGCTTGTACATCGCATGTCTCCGTTCTGGCTGCACGGTGTCTGTCATTTCCGTGTACCGGAAAAGGCACTCGCTTCCTGCTCCAAAGGACCGCAAGAATTTTTCGTAGCATCGCCGAATTGTCTTTGCATTGCAATCATACATCTTGAAAATGTTGTCTACAAAATACGGGCCAATGGCTTGGCTGGGATGTTCATCCGGATCATCCACTGTACACAGTATCGACAAGATGTGTCCTATTTAATCAGATTACACACAGCAGTATCGATAAAATGTGTCTTATTTAATCAGATTACACACGCGCCATGGGTTTCGCAAAGTTCTAGGCTTATGTAGTGGACGAGCATGTGTGCGTGTGTGTGTGACGGTACTTAGTGGAGTGCACTGTGCACATCCTAGGTTGTCTGTGCAGCCAGCGAGCCAACCGAAAGTATGAGCTGCGACTCTCGTTTGCATGTGTTCCTGTTTCATCATGATGCGACTGTGAGTCTTCCTAAGATCAAATCTGTATGATCCGATGGATTAAATTCATGGACAGGATGTGTTCCAGCACGCACCATTGCATCGGTTGTTCCAGACTACAAATTGCAGCAATATTTGACACCAGCTTAATGTCTTTCAGTACAATCATAACAACAATAATTGATAACAGCTTAATGCACAACAGGCAGCATCTTTACACATGATGAAAGAATGCACATTCCAGCGTTCCCGAAACACATGCAGGATACACCCAAAGAACGGAGCATCAAAACAGGACACTTGCTTATTAATATAGCAGGCAAAGTGAAGTGCGTAGCCTGTACACCCCTTTTAAGGCGTAGTAAATAGGCATAATTGGGGATTACTATTTTTGTAAGGATAATTGTAATTTTAGCATACCCATCATTGACAAAATTCCAGGCAACTTGAGCAAGTGCATTTTGAGCAACCTTGAATTTTTTAATTGCTTCAACCAAGGGCTTGTAAGGATGGTGCACATTCAGGTCAAAACCAAGTGTTACAAGCACAACACGCTCCCCGATTAAAAGAAGTTCCTTCTGTTGTTCATACACTTCCTGCAAACAACACAGATATCTTCAACTACCATTCTTGTCACAGTAATCAGGGAACAAAAATGGATCGACAATAAACAAAAGCTAGCAGCTTTAGGAATAATAGCAGGGATAGCACTGACAACTAAAAAAGACCCAACTAGATAAGGAATATCAAGATAATGCTCTCGACAAAATATATCACCTTCTGCTTAATTCGAGCAACTGCAGCAGGATCCTTTTTGTGGATTATCTCGTAAGAAATAAGTACGACATCCTTCAGGGGTCTGGGTGTTTCTTCAACTTTTCCCGCCAAGAACATGCAAACTGTGGCGATTGTCTGCAGGTTATAATGAACTTACATGTTACAGCTTGCAATGTGCAGTTGATATAAGAAAAATACTACCCCTAAACAAATAACAAACAGGAAGCAGCAGGCTGTATGTTGTATGCTACACATTGAAATACTTAATTTTAACCTGAATGTCTCTTCTGCAGAACCAGACAAAATGCACCATATCATGGAATCCAATAAAATATATGGTTTACAAGTGACAGAAACTATATTTTGCGTCTTCCGTACACGGGTGTCAACCAAAACAGCAAGCATTGATGATTGACCACCTATTAGAATACTGACTACCATGTATACAAAGTGATTTTAAAGTTGAAAATATGTTGTCTGACCACAAACATGTAGAAGCCCATGCAAATTTTCAGAAGACTTACCCGTCTATCATTTTTGGCATGAGATTGACGAAGGAAAAAACGATGACAGAATAGTATAGCTGTAGCAATTGTCACTTGAGGCCTACATCATAAAGCCATTCGTCATAAGAAGGAAAAAAATGGTTATATAGAACTATCAACCAGGACAGCATAATCTACATACAGGGATCTTTACTGATTCATAAAAGTTCAGGTTGCAATTGTTCTAAGGCCACATACAGGCCTAAAAAATACTAAATACTGTTGGATATTTTCTGTGCTACCTAAACAAGGATGTCATAGCCCGTAGTTGCATGCCTGACAAGGACTAGTGGCCCCTGAAGTAATGAATTCATGCGTCGATTGATATAGTAAGTACTGCCAACAACAATCCACTTTTCTCCCCCGAAAGGGGATTTGAGTAAATAATCAAATACGAAACTGGGGCTAAGGGTCAAACAGTTAATAAGTTACTTCTGACAAAGCCATGTGCTTATGAAGAAATCATAAACCCTTTTTAAAGGGGAAAACTGAACAGGACTTATGTGGTCACATGCATATCTAGCAACTTCTCAGACATAAAATTCCATCGGGTTAGCAGGCATGTGCTAGCACATCTCTCAGCCAAACAGACAAATCTATGGCTTGATAATTGAGCGTCTACATTTTAGATTTTACCATCAAATTACTGAAATCAATTAGTGCCAAATTATCTCTGGATTTGTCATAGAAAACTGAGTTCACATACAATGCTCACAAGTTACATGGAGTATGGCAAAAAAACAATGAGTGAACTACACAAATGCTTAGGCAGGACTAAAACTGGACAGATCAACAATCAGATAATTATTAAATATCTAATATAGTACAGATATCGCATGATTAAATGACACTTGTTCAATACAATCAAGTAAAATGCCAGGAGAAACCAGACAAATCCATTCAATGTGATGGATGCAGAAATGATTAAATTGCCATTTGAGCAGTCTATTCTTGGCATGCTTGGCAACCTATCACTATTAAGTCCTTTCTATGTCTCTTTAAAACCTATACATTATGTTCATCCTCAATTACAGAGGCAGAGTTTGTAATCTTCTGAATAACATTTGATCCTCCCTAATATCTCAACGAATGTTGCTCAGAGTGTTTGTTTTAGCTATTCCTCCCATTAAATCTTTCCACCAAAGGTTCGCAGCCTAAGAATGCCTAAGCATGCCAGAAATTTTTTGACTAACTTAGCTAATTTGTGGCTGAGAAAAATGGTGCCACAACTTAGCTCGCCTAAGTAATCCTTGCCACAGCTCCATGTGTCTATGGCACCTGGGACCTAGCTGAACAAAAGTTTGGAATGCCTAGGACGTGGCTATGAATTGAATAATTGCCTAACTTGGTCAAATTTGGCTTAAGGAAGTGTCACAAACTGTGGCAAAGTTTGGCTTCCAACCAAAAAGGCCCTAAATATTCTGTTTGTAAAGGGTGTAACCTAGGATACGTAGTGTAGTATGTATACTAGAATACATCAACTATCATTAACGGGATGTGATCATTTATGCTTTAGATGTGCACTAGGCATTCCTCTAATTTGGGAAGAAAAATGAGCATGACATCAATCACCAAATATTGTTAACGGAGAAATGAGACAGAAACGAAAGCTGCTTCGAAAGAAACTAAGCTATAAGAAAATAACAGGTTGTCTTAGACACGATCGCGGCTCGGCTCGTGTCCTGCTGCGAGCCTAAACTTGGGCTCGGCTCGGGCTTGCTGCTGGCTCGAGCCGGCTTGTCTCAGCTCGCGAGCCGGCCCAGCCTTAGCTAAAAAACCGCCCCCGCCCACCGTCCCGCGTCCCGCTCAGCCCCGCCGCCGACTAGGGTTAGCCTCGCCGGACCGCCGCCGCCGCTCCTCCCCCTCCACAGCCGGGCCGCCACCGCTCCTCCCCATCCACAGCCGGACCTCCGCCGCCGCTCCTTCCCCTGGCCGACGCTCCTCCCCTACCTCGGCCGGCCGCCGTGGCTCCTTCCCCGACCGCGCCGGGCCGCTCGGCCTCACCGGACCACCGTCGCTGCCGCCGCTCCTCATCTTCCACAGCGGCCCGCCACCGCTCCTCCCCCTCCAGTGCCTCCACAGCCGGACCGCCGCCGCCGCTCCTTCCCCTGGCCGAGCCGCGGCGCTCCTCCCCGTCGCTGTCGCCGCTACTCCTCAGCTGGGCCGCCACCGCTACTTCGCCGGACCGCCACCGCCGCCACCGAAGCCCCACCCGGAGCAGCCGACCAGGTCCTCTCCTCCCCTGCTATTAAGGCTTGTATATATTGATATATATTGATGTCGTCTTGCACATTTAACCTTAACATATGGCTAAAAAGCCTAGGAATTGGTCTCCTCTTCAACGGTGTGCAATACGAGAGCTTTTTTGCGAGATATCTCGTGGACCAACCGCTTGAAGATCGAGATATCCAATTCCCCGGTGACGTGAGCGTAGCATACTGGCGTAGATGATCATTTGACCGCTTCTGTGTCAAGCATGTTGCCATCCCCACTGGATTCCATCGCAATGGTGCTCGGGGCCTCTGCTTTTTAGCAGTTCAAGCAGAGATATGATACTTCTGATAGGGTTCACAAAGTTATAACCCCTAGAAAAACTTTTGATCAATCGTCCTCTCAGAAAAGAATTAAAGGAACTTTTGATCAATCAAGTAGGAGTATTTGGAGTCGGAAAGCATTAGGAGTTGGACTTGTGCAATTAATAATTTGCTCGTGTCCAGCCTTACTTAACAGCAGTTCATGTGTCAGCCTTATTCATGTGCTTGTTATAGAGAGAACATACGAATTAGGTTATTATACCAATTCTTCCAACTTCTTTGTATACCTTGTTTGGAGATCAAAATATTGGCTCCGAAGAACGTATTATGGTGCTAACAACAAGTATCTACAGACATGGAGTGATCCTTGGTGAGGCAGAGTAGTGATAAGATCAAGTGCCCTCCAAAGCCAGCAAATTTGTCGTTTATCTGTGCTTTTCTGTCTATACTTTTCCATGTACTGGTATAAAGGTAGTATTGGATAAGATAACTAGTTGTTGCCTCTTTAATAAAGTTACAATGTTATAATTTGTGTTCTGATTATTACTATTAAGATTGAGTACATATTGATCTCGTCTTGATCATATGCTGCGTGAATAGTACATATTGATCTCGTCTTGAGTACATATTTTTTTTATGTAACAAGCCTATGAGCGGCTTGCGAGCTTTTTGGCTCAGCTTGTCGAGCTTTACGAGCCGAGGAGGAGGCTCAGGCTCGGCTCGTTGTGCCTCCGAGCTGAGCTGCGAACCTCAAGCTTTCTGTCCAGCCTTAGTTGTCTAAAGAAACTTGAAAAGAACAAATCAAAGAGTGCTGCTAAAACAGCTGTCATATTTCCCAGGAAACAGTAACGATGAAATATTCAGGGTACAACAATATATTCTTACACTTTAAGCCTCATCCCGAAATCCTGAAGAAAAGTGCAGTATGACTTGCGAAGATAAGACTCATTCTTCAGATCAATGTCATCTCTCCTTGAAAGGGAATTCTCCTCTATTTCTTTTCTACTAAAATACCACGGAGCACCAAGTAGGCCATCTTCCACATGTCTATAATAGGGAATTCTATAAGAGCTGTTTTCTACAATTCCTTGATGTGAAGAGTCACTTGTCTGCATGATATCCATTATGATTTTGGTCCTTTCTTCTCAAGAACCTGACGAAGTGAGATATATAATGTCACGGCTTGCAAACTTAAAATCATAAGCAAAAATAAATGGGTGGGGCATGCAGCCATGTGCGTAACTAGATGCATATACATTACTTCTAAAATTTAACATGGAAGAAGTTGTGAAGAGCTTAAAAAAAGCATCAAACTACACATTACCAATGCTCTAAATCTAAAAGAACCTTTTTGTGTGGACAGCCTATGGGACGTGATAGGACAGTGGACAACTTGACATGCAAAGGATGAGCATTGCTACATAATAACCAAGGAGGGGAAATAACCACATGTCCATACAGCTCCGATGAATTATCCTTCATGGAAACCCAGTATTTTAACAGATTTGTGACACACGGATGATAATATAACAAACAAAAAGGTTTTCTTAATTACAACGCTTCAATTCATTCCCTTCATTGACAGGATAAAAGAGTTAAAAACATGCAGATCCTTCATAAAACTGCTAGTGACATGAACAAATAATTGCTGCATTCAGATATGTCTGCTCTTCATGGAAGTTAAATGCTTCAGCAAGTTTGTTACAGACGGACGATGATAAGAAAAAAAGGGTATCTTCTCAATTATAGATGCATGCTTTTGATTCACTTGATAACATATGCACTCGAGTAGGTGATCCTACATGGAAGCGCTGGGGAGTTCAGCTTACAAGTAGGTATCTGTGTTCTCAAGATGTTTTCCTGGCTAAACCACATGGCAATACAGGTCACGCCCACGCGGAAACAACCTTGAAGCTCCACGAGTCCAGCTTTCGGTCGGCATTGTGTGATTTCATATGTATGATAATGTGAGTATCTTCAAGTTGTACGAGATGTTTCTACAAAAAAGTAAATACTGCTTAATTTCTCCGTTTCTTTAGAGGAGCTTAATTTCTCCTCTGCATCTTTCTTGCGTTTCTTTTCTGACAAGGGTTCATGGTTTTCTCCAGGCCCAACTTTGTCGGCCCAATTTTCTTTCCAGCCCAAGCCCACGCGGCCCATGCTGGTTGACGTCTCAAACGACCCAACTTGCCCTAATGCACTACGCCAAGACCGCCGGCGTCGAAGCGCCGCCGCACGCTCGCCTCGCCGTCGCGGTCGCAGTCCAGCCCAGCCGCCGCCTCGCCCAAGGTCTCACTCAACCTCTCTCACTAGCTACTCCCCTTCCTCGTCCTGTATCCCTCCCTCTCTGTGAGCTTCAGGGCTGCGAGTTTCGCGGCGTGGATGCACGGCTGCTTCGTCCTCCGTGGTTGTTGCTGTTCTTGTTCTAGGATGTGATACTTCCATGGGTTTAGTTGACCTACCAAGAGCATGCCCTTTGATTGCCTTGCTTTGCCACCCAGGTTGCTGCTGATGCTGCACCTTAGGGTTTTGTTTGGTTTATGTGAGTGGGTATGATAAACTGCAAACTTTCATGATCATAAGTCTGGGATACGATTTTGGAAACATCTTGCCTCTGTATGCAAGCGTGTGTCTACGGAGGAAGAAATTTGGCTCTAGTGATCAGGGGCACAGCCGCATTGGTATGAATGTCAGCACCTAGATTCTAATCGCCATTAGTATGTTACCTGTTTTCAGTCTGAATTCTACTTGGATCGCGTCCCTGGAAGGCGTAACAATCTTCTGCTGCAGAGCTGATTAGTTTCAGGGTTGTTTGTAATTGCCATTAGCATAATAACAGCTTGTAGCAAATCATTTTGTGAATGCGCCATACAGATGAAGTTTGCTCATTTCTGCTCTAAATTTTCTTGGCAGGCTTAGCTGTCAATGATGGACCAAATGAATGCTGCGACAAGTCTTGATCCGAGAGCGAAGGCCAGCCTGGTTCTTGGAGGAGAATCATTTACAATCAGTTCTGAGTCTGGTATCCTATCGGAGCAGCTGGCCACAATGAAGGAGAAGAGCATGGTGATCCTCAAGGACTACATCACCAAGCACAATGCTCCAAATGATGTCCCTGATGAATCCATTGAGGGCTCATCTGATGACGAGGGCAAAGTGCTTGCTAAAAACCCACCAAAGAAATCTAAGAAGCAGAAGTGATCATCCTGATTCCATGAGATTCATTGCACTTTTCTTTAGCCGCCTTGCAAAGATCAGACATCAGAGAGCCTTCTGCTGTCCCTTTTAGCTAGCTCTTCATTTGGAAAAAAGTAGACCACATTATTGTGAGGCGCTCGCTGCTTATGTAAGAAATTGCTGCTCGCACGTGTGCAGGCGATGCTGAACGTTATTATCTGTTGATATTTCTTATTCTAGACGCAGGGGAAGCTTGCCCCTTTCTATTTGACTCATTTGTTAGATGTTTTGCTTTGAGAATGCATAAGCTTGAGCATAAGTGTTTTTCGCTGTTGCACGTGCTATCATAGTACATGGATATTCAGCCACAGCTATGGAAATGTCCATGTGCAATAAGGTAGCAACCACTTGAAATCCAACAAAATTTCCATTCCACACAGCAAATTGTGTTAGCGTATTAGGCTTCTCTGTACATTACACGCATCAAATTTTGCTAAAATGCTTTCAACAGATACATTGCTAGCTCTTGGTTATATCCATAACCAAAATAATAACTCCATGAACCATGTATGTTTTTAGCTATTTTTGCATCCCATTCTCTATAGCTATTTCTGCATCCCATTCTCTATAGCTATTTTTGCAGAAAATGACCAAAACAACGTCTCCAACTGGTTCTACAACCCGTTCTCCGTCCTATTCGCTTCTGCATCCGGGCGACCAAGTTCTCCATCTCCAGCGAACTTCCTCCTCTCTGCATCCCTCAACTGCTGCGCACGAAGGTCTACCTCGCGCCATCCTTTCCAGCGGAAGCAGCTTCCCTCCCGTCCCTCCCATTGCCTCCTGTCGCCTCATGGCCTGGTGTTCCCATCCTCTCGTCATCAAATCCCGGGGAGGTGCCGGAGTTCGCAGGGGAGGGACAGAAGGGGAGGGACCAGGGTAGACAGCAACGGAGGGACATGGTGTGGCGGCGCAGTCCTGGCCGGCGGACTAGGCTGGGACGCGAGGGCGACATGGTGGAGAAGATGGGCTGGTGTAGAAGAATGGCCATGGCGAGCAGGGGCATGCTTCAACCTAGTCCAGCTGGAAAAGGAAAAAAAATAGAGGAATACATTTTTAAAAAAACCAAATAAACTCTTAAAAATCCAGAAAAATCAGGGTGCTTAATTTAGTATGCAATCTCCAAATGAAAGAAGTTCAACTTGTGTTCAAGTCTAATTTAGTCAAATTAAATCCAAGAAAAATCTATATTAGGCTTTCATTAATCCAATTAAACCCAAGAAAAATCTCTAAACCTACTTGAAAAAAATAGTTTTTTCCATGTAGTAACCAACAGTTTTAAAAAGTTCAAAAATAAGGATGTTACAGAAAGCTTTGTGATAGAGTTAAGAATTATCTAAGAGTTGCATTTTGGGAGAGAAAGTGGCTAGGATTGTAACACTTTATGTAACCAAGACATGTAATCTTATGAAGAGGGTTCTCTGCTACTCTGCTTAGATGAAGCCCTCAAGCTACCATAACATGGATGAATGCTATCATCGCTATAACCCATTAGAAGCACAAAAAGTAAGAAGAGAATGAAAGAGTAAGAGAGAGGTCAATGCTATGCTAGCTACCTAAAAGAGTAGAGATCCTCCAATGTTGACAGGTGAAAGAAAATCTAGGTATGTTGGAGGCATGAAATTAATTTTCATGAAGATGACACCGAATGAACACGAGGGGAATTTATTCAGACATGATAGTTCACATGAACAGAAGCTAAACATACATCCAACTAGCGTCTAATAGTTGAAGTGATATAATCCACATGCAGCCTAACTACTGAACTACACATCAACAACGATAGCAGAAGATAACACACAGACACACATAGGAAAGCAGAAGAAGACAAGGAGGAAAATAAAAGGGCCAACAAGCATACATGCACGTAGACGCCTAGCAAAGCTAAATTACTACTCCTTGTCGGAGAAGTCCACCCTCTTCTTCTTATCCATGGCTGATTCTTCTCCTTGGCCGCCTTTTTCATCTCCCTCTCCCTTTCCAAACGTCTTTCAGCCTGAATCAAGATCTCGAAGGTTTTTCTACGGGAAAGTAAATTCGGTTCCTGCTCTACAGCAGCTCAGGGCTTGATGCTCAAGTGCACGCCGTCGTTCTTTGATCTCGTCCACCTCCAGCCGCTCATCCTTCTCTGCCACACCGAGACACCAGAGCGTGTAGCAACCATGGTGGTCTTGCTCTTGTCAAAACCGATGCCCCCCACATGGTGGTGGTCATCACAGTTGTCATCGACGCCCTCATCCTCAATGGGGAGCTCCCAGTGCATCTCGGGCATGGACCTCTACAACAGGACGATGGGCACAAGCTATGAATCAAGCTCGAGCCTGACGGCGGGTGCCTGTGCGGGATTCGTAGGTGACCACAGGGGTGGTTGGTCGAGCATGGTTGAGGATGATTCTTAAAATTTATTGAGGGGAAAATGAGTAGAGGTGGAGGGGAGCACGAATGTGGGAGCAATCAGTGGGGGAGCTCACCGTGGAGGGAGATTGGGAGCGGTCACCGTGTATCGGACTTGAAGAAGATGGAGGCAACATCAGCAGTGTAGTGCTCGGGAGGTCGTATCGAGGACATGGTCGTCAACTTTGCATCGGTACGCTCCTTCAAATGCACAGAATCAAGGCAGGGAGCCCTCTTCTAGAGGATTACCAGCGGTGATGGCCGGAGCTTGCGACGATGGCGCTTGAGCATGGTGGCGGGGCTAGGACAGGGGGTGGTGGTGTGGAAAGGGAACGGAGGAAGGATGGCAATGCATTTTATAGAGGGGACGAGGCCATTGAGCGCAGAGGATGTGGCGGCGGTGGTTGTGGAGCGGTGGTGCCGACGAGTGTCTATTGGGCTGTTGGGTGCGCGCACGAGAGAGATGATGCAAGGGTGGCAGTCGACGTGGGCCACCAGCTGGGCCTCGGTAGGTCTTGTGATGGGAAATTTTTTCATGATTTAAAGGAGGATACGATACTACCATCAACACCAACAGGTATTTATAAGATAATAATAGATAAGATTAGACTTAACACAAGTGTCGTTGATGTAAGCAGAACCCAGAGGATACTATATGTATCTCAAATTATTTCCCATCCTAGGTTCTGTGTCAAGGGTTCAAGGTAACAAATATCAAAGGAGAGAAACGACCTAATAGGTGGCACAACTATTGTTAACTAATACTTTGCAAAAAAAAACGCAAATGCATAATGTAATGTAAACAAAGATTACTTTAAAAATTAATGGACTTTAACATGATAACAGGTGACTTGCTTTTGTTCAAAGCTAACTTGACCCTCTCTAAATCCCAAAGTTGTGAAACATTCGAATCACCATGTTTACACATATACACTAATCAAATAGAGTAAATCCACGCAACTCCAAATAAAAAATACGATAAAATCAAAACTAAAAGAAAGCTCGTGAGATTCTAAAGCTGTGGGCGCCAGAATAGACTCGATCGGAGCTACGATTCGAGAGGTAAGGAAGCAAAACATGTGTTAAAAAAGTGACGGGTGATAAAAGTAGATCGAAAATATAAGAAAATAACTTTTACGTGAACAACTTTTGTAAGAAAAATTCATGATTTTTACGGTATCAAAAGAGTGTTTGTAAAACACAGGGATTTAAATTAAATCGTCAGTTCATCTCATAAGGTTTAGAGAGAGTAGATATGGTAATGTAAAACTGACTGAAGTTATAGACGAATCCAATCCATAAAAGTGATAGACCGTTATGACAGATCTGGACCATATATAAACGATATGCATGAACATTGGTTTGTAACAAACATGTTAGACATTTAAAAAAGGCAAAAAGTTGTTTCTTTTTGCACTGCGCCTATTAATTGTACTGGCACTTCTGGGGTATTCCATGATGATATACTAGTAACCGAGAAAATCGAGCCGTTATCATTGCTTAGCTTAGCTTCCCCATGCTCTGAGCAAGTGAGCAGCCCTTGATCGGCGGGAAGACGTGACGCATCGGTCGCCGACCTTGGCCCTGCCGGCCGTTCCATATTCCCCACGCACCCCACCCACTCCGCATCCTTCGCCACACACCGCAGCTTACTACTAGTGCTCCTCCCACCTCTCTCACTACCGTACTACTAGCTCGAGATCAGATACAGAGCTCTCGCTGCAGCTAGCTAGCGACCTAGCCGCCATGGGAGTGCCTTCCTTCTACAGGTGGCTCGTGGAAAAGTACCCCAGCATCGTCGCGCCCGCCGTGGAGGAGGAAGAAGGTCGCAGCGGCGGCCCTGATCGCGGCGGCGGTGCCGTCTACGACAACCTCTACCTCGACATGAACGGCATCATCCACCCATGCTTCCACCCCGAGGACCAGCTGGTACGTAGTTCATGAACACACGCACGCTCCTCCAACCGATCAATCCGGCCATGTAATGATCTGCTGATTCTTGCATGCATCTGTGCATGCACGCAGGTGTGCCCTCCTCCGGCGACGTTCGACGAGGTGTTCCGTTCCATGTTCGTGTACATGGACCGTTTGATCCGCATCGTGAGGCCGAGGAGGCTCCTCTACCTGGCAGTAGGTTCGTCCATGCATCCATCACCATCGCTACATGCGATCGCTTCTTCCTCAGCAGCTTCGTCTTCCTATATATGTATGCATATGCTGATATGCATGCATGCAGATGGCGTCGCCCCTCGCGCCAAGATGAATCAGCAGCGAGCCAGGCGCTTCAAATCCGCCAAGGCCGCGAAAGACGCGGTGAGTGGAACTTCTCAGCTGCGTTTGGATTAAATTAACCAGCATCCACGGCGTGTTCATAGATGTCGTAGGCTCGTAGCTGAGAAATGGATTCTGTGTTTCCAGGAGGCTGAAGAGAACCTCCTGAGGGAGAGGTTCAAAGCTCAGGGGAAGGAGGTGCTGCCGCGAGATGAGGCCCGCGAGGTCTCGGATCCCAACGTCATCACGCCGGGGACGGAGTTCATGGAGAAGCTATCGGCGGCGCTCGAGTACTACGTCCGTGCCCGGTTGAACAGCGACCGCCGGTGGAAAGACATCAAGGTTTCGTTTTGGTCATGAACTTGCAGCAAGTGTGCCTCATGTTCATTTGAACTGTTTAATTGACCCTGCACTATCTTATACTCTTATCCCAAGTTCCACTTAATCCTGACAGAAACAACGTCTTTGGTTCACTGTAAAGCATGTACCTTTTGGGCTGTGTATGAGATTGCTGAATTTATTCCGGTCATTGGTCATTGCCTGATGAGCTCACAATATGCCTGTTTCTGAAGGTGATACTGTCTGATGCAAATGTTCCTGGAGAAGGGGAGCACAAGATCATGTCGTTCATTCGAGCGCAACGAAGCATGGAAAGCTATGATCCGAACACACGGCATTGTCTCTATGGGCTGGTATGAAATTTAACTGCACCAAGATCTTGATTATCTCAACATCTGAAGCTATATTATACTTAACCCTGAAGAATTATCGCAGGACGCTGATCTGATAATGCTCGCTTTGGCGTCTCACGAAGTCCACTTCTCAATTTTGCGAGAGGTATGTTAATCCCTCCTCAATGCTAATCTCAGGTTTCATCAGCAAAATGTGCCACACGATTAACACTATGGTAGCATATACAGAAACCGCATTTAAGCTATTATAATTTACTAGGCAGTATGTCAAGTTTTGCAGCAATTGCATGTGAAACTGAGAATACTCTTCTGTTAACTTGAACAGGATGTGCTACGCGAAAATCATCAGCCGGAAATTTGTGTTCCTGTGACTGCAAAAAGTTTCAGAGCCCAAGAGTTACCTAAAGTTAAGTGCAGAGGCTGGTTCCCCAGGGTAACAGATGCAAGTCCTAAGGGCAAGTTGCCCAAGAAACCGTATCAGGTTTGTTCCCCTGAGATAATATTACCGGAGGCGAGCATTTGTAACTATGCGAATAACATCATTAACCTTGTTGTAGCTCCTGAACATATGGGTTCTGAGAGAGTACTTGGAGCTTGAAATGACGATACCAGGTTGCAAACATGACATTGAGAGGCTAATAGATGACTTCATCTTTATTTGTTTCTTGACGGGAAATGATTTCATTCCACACATTCCTTCACTCGAGATACATGAAGTATGTATATGTGTATGATCTTAGATTCTAATAGTCCTTCCACTTGGTCATCGCTGCGCAAATATTAATTGTTTCTCCGTTCTATTTGACAGTGTGCAGTTGATCTTCTCATTGAAGTGTACAAGACAAGCTTCAACAAAATGGGGGGCTATATTGTCGACACAGACAAAGTACCTTGAGAATTTCAGCCTCTTATTTTTCATCAAACATTATCCATTGAGTTATTTAATGTTGTTCTGTTGCTACTACTGGAAACAGGTCAAAGAGAAACATGCTGCGTATCTGAAGGTCTCAAGGTTGGAAAAGTTCTTCCATGAATTGTCCTTGCATGAAGAGAAAATATTTCTCAAAAGATATGAACTGAGAGAGGTATCTTAGCATCCTTGTCAAGAGTGTGCGTGCGCTAGTCCCAGTTAGCAATTGTTGATGTGTTTGTTCTTGGGTTACTTGCAGAAGTTTCTTCGCAAGATAGAACGTCAAGCTGCAGAAGACGAATGGAATGGAAGAAAATATGACATCGTGGTAAGGATTTGATAGTACGTGTATGTGCAGTGATCTCATCTGTTCTCCTACGCAGGAAGAAAGCTCATATGGACCAGACTTGATGGCCAAATCATTTGCGACACAAGACAGCATTTCGACTTGCAACGATGAGAAGTCTGATGTATGGGAGCTCTGTTTATTTCTGCTACTTATTAAGAAATGCTTGAACTTCCTGATTGAATCTTTTACCTATCTGTCAGGTCACTGAGAATACCTTAGAGCTGAGGAGAAATTTGAAGGATACTCTCCGTAGTAAGCAAGACCTTTTCAAAAATGGATCATGTAAACATGACAGGGTTAGTGTCTCCTATTGTGATAAATATTTCTTCGATGTGCAAAATTTGACACATCTACTGCAGATAAGACTAGGATCACCGGGATGGAAATCCCGGTTCTACAGAGAGAAGTTCGGTGCTGAAACCTCTAACGAAGTTGGAAGGCTGCAGACTGAAATGGTTATGATTTTCCTTGTTTCTTCGTGCAAATGGAGTCTCATACTTATGAGGCTCGGCAAGGTTATAACATTTTAAATTGTTTGATCCCCTTTTTGTTCTTACTGATTTAGGTTCACAAGTATTTAGAAGGATTATGTTGGGTGCTTCGGTACTATTTTTCCGACGTGCCGTCATTTAGTTGGTATGAAGAAAACAGAAGCACCTTTTTTGTCTATGTATTTCCTGGTGACCTTGCATACTGTATCATCATGGTTCTGAATTACTAAGACGAGATTGGTCTCAGTGACACTTAATTTCATAATATTTCCATGCGAGTGACAACTGATAGTTCCAATAGATATGTACAAGACAAAAGTTTTTATGTCTTGTGGTAAAATGTTTTTCTGCAGGTACTACCCATTCTATTATGCTCCTTTCGCGTCAGATCTGAAACGCCTGTCTCAGTTCAAGATATCTTTCACTGTGGACAAACCACTAAGACCATTTGATCAGCTAATGGCAGTGTTGCCACCAGAAAGGCATGTTTTTGTCATGCACATAATTTACTGTCGTTTGCTAAGAATTATTATTTTAATTGTTTTCTTTTTTTTTGCAGCTCATGTGCCCTTCCAAAATGCTACAGAAAATTAATGGGCTGTAAAGAGTCCACAATACAAATGTTCTACCCATCAGGTATATTTGTTATCCTGTAGCTAATATCATGAGATTATTGGTGTACTAATGTAGCAGGCAGTTCATTTGTCACCAGAGCTGGAGATTGATACACATGGGAAACGTTTCTTGTGGCAAGTAAGCTATTTGCTCTATGTACCAGATGAACTGAATCATAATTTCAACCTAAACTGATCAAGTGTTTCATGCACCTTTTAGGTGCTATACTTAAGCAAAAATGACTGATGCTAATTTTCAGTGAATAAATTGTTTCAGGGTGTTGCAAAGTTGCCATTCATAGATGAGAAGCTGTTGCTTTCAGCCACCAAAACGGTAGAGAAAGATCTCGCGGTAAAACAAGCTTGCCATCTATTACTAATGTTACACTAATAAGACTACTGTTGCATAAATCATAAGTCACAAGTATAGGCTAGTTTACCTTGTTTATATACATTAGATGCATGAGATGAGACGGAATAGTATTCGGCAAGAGAAGATCTGCATGAGGAACTCGAACACTCTCGCACATAATGCAGCATTTGCGCTAATGTCCGACGATTCACTGAAAAAGAGTCCGATATGCACTAGGTACTTGAAGCCTGAACTGAACTTATGTAAACCTGATGAACAAATCCTAACGTTGAGCAATGCAGAACTGATACTGAATTTTCCATTTTCCCCATAATAGCGAAATCGGAGGATGGCTATCACCAGATGACGATGCTCCAAGCAACACACTCTTTCGCTCGCCGATAAAAGATCTGCCAGACATCACATACGATCAGACAATGCAAGTTTCCTCTCAAGCCTGTCATATTCATGCATTGGGGATAGCTAGCCAGCTCATGTCGTTTTTTCATATAATCTTGAGATGTTTCAGATCGGCGAAGTTTTTCAATCCTGAGGCAGTGAAGCCGATCTCAAGACTGCTTGACAATGTCACGGTGCCTGATAAGGTACTAGATTCATAAGCACATAATTTCGATTGATTTGGAGCTTCATCGATCTCTGAAACTTGTGAATCCTGCAGACTGTAACTGAAGATGACATTCCTAAGAGGCCGCTGTGGCACACGTACCCGGCCCCAAGACCGCCGCCGGCCACTTGCAAGCCGGAGACCCTGCGGAAGGCGAGCTCGCCGGCGATGCCAAGGGACGAAATCAAGAACGCCGGAACGGGGTGGATGGGGCGGGGGAGAGGCAGCGCCGCCGCCGCCGCCACCGAGATGCAGCAGATCAGGAGGAGCAGCTACGGGAGTGGGAGAGGGAGCGCCGCCGCTGCCGCCGACACGCTGCAGCATAGGAGCGGCAGCTACGGGCAAGGGAGAGGCTTCCATGGGGCGGACGTGGCGCAGAGCCGGGGCGGCCGGTTCGACGAGGAGGGCGGTGGCGCGTACAGCTTCCGACAGGGAGGGGCCTGGGCAGGCGGGGGCGGCGGCAGTGACGGGCGCGCAGTCGGCGGCGCGGTGCAGCAGCAGCAGACAGCTTGGCGGCCGGTGGGGTCGTGGGCGAGAGGAGGTGGCCGTGGCGGGAGCGGGCAGCAGCCCCGTGCATGGTAGAGTGATGACATCATGAACTGATGAAGCAGCGTCGTTTTTTCTTTGTGAAACCTGGTAAAGTTGCGTCGTCGTTGGTCCTCATCTCACCATATTTTGTTTGTCGGAAGCAATGGAGTTTGATCACAGATAGAACTTGCTGTATTTTGTGTGTCAGACTAATGGCCCCCATATTAATGCCCGGGTTGTCGCCTCGGCGTCGTCACATCGCTGAGACTCCTCACGTATATATATATCAGTTTGTTTCATCGAAAATCAACATTAGTTTTTATCAATCAGAATCAAATTAAGATGATGGAGTCTTAAAAGGCTTAGAGCACATGGGCAACAGGGAAAATACAGAATTATTTTCGTATTCTTGCCCGAAATTTCTTTCTCCACTGTTGTTTCCTTTTCTTGTCGTGGATTACACTTCTTTTGCTATTGCGGTGGCATTTGAAAAGCATGTAGTCTAGATTAATTTATTCACAACAACAAGCGTCTTTATTTATTAGTTTATACATAGACATAGTTTCTATTACACGTTTTTTTTATCATTGTTGTTATACAATTATATATATGCAAGAAGAGCTAGCGAAGATGTAACGAACTAATCATATAGAATACTTTTGATGAAGGATTATAATTGCCTTTTACGTTACAAATTTAAGTGTATTGATGTACATTTTGTAGTCCAAGCCACTCGCAACAACATGATAAAGCGAATGAAGTACTAGAATTTGAAAATATTTCTTTAACTAAGTAAGTTCTAGAGAAAAGTGCAATAGGCGCAAAAACCTCAAATTGCCCTAAGCAACGTGCGTGTTCACTCCTGGGGTCGGAACATGCTACAGGGTCATGCGGCATCTATGTATAATTTCATCCACTAACGTTTATATGGGCCAACTAGCACATAAAATATCTCATCCGTAGAGGATATATACCAAATGCGTTGTTATTGTTCTAATCACCGTACAAGTTGGAGCGAGCGCAACTTAACAAAGATTCCCTGCTTCACGTTCCTCCGAGCATACGATCACAGCACGTAGGAGAAGCCCGGCCTTCTGTTGCGTCGCCCGCCTCCTCCGCCATGTCGGAGGCGCGACGTTCGTCGATGAGCGGCGGCCGGAGCCGGTAGTGGGACGTACGATTAATTTGAGCGTGTGGCACCGGCGTTCCATGTGTGTGCCTTGCCACTTCGTCGACGAGAGTGACACTAAACCTGGTTCCGAGTGATCCGTTAGTGTAAATTGCATTGTTCAAAGTAAAAATTATACTATTTCTTAGAGGTGGCTCAAAATCGTACCAAGTTCCGCAATACACGGTTCAAAGTGAAAGTTGCTCAATTCAGAAAGAAAAGAATGTTGGCATATAAAATTTTCGTCCTGTGTCTTTCGAGTGGTCGAGACGCTTTGTTGTTTTCATGGGCGAAAAGAGCACCTGGCCGGGGCTTCATCTCCCGCCATATGCAATTGGGCCATATAAGCTTCTTCCAGTATCCCTGTTCTTGTGCACATGAAGTGGCTCATTGCCATGACTGCAAATACGGCAATTAGCGTCCACATATTTGACAAAACCGAAAAGATTCATGGCACGCAAGCACTAGTCTTACTTCTTTTTTTTGGCAGGTTTAAATTACTTTCATTCGGAGCTATACATGCATCCGTGATTCAGAGCTACGCCATGCCTCGCGTATCTCTAATGATATGCAAGGCATCACAAATTTGAGGCATCATTTGGAACGTGAGAACTTTTCCTGGCTCCGGTGGGAGCCGAGTTGTTTCATGGGAAATTGACCTAAAGAGCTGTCTTTGTCCAAGGTAGCTGCAGATTTCTTGGATCCCTCAAATGGTGACAAGATAGAATTGCATGATCGAGGAGTACAAGAAATGGCAGCTAGCTAGCTAGCTAGCAAACTCCCCTTACCTTTGATGAAAATGAGATGCAACTGCAGGAGCTAGCCATGGAATGTAGCTCTCCCCCTTTTCCTCAAAGCCTGGCGATGTTGGAACTTTGTCTGCATGCTTTTCATTCTCAAGGCATTCTCTTAATTTGCTCCTCACTTACTCGTTAATTAGGTTGTGAAATTGCTCTAAGGTGTGCGAATGATATTGATGCAAGACAAAAGCAGAAGGAGAGGCTTGGAAACTTGTGTTGCTAGGGTTTGCAAAGGTGCGTGCAGGGTAGAAAAATGGGTAGCTTTTGCTGTAAAGGAGATGACCTTCTTTCAATTTAACTTGCACATGGTTTTTGCTAGCTTCTTTTGGGTAGCACGCAAAATTAGCAACTCATCTTTTGCCTCCGTTCCCCACCACCCCCACCCCCACCCAAAAAAAACATCTTGTACCACAATTTATGTTTAACTAGCAAGCGCTACGAGGAAATTAAAGTGCAGTGATCAATATTTGCACTTATTGAGAAACTTAGGGCTTCCTCAGACCCCAGAACATCTGATACAGTTATTGGAAATATATATGTATATATACTTGGGAGGGTAAGGGATAAGAACATATACCCAATTATTCAAAGGTGGGTTTTTAATTGGTCAATAGAACAGCTAGATAACAAGAAACAATTATCTGTAGCTTGCTACTTGGAACCCGCAGCCTTGTGGAAGTGTAGGTTAATTTCCATCCTACAGAGGGATCATTGAAATGCTTTAAGTAGCACCAATGAAGTCAATAAATCATCAGGAAAAAAGTATATAGTGCTTCATGTATGTTTCATGTTTCTTGCTTAGGTTAATTAACAGGGGAAAGGTGGCCTATCTTTGCCAAAAGCATTGTCTTGAGTATGTAAAAAGTTGGCAGCACTTCGGAAAGGTAGGGGAAATTCATTTGTCATGAAAGTTGAAAGAGCCCATTATCTCTAAATTTTCCTAATCTTAACCGTAAAATATTCAAACCATATGCTAGTTAGCTAGGTTCGATCTTTAGCAACCACTTTGATGTGCGACAAATCACCAGAGCAACATGGTCAGAGAGTAAATACTAGTAGAGACATCAAATTTATCTGTAGATTTTATGGGCTTTGATCACACCTCGGTGATGAGTTTTAAAATTTTAATTACGCTAACTAAAGTGTGTGTACATATATACGGTCACATATTGTCAACTCAACAGATTAATCTGTGTAGCCAGCCATGAAAAATTATATACGCAACATTTTGTTGGCATAATATTAATTAGTGTAATATCACCATATCTGCTTTTTTCTCTCAATTAAGTAGCAGCATGTTAAATTAAGATGCGCGCACTTTTGTGACGTCTCGCTTTATCGTGGGATTGGACAAATCTCGAGGCTAATATCTCTATCGTGACAACACATGAAGCCCACTAGCTTGCTAGGGAAGAAGATAAAGGCACACTATTTAGTAGCTATACTGTTAGCCAGTTAAGCAAGCCATTTAAAAAGCATGTGCTGCTATGTGAGGACTACACGGATAGTTTATCTGCTCGCATGTACCCACATATGGAGAAGTTAAAATTCTATAAGGTAAAGATGTCCGATGAGTTAATGGATCGATCAAAGGAACTATAGCTAACTAACGGGATGTGCAATAGTATGATGTTAGATATCTCTTTGTATGCCATGTAAATTTTTTCTTGATATGAAAGAGAAAGAACATAATTATCTCTTCGTGAAGAAATGGCTAAACGGGCTCATGCGCGAAACTCGAGAGCTACAACAGACAAAAACACTAAAATACAGGAGAATATCTCAACCGATATATTAACTTTGTTCAGTGTTAGTATCTCTCAGTGACATGAATGAATACAAAAGATAGCCCTGTCTTTACATTTGTACCGGCATCTATATGTAATCTCCTGTAGCAGACCGAACAAGGTTTTGTACAGATGGAGCCATCACGCGATACATGACACTTTCCTGGAAGGAAATCCTATACGACCTGGGCCCGCCTGCAGCGACGGCCCTCCTCTCACACGGGCCGCGGAGCGCCGGGCGCCTGGCAGCGACGGCGTGCGGCCGGGTCGCACGTACGACCCGGGTCGTATAGGATTTTTTTGCCACTTTCCTGGCCATGGAAGACGAAGGACGACCATCAAGATATATGGCGGTATGGCACCTTTGATTAATTTGCTAGTGTACGTGCACACATATCCAAAAGCAAAAAGGAATTAATTATTCAATCTGCACATACATGCACGAATGGGTCCATAAAATTATTGCATGCGTCGTAACGTACGTACACCATAGAGATGAAACGCGGATTTTTACCCTTAGATGGACGTCCCCTGGCCTTATATGTAAAATGTGAAATTTTCTGTTTAAAAAGTGGTGAAAAATTCTAATTTATTTTTATATACGTAACATATAGATTTGTAAAATTTGATGTAAAAATATGACCATACACGTCCTATACAAAAAAAGATAAATTTGTGCAACTTCTAACCTAATCAGTATTCAAATCAATTAGTTATTTTTGTATATGACGTACGTGATCATATTTTTACACTAAATTTTATAAGTATACGTGTTATAGCATAATGCATGTTCACAAATTTTTTAATACTTTTGGTAACTTTTTAAAGCGAGAAAATATATATTATACTCGGGTGGACCCTATAAAGCTACAACCTACTCTTTTTTTTTATAATTATAAGGTGTATTTTGATTTCTAAATTTAAGTTTTGACCATCAATTAGTTCAATAATATATTAGCTATGTGGCACATATTGATACTATTAAATTCTTCTGTAAAAACACTTTTTTATGGTTGTGATTTTATAACTATTAATGAAAATATTGTACAAATGACTTACAGCCAAAGATAAATTTGAACAGTTAAAATACGCCTTATAATTTTGAAGGAAGGAAGTATATATATATCTATTTCCCTATGTCCCTATGCCAAGAAATATAGGTTGCTAGTTGCCAGATTCGTGCATTTCAATCTTTTCTTAAATGGAGTATATTTTGACTGTAGAAAGTAAGAGAATGCATGTATGAATTATTAGAAAACACCAACTAGTTGGAGCATATTAGTTTCTTGCCGTGAATTATTTCACGTGTCTGTCTGCCGATGAAAAACACATTGGTACAGAAAATGTCGTCCTAAATCTCTTATCACAAACAGTTACTTAAAACAGTTTATATTAGAACTATCACAAACGGCTTTTAATACTATTGGCGGTTTAGAAAATAAACCGTCTGCGATCACTTGAGATCATCCTAAAAAAAGTATGTACTCAAACTATCACAACGGTTTTTTAATACTACTGACGGTTCAGAAAATAAACAGTTTGATATCACTTGAGATCACTGATGATTTTATTACAAACCCGTCTACAATAATAATCACAGACGTTTCTCTAAACCATCAAGGGTACACCACTCATCCGAAACGGTTCCTGTGCCAAACCGTCTTTGTTTAATCGCTGGAAAAACCGATACTGAACCGCCCACTGGCCCATCGCATCTATCTAAGTCCTACACCCTAACCCTAACTTAGTCCCATTGCCGCACCTGCGATCCCCTCCAGGTCCATTGCCCATTTCTTCTCTTCTTCCTCTGCCACGTGCTTCCCCTTTGCCCTCCACCTACTCCTCCTCCTCCTCACCACCACCGAACATGACACCCACCTCGCTCCTCTTATCCCCCCAACTCCTGCATCCGCTGCCTCTACTCCCCTCCCCTCCCTCCTTCACTTCCCCTCTTGTTGCAGCAGCCAGGCTGGCGGCTCTGCTCTGCCGTAACAGCCGCCACAACACTCCTCAGATCGACGCCTCCTCCTCAATCCCCTCCTCAAGCGTTGCGGCCCCTCCCTCCTCTCTGTTGAGCCGCGCCCCGTCCTCCAGATCTGGCCACCATGGAGTCATCGATGGCCATGGATATGTTCCCACACGACAAGGAGGAATGAGATCTGGCGACTTGGAGGAGGGGTTTGCGGAGGAGGCGTTGTGGTGTTTTGAGTCATCGCGCTCGGCGATGTGATGCTGCAGCCAACTGTATGGCACAGCGGCCTCCGCCTACTCGTGGCGCTGCTGGTGCTGCTCTCTCTCTGCCGCCTTGCTCGTCTCGATGCTGGCGTGATGGCGGCTTGCACAGGTACTAGCTTCGTCTCTCCCTTAATTTGGCTTATCCAGTGAACTTGATCCTCAATTTGTTATAGCTTCTTCAATTTGGCTTATCCCTTGGTGGTTGTTTGATTTGTTCAATTTGTGATTTTGATTTGTTTAGCTTGTTTTGGCGATTGGGAAGCACAATGACAATGTCTGCACATAACCGGATGGTGGCGCTCGAAGCATCTAGCACAATGCAGCCCAAGGAGCCCGGACGAGCTCATTATCATTCTCTGCCGCTGGTCAGGTTGGTGGTCGTCTTCCATTAGGACCAACATCGGCCGAAGTAGGGGCCAAACCCCTTTTTTTAATTTCTGTAGTTGAGATCACATGCGATTCTAAAGTTGAATTGACTGTGGCATCTATTTTTACTGAAGTTTGAGACAACTGTCTAAGATATGCAATATTATCACTGACATTTTTGTACGTTCAAAATATCGTTTGTAACATATTGTTCTGTAGTAGTGGCAATTCTTTCATGCAAAAGAGTAGTTATCGAGATTTTCGATAGGAGGGATGAATATGTAACCGTATTGTACAACATTGTACGTATGGGGAAGGACGTGGAGAGATCGAGAGATGCTCCTTTTGAGAAGAAAGTAGTATGGCTCTTCTCCTCTTTTAAGGCAGAGAAAAGCAAACAGGAGGGGAAAAAACAAAGGCATTATGGGATCGATACATGTAGTAATTTATTTAAGTGTATAGTGCTAGCTCGTGGAAAGAATAGATAAGCATGTGAGAAAGCTTGGAGGGATACACACATATGCGATCGATACAATTTCTTACAATAGCTTGTTTCAAGAGATGTCGTCAATTTTATCTATGAAAAGTTGCACACGACAAATTCCCTACTTACACTTGTTTCCTGTATTTTTTTAAGTGAGGTGCTGATGGGTTAGAGGAGATATATATATTTATGAGATACATATCTTTCCAAGATTCTAGAGCACCAAACTTTAGGGTCTAATGACCAAGGGCCGGGTGCTTATCTTTAGCTAACCTTTCTTTTCAATTTCCTCATGTTAAGCTAGCTTTTCACACCCACTACTTTTAAGATGTAGAATGTGGATTTGGAAATCTAAAGCACGAAAAGGAGGTTCCTTTTACTCAAATGGCATCAGCATACACTAAAAGCAAGCACCTTTAGGTCATCTCCTTAGTAAAGATTGCCCTCCTCGGAAGTCGTTAGTCATACCGATACCATAATACGCTCTTCAATATTCCGCTCCATATCCATTCCAATTTGGAATTTTGTGGAGGCTCTAGGGCCTGACAAAGCGTATGTGTCCACTGAGCACGTAAGCAAGGAATGACGTGTAACCCCAGGTGAATGAGAACGAACACCCTTATTTTCATCGCCGGGCAACAAGTATGTCCTTGAGCCTACTTTCGACTTGTTGTTTCGAACTTTATAACTTGAACTTAGTTTCTTGGTTTTAAAAGAAGCAGAGCTAGCTCTGATCTGAACTGTCTAACTAATCTAACTTGCTCAGACTCGACATCGTATATTCAGTTGCTAATTCATGCATGGCCTGTTTGGATAAAGGGGATTTTCTTCTAATCATAACCAGAAATTCTCGTTATAATTTGAACTAAGTTCTGAAAATTCCCAAAGAAATCACCCCTCATGCAAAAGCCGCTTAAGAGTTTTTTCTTTTCTTTTTTGACAATGTAAAGAGATGGCGAACACCTACCAAAATCCAGGAATATTTTAGAAATCATATCGCCTCATGGACCCTTGCCAGCACATTGTACTTCGATCTATCACTGGACAGCGAGTGGATGCTAATCCTTGGTAAATGCTTTGGTGACGAGGACTCTTTTTCCTTTGTAGAACTTGCTTGCAGGAATAAACATCTTCAACGTATCTAACATATCTGTACCTAATTAATTTGGTCTCCATGATAGCACCAAAAGCACATGAACACATCATCATCATCATCATCTTATTGGCATTGGTAAATAGGAGAAACTGTAGGTATTAGGGCTAACGTAATTAATATGTATAATTGCGTTGAAATGATTGTCAAACTGGGTGAGATCGGTGTCGTGGGAAGCACTTGCTAATTAATTGCATGATAATATATGCAATCCAAGGTGTGCTAATTAGGTTTCTCTTCTCTTTGAAAATGGTGGCTTCAGCAAGAGTGCATGATGATTCCAGAAGACCAGAATAATATCATTGCTAAAACTAATTAAAGATCTAGTTCCACCTTGTGGGGAGCAAAACACAACATATATGATTGGTGACTGCAATTCATGTTTCCACAAACCACATCAACATTAAACAAATATCCCCATATGTAAGACATCAGTTATCATGAAACTACTCTGATTGACCAACACAAAGTCACTTGACTAAATTAATTTCTCCATTACATGCATGCCTAATTTTTTATGTCCTGCTACTCCTTTCGGTTCACAAAAATATGACATCTTAAACAAGGGTCTAGCCAATATTTTAAATTTTTTACTACTTATATATTTTTAAATATATATACTTGTAAATCATATGTGTAGATTTATCTTGAAAAGTATTTTCATAACATTAATATTTTATTGAGTTTTATAAATATATTAAAAAACAATTAGTGGTCAAAGATGTGTTCTTTAGACCGGGCCTATATCTAAAATGTGAGCTTTTTGTGAATTAATTAGAGGGAGTATGTCTTCAAGCTTAACACTAGAGCCATGCTATTCAATTATATTGGCACGCAAGAATTAAACTAACTATTCCACTCAAGAATCAAAGTGATGCCTAAATTTAGATAAGATTTTTTTTAGAATTTATAAGAAGACAATAAAATCAAGGGGATTGATAGTAAGTCCTCATTTAGAACGATGCATGAGTTTCATAGGAACTTTGTAGAATTTTCACAGGAAACATCTCAATTCCGCAGACCGGGAAAAATTAAGTGTCTCAACCAGATCCTAAACGCAAAGAATTGGCAAAAAAAAATCAAACTAACTATTATACTGCTTAAATTTAAATAAGGTCATTTTAGAATTCATAACAAGACAATAACATCAAGGAAATGATAGTAAGTCCCCATTTAGAATGACACATGAGTTCATAGGATTTTTATAGGAACTTTGATTTATAGAAAACATTTTCAACCCTGTAGAACCGGAAAAATCTCCCCTGTTCCAAATAGGACCTAGTTAAACCCAATGAATTAAAGTACTACTGCCATAAAGAGTTAAAGACCAAACATAAATATACATGCTTGTTTCTTGTACATAAGACCAGGCTATAAAACTAGGCAAAATAAGAAAATACAAAAGGGAAAACAACCAAGAGCTCTAGGTTTAATTAGCTGATAAGAAAATGAAGCAAGCTAATTAATGTGACAAATCTCCCGTTAATCGGAAGGAGAAAACACCATCCACAACATCACTGATCTCCGCATCACCATGCAAGTTCTCTTCCTCTACTCCTCCTCCATCGTCGGCGCACGCATTCAATCCAAGCTAAAGCATGGCGAGCTCGCTCCCTCCTCGACGTCGCCGCCGTCTTCCTCGTCGCCGTCGACGTTGCCGATGACCCTCTGCCTGACCCGTGGGGAGGAAGACCTGGACCTCGAATCGAAGGCTTCTTCGCAGCTCAACACTATGATGGCATCCTCCAGGCTGATCTCATCACCATTGCAACCTCTGATTCTTCCGTTTGCAATGACTTTCTTGATGTCGATCTCCGAGTCATGATCCAGTTGCTCAACGTCGTCGATCATTACGACACGTCTAGGGTTCTCTCGCATCGCCTCGTACAACCTTTGTGCATGGCCGTGCTCATTGGCCGGTGATCTCTGCCTCTTGCCGGTAAGCTCGCCGCCGGAGCTGGAGCCGGAGTGAGCTAGGCCGTAGTCGGTCGTCGACATGGAGGTGAAGTCGGCGTAGGAACCGAAAATGATCTTCGCGAGCTCCAGGGCCATTGCCTTCTTGCCGTCGCCGTCCCTCCCTCGGAAGAGCAGCCACGTTGCCGAGCTCGGCGGCGTTCCTCGCAACCCCTCCCGCCGCCTCGTCCCTGCCATGCCGGACCGGCACCGGAGCACGGTGCTTGCGACGCCCGCGGCCACGCCCTTGTGTCGCGGGACGCGGTTCTCGAGCGCGTCGCACAAGATCTTGAGGTTCTCCGCGGTGAGCTCCCTGTACTTTGGCCGCCGATCCGGCGCCGCGCCGCCGCCGCCATCGGACGAGTTGGTCGACGCCGAGATGGATTCCGGACTAGGGTTTGCAGTTGCACGCGATGGATGGTGACCATGTGCCGCCGCCGATGCTACCGGACCGTAGTCGACGTGCCCGTGGTTCGGGGGCCACGGTTGCCTCGGCTCGAGCTGCCGCCATGGATTGGAGCTCATCATCGGGTTGGTGTTGTGGCAGCGGGTGTAGCCGCCGGAGAGGGAAGAAGCCGCCGGAGATGTAGGGGAGAAGCTCAATGTGAGCTCGGATGTGGGGTGTGTTGCTGATCCACTGTGCATGGGGCTCCATAGATCTTGCAACTGTACAGAAAAAGGTGGAGACCTTTAGTTAATCAAACTTTCTGAATGCAATGGAAAATCTAGATGAAAAATGGAAATGGAAATTTGGACACATGAGTATATGGTATGTACCTGCAGATTGGTGTCGCAGCTCGCCGCTCTGGTGTGATCTGGATCATGGTACGGGCGAAGCCACGACGGGATGCTCCCCATCGCCGTCGCCGCCTCGGTGCAGCAGGCAGTGAGCTCGCTCTCGCCGGCTGCCGCGCCGTCAACGAAGGGCCATCCCGTTCTTGATCTTGCTTGCTGATTAGCAGCTTGTGCTGCCTCACTGCAAGAAACAAGAAGAGAGAAACGATTAGATGTCATCTCACCAAATGTCAATCGAAAAAATGAAGAAGCTTAATCGAAGTAGCCATGATCAAGTACCTGGAGCTGCTGAGGCTTAGCGCGAGGCCGCCGTCGGCCAAGACGATGGGGTGGAGCTCCCAGACGGCCTCGAGAGATGGCTGCCCGGCCCTGCACCTCATGAAGACCGGGTGGCTCCCAAACCCTAGCAGCCAGAACCTGCCGCCGCCAGCGGCGGCGGAGGAGCAGGCCGATTCCAAGCTGCTCACCTCCATGATGGCGTGCTCGACAGGGCAGTAGCGCTGATGCTGCTGCTGCCGGCCGTGCGCGCCTCTTCTCTTCTCGGACGCGGTGGCCCAGGCGTCGGCGGCGTAGGCGAGGTCCTCGAGGACGAGCACGACGCCCTTCCCGGCGGCTCGGCCCTCGCGCACGAGCGCGCGCAGGTCGCCGGCCTTGGCCTCCACCTCCTCCCTCGCCATGTGTTGGAACGACGCGACGGAGAGGGGCACGAACTGGGCGCTCTTGAGGCGCTCGAGCCGGGGGTGGTGGAGCTCCGCCTTGCTCACCCTGTCCATCACCGCCTTCACCGCCCACTCCGCGCCCTCCCCGACGACCACCACGCACCGCTTCGTCCCGCTCGCCATGCAGTCCAGCACGCGCATGGCGCCGTCGTCGTCGGCCCTGGCTCTGGACTCCGTGGGTGGCCTCACGTGGCGGCCGGAGCTGGGAGAGCTCGCCGTCGTGTTCGCCGCGTGATCCGACGACGACGACACGGCCTTCTCGACGTTGGCCTTGACCTGCGGGCTGGAGAAGCCGGCCTCGCGCATGACGCGGCTCACGCTCGGGTCGTCGAGGATGGAGACAATGAGCTGCTCGAGCTCGACCTTGGCGGCGAGCACCGGCGCCACCGCCGTCGGCTGCTGCTGCTCCGCGGCCCCGCCCCGGCGCTGGTGCGCTTGCGCGCGCTTGAACGCGGCGACGAGCGCGTTCGACAGCACGGGTGAGCGTTGGTGGTGGTGCGCGCCGCCGTGGCCGTGGAACATGGCGGTGGGGAGGCGGTTGAGCGCGACGTTGAAACAGAGCTCGAGCGCCTTGCACTGGAGTGGGTGGGAGTGGGAGCGGAGGCAGGCGGCGCGGAGGAGCCCCGCCGCCGAGAGCATGACACTAGCGACGTGGAGCGGGGTCACCTGCGCGTGGCCGCGCCGCCGCGCCAGGGTCACTGCCTGCCTCACCACCCCCGCGGCCTCCGCCGCCAGCGCCTGCTGCACCACCGCGCAGCCGCCGGCTCGCATCTTTGCGACGTACTGTGTCTAGCTAGCTAGCTGGTTGCTGAAATCCTACGCTCTCTTGATCTGGTGTACTAGCTAGCTAGACTGCTCTGTGATGGAACTGTGTGATAATTTTTGGTTCTACCTGCGTGTGTCTTATACTGGGACGTACAGTTAATATGTGTCATGGCAGGAAGAGGAAAAGTAGTAAGCTTGAGCATGGGATCTTGTAGATTATTGTCTCTGTCTGTTTGTTGTAGTGCTGTCATAGGTTGAGATGTCCAGATAACAATTCCGGATTTTAAACTATTCCTCAATCATCTCACAAATTCTTATTTTTCCAGTCATTACATATCATTGAACTTAAAATTAATAAGAAAAACTATAATTTTCAGTGTTAAAATATGTAATTAACTAATCACATATTTTTAAATATAAAGTTAGATATAATGTTGAAAATGTGCAAGTACCCATTTACCTTTGGATCAAGATCCAGTTGAGCAAGTCTTAGACTACCTTAACATTCCATCTCTCCCTATCTCTCTGTGCTCTCTCTCTCTCTCTCTCTCTCTCTCTCTCTCTCTCTCTCTCTCTCTCGTGTGTTGCTAGTGTGCATTGGAGAATGTGGTAATCTTCTTTTGGTGTAGGCCAAAGCGGAATTGGCTGGTTGGTGTCCCGTGCTCCGGAGCTGTCACGGAACGTGCAACGCATGTGTGGGGATAAAAGCCATGCATGCATGCATGTCTACACATTCTCTGTCTCGATCCGTGACTAGATCTTTGGAGCTAGCTAGATATGGAAAAGATGATATGGCGCCACATGTTAGAAAAAAGTCATTCCCATATGTACGTGCAGTAAAGTACTTTGTGCATGGGTCACGTTAATTCTTGACACTCAACAAGATCAAACACACGGAAAATATGGTCGTAATTTCAGCAGCATCCTCGGTAGAGTTAGATGCTGGCAAGAGAAACTCATTTCTACCGTGCATGTTATGTCACGGAGTCCCTTTCACCATTCAAGCTTCGACAGGTGTTAGTTGTATAGATTCCATCTTCCAGTGTTATGTGTATTTCAGTTATTCTCAGAATTTCTACGCAACTTCGATATAAGTCTTGTCACTCTCTCCCCTACCATGTCTCTCACTGGACGCTAGAGACAAATTCTTCTCTCATTTCTCTCCCACTCTCTCCTAGAGCAGAGAGGAGGATGGAGGTGGAGGTAGAGGTAGAGGTTGGCAGGGGAAGAGGATGAGGGAGCCGGCCGTAGGCGAGTGCTACACTGCTTGTCCGTCATGTGTGAGCTTCCGGCAGGTACCCATGTTCCTCGGCAACTGATAAGATACTTGCCAAAAAATCTAAAAATTTGTTTGCATCCAATCTTGATTTCTGTTCCCGGCCTATGTATTGTTGCTGTTTGATTTCGTCTTGTTCTACACAAGTAGATGCAGTAGTGTTCCCTGACGTGCCCTTTATTACCAAATAAAACTTTTGCTATATTTCCCATTGCACATGCTGTCACTGTAATTAATTTATAGCAGAGTGCCTTTGTCCTTTGTAGATGATTCTTTCTTGGTTTCTAATGTGTTCTTTTCATAAGATTATTCCGCATGCAATTTTCGGGTTGCTGCTAACTTTGTGTCCCAAATAAAAATATTGGTCCATATCAGCTATTGTTCCTGGCTGCTAATTTGTTGCTTTCTAGTTGCTGCCGATAATCCTTCCTAAAAAATTGTTGTTGCTAGCACCCCATATATATAAGGTCCATCAAAGAGTCTTCGCATGGAGATCGACAGTCTGAAGTGGAGAATTTGCAAATATGTTCACTTAAACCTTTATATAATTTGATGAAACATGACGAATACATGTGAAACACGTCTTGCATCATATTTGCTTCCTCCACAATATCTAGTTGCTTACTGTCGGTATTTAGTTCATTTTTTCAAAGAACCATAAAAATGTAGCAGTAATGTAACTTGTGAACTAGATATAAATATGTAATGAAATAGTCATGCAACTCCGAAATATGTATGTAGTCTTTATATTTTATCTCGATTTTCATGAAACTAGGCAATTGAAGTATGCCTGAAACTTGCATACAACTTCTGAATTGGACTAAAATATGAGTGAAACACATTGAAATACAGTGAAACATACGTGAAATGCTATGAAACATCTACGATACTCCTTGAAATATCCATGAGAATGACTCAAATTGTCATGATATTTGGCTATAGAATATGTGGCTACAATACACATGCTGAAATATGAATATCAAGCTTCTAAATATTGGTGTACGGGTTGATATTTATCCAATATATCGACTGGTATTGGTATTAGTGGCCTGTCGATACCAAATCTGTATACCATTTTGAATTGATTGTCACACATACCTGCCGATATATCCCAATATAGCTGATATTTTAAGCACTTTGACTGATATGTATAACTAGGAGAGTTCTTAGGAAATTTTTAGATGCAAAAATTACACATGCATAACTTTATTATGTAGCGATGCATATAGCGTGCAATTCATAGAAGATACACCATATATATCTAATTATTCATTATGTTATCACGCACCAAAGTCTGAAGTGTTGTTTCTTTACTTCTCATGCAAAACCATCAAAAAGTTCGAATGATATAATTGTCATGCTCAATGGTGGTTATTATTTCTTATTTTTACTAGAAGCATGATATGTACATGAATAACTAAAAAAATAACATTTGTTTCCTGATTTGAGTAAATTCCTTCCACAGCTAGGGTATCCGATATAAACCCGATATCCGTTGTTTAGAAGCTTGGTCACCAGCAAAAGTTTTAAAACATTTTGCTGACTCAGATGAAGCTCTTTTGGAGCTCTGCAAAACATGTATGAGATTTATATTTTGAAATTCTATTTTTTATGTAAATTGAATGTTGCATCATAGAAGTTGTTGAACTTTAGTTTTTTTAATATAAACTCGTTCAAACATGGTTGATATATAATACTATGATTTAGAACTATTAAAAAATTGGCCATTTTCAATACTCTCAAATTTAGCCAAGTTACATTGATCAAGAATGTTTCATTTTCATGTCAATTGTGCTATCGCACTTTCAAAGAGTTTCAGATAAGTTTCATTGAGTTTCCAACTCAGAATTTTGATTTTCAAGAAATGTATTCAATATCGGTCTTGTTTCAAATACCTCATCATGATGAGCATGAAAATTCAAACGGATTGTTCATTCATCATCTGGTTCAAAAAATATGGCGTTTTAAATCTAAGGATCGAAATTAAATCCATGTGTCAGTGATGTTGCAAGAGAGAATGTGGGTGTGGATAGAGATAACGTGTGGTTCAAAGACAGAGGAGAGAACGTGTGCACGATACACCCACCACAATGTATCTTAGCTCTCACTTACACATAGGTTCCGTAACTGTCCTGCTCGCTAATGTCATCTCACAGGTGTGCAAATGATCAGCTAGTCGGGACCGAAACTTTAATTTCGTGTGACCTAATATCTTGTACAAACATCCTACTAGCTTAGTACAACGTCTGGCTGTCTGGCTCGCGATCTAAACTTTTATTTTTTTTACTAATGATCTCTCATACAAGTCTAAAAAATTAGAGATGATTAAAAGCGTTTCCTGCGCAATTGGGCGGGAATTGTACTAATTTTCTTCAAAAATAAAATTCTAGCCTATACAAAAGAAAGGGTGAACCCCTACGAAATATAAAGGCAAAAAAAATCTAGAGAGAAGAGTAAACATAAGTGCACCCCTGTAAATATAGAAACAAAATTAAAAATTACAGAAAGCTTTCCTAAAATTGCTCGTTGCTTTGCAACATAGTGTTAGGCCACTGCCTGAGTGTTTGGGTCAAAAGGCACCTTGGTCTCTCCCCCATGGTCCAAAAGCCTCACAAAAGATAGTATTCATGATTAGAACCAAAATAATTGAAAACACCACCCGAATGCAGTAAAAGAAGTGCCTGGAGTGAGAAAACAAAAGGAGATGAGAGAAAAGGCATCAGATAAAAAAGAGTATAAAAGGGAAGATAAAGTAGTAAAGAAATCAGAGACAACATACATATTGACAAGTTTGATCGAGGTGCATCAATACCCTGCTTCTTTAAGATCAGCTCACCCATGGCAGGTTAAGGGGGAGGGAAAAAAGTGAATTCCCTTTTAATTATTTTCTATTCATGATGAACTTAAGGCTTTATTGAGTTTGATTTATTCATCTTTGCATAAAGTAAAGTCATAGCCATCAAAAGCACTTATATGGCATTTTACGATCAAACACTCAAAAGCAGTCGGCATCTAATTAAACTAGGCATTCGTGCATCTTTGTTGCTTGTTTTAGGAAAAACCTTTCTGAAGAATTGTATATTTTAGCTTCTTCCTTTTCCCCCTTCAGAAGAGAATTAAATAAGCGAGTAAAAAAAATCCTACAAATGTGCTTCTACACAAACAAAAAACTAAGCAAAATGTGTCAGTAAATAACCCTGAAAAAATTACAGAAGTACTTTTCGAATCTGTAAGACCGTCGACTAGTTAACGTAATTGATCAACGGAAAATGGAAAAGTGAATAACCTGCGAGTTGGCAAACACAAAACGTTTATTCTTCCAGCACAAAATTTCTTGCCTTGTTTGGATATGGAAGGATCCCTATGAGTATTCCACGTTCAAACACGTAAGCAAATGTGAAAAAAAGGGAGAAAATACTCTTCATAGAGGAAAAAAAAAGGCCTTTCAGGCTTAGGGCATTAAGATGCTTTATATTGGACCGAAGTTTATCAGCCTATATGGCCTGAATTTAAGTCACAGGCAGCCCATAGGCCTGGCTAATAGTGGACTACCTTTCTGAACGCAGTACTTGGCAATCCCCAGTTACTAAGCCTAGGCTTTACGATCCAGCCCCTCACTTTGGAAGATCAGCTGTGCACGGTCATCTGAAATTTTGCGGACTTCCTTTTTTTCAAGAAATCTGGCAGGAAAACTGCCTGAATTTTCTGAACATCTAGTCGATTTCCCATCTCATTCTTCTTCTTCTCTGGTGCCCCGCGCCACGCTAGGGATGCCCTGCTGAAATCCTAAATATTTGCTTAGGGACCAAATCTTATCTTGGAAAGCTTGCTCAAAAATACTTTCACTTTATATGATATATATCCATAAAGAACCTTCACAAACCCTTGAGCAAAAACTAAGAGGATGCCCGCGCAAGTGCGCAGGCCACTGTGCTAGCTGATTCCTTAACAACGATGTATGTCTTTGTTGCGCCTACATTTTCTGCAACTGCTACTAGCAGTAATTGTTTTGATTTCTTGACACCATGCATGTTTCTTTAGCTAGCTAGCTAGCTCCGTATTGTTGTAAGTTTCCAAACAGTCTAGCTAGCTAGAAAGAAATTATGGTAGACGTTCTAATTGGAAGAAAACAATGGCACATTAATTTGATCATCTGGTACATATATGGAGATGACCTGTCAAGGTTTTGATCTAACCCTGATCCGCCGCTGCATGCAAGCGTGACCATCGATCTAATAGTGGAATGGCACCACCTGCCGCATATCACCCAAGGATAAACAGATGGTGCTGATCTCTTTGTGGCTTTGCAGCAAAATGTTGGTCGCTTTTTGACAAAAACCACCGCTTGATTTCCTCCGAATGGCCGACCACTGCAAGGCCGCATATTTAGAAAATTTGTGTCATGATTATCAAAGCCACTGTCAGTCCATTACACCTCCTCTCTTATCGTTACAAGCTAAGATATGTTTTTTTTTAAAGAAAGTATCGCTTAGACCTTAACCAAGTAGAACCAGATTAGCATGAAGTGGCAAGCTAAACAATGTTCGAAGAAAAAGAATCTACTTTTAACCTTCCCAATAATTATAAAAAATTAAGCTTTTCCTGAACTACACAACCGGTCAAAACGTCCCTAACTCCACTATCAAAACCTGAGAAATTACAACCGTCCCTGCAACACCTCCCTCTCCTCCAACCTCACCCACCCCGGGCCATTCAAGGCCAGATATGGCGCCTAAGTGTAGGTGTTTTTATATATGTGTATCCGTTTTGGATGACATGACAACCAATTAGTAAATAAAATCAGAAAAATTATGAGGCCCACATATCATAATCATTCCCTTCTTCGTCTTGCCATACACAATTATTTCTCTCTTCCTCTGCATCTTCTCCAAGTCTGGCATCAGTCAGATTCATTGTCTCTCTCCCTACCTCCCTCACGCTCCTCCTGTTCGCCAAGACGACCGCCATGTGAAGGGCGATGAGGGTGGATAAGAAATAGTGGGATGGATCTGTGATGATGTGGTGAGGCTAAAGGAAAACTCAATGTTGAAGAGTCGTGGATGGAGGTGTCGAATTTTGCCTGTAGATTGCTGACGGCGGTAAAGATATGATGCTCACAGTGGTTTCATGCCATTGTGAGGGAAGAGGGTGGCGCAGGTTAAGCGACACGGGGCAGGGCAAGGACCATGCGTTTTCTCCCGACTGAAGGAGCTCAAAGAGGAGGACGAGGGGTCAAGGCATGAGAGAAGAGCGAGAAAAGGAGGGGTGGTGACTGGTGACTGCTGACCGGTGAGTGGCATGTGGGCTTCTTCATCAATGTTTATATTTTTTGACTTGGTGGATATGTTGCACATACAAGGCATTCACATCAGTCAAAACCACCTTCAAACAGTCTCAAGGTGAAAAGTGCACGTATCAATAATTCATAGTGCATCTTAGCTTAAACTTTGACACTAACTGAGGGGGTACAATAGACTAATTCCATATTCCAAAGATGAATGCTGAGTTGGACTGGTGGAACTGGTACGCGGAGAAGTCGACGTTTGCGAGCTCATGAGCAAATTATGGCCGCATCCGTTTCCCTCTCTCTTCCACCATAGTTCGTGCAAGTTTCTTCGTGGGCGGTCACTAACCTCGATCGATCCTGACCATCCGATTCAAGCGGTCGTTACTTGCTCCCATCCCTGTTTTGAAATGTTCTCAGTGATGACCTGGTGCTTTGTCTTTGCGAGAGCGAATCTGACCATTTCTTTGATTCTTTTCCGTGTGGTTGCCATCTCTTTCTTTTTCGAATGAGACGTAGCTCAGTGAATTGTGTTGTGCTTAATTTATTTTATAAACTACTGTGTAAAAGTAGTTTTGAGAAGTTAGGATTTATTTGATAAACCAAATTATATTTTAATTAACTCCTAGAATATACCAATATAGAAACGTCACACCACTCTCAACTGGAAATGTTGGGCCCTCGGTAAAGTGAAGTTTTTCATTTAGCTGGCATGCCAAAACTGGTGCTAGCCTCCTGACCGACTCGCTCACCATGGCCTACCACACAACGGGACGTGCACCTTCTCCAACCAATCCGATGAGACCGTGCAATACTTACTATGTGGTTGCGCCTTTGCCTGACAGACATGGTATGAGATCCTAGCTTGGATTCGATTGACGACACACCCTCCTCAGCTCGGGGAGGAATTCACAAATTGGTGTTGTCTGCCTAGTGGTTGGCTCTTCGCCATAGGCTCTTCGCCATAGCCGCATTGAGAGGGCACTACGTCGATCATCCAATTGACGCCGTGGAACCTTTGGAAGCACCACAACGCACAAATCTTCAATGATGAACCACCAGACATCCGACACCTAGTAGGTACCATCCTTGAGGAAGCTCGGGCCTAGCCATAAGCCGGTGAGGTAGGGCTTAGGCCCTATTTATTGGGCTTTTCAGTAACTTTTCACTGGAAAAAGCTGTAGCCCAATCAAAGGGCTAGTTTTTGAACAACTTTTGTCAACAGTGGTTTTGGGCTTTGCAGTGCAAATTCAGCTGTTTGGAAAAAGCTGTATTTTTCCAGCCTTTTGCAATGTGCTAAAGTTTCAGGGCTTGTTTTCCAAAATATTATAGATGGTTTAATCAACCCAAAGCCATATGTTCACTTTTCCACAGCTACAACAGCTTTTACAGATAGCCAGCCAACAACAACTTTATCAACAGCTGCAACCTAACTAAATAGGTCCTTAGAGTCATAATAGCGACTGTACAAATCCTGGGTAGTTTCTAGTAATTCAGCCGTATTAGAGTCGGTCTAAGTTTTAGGTTTGTACTCTAAAAACCTTTTCTCGTTCTATCAGTATATCGAGACATAAAGATTTTTGCGTTTTCTCAAAAAAAGAAAAAACACTACGTCAAGACCCCTGCCAAGAGGATGGGTATTATGTAGGATGTGATTTTAATCTTATTTTTTATAAACTATACCACAGTAAAAGAAGCACAACGTGTAGAAACAATTTAACCAAAAGAGAATCATCGGTCGTGAAGATCTATTTTGTTTGCAAAGTTCAAACACAGGTAGCCGTGGCGGAAGACGACTGGGGCCAAACTCTCCATGGGCCCCACCACAGCACTGCCGCTCACAATTTCCGCGACCGTCTCCCGCTCGTCTCTCCGGAATTTCTCACGACCTCGCACAAACACCCGCCCCCCCCTTCCCACTGCCATGTGGGCCCGTCAATTATTTCCCATTTTCTAGCTGCACGTTTATTCATATATAAAACAACCCGCTCTCGAATTATTCCTCTTCTCCGGCTCCGTCAAGCTCGCTCGCACCCAGCTGCTCCCTGTGATGGTCACGGCGGTGGCAGCCGCGCTGGAGTCGCCGTCGCCGCAGCGGCAGCGGCACCGGCTGGCGAACGTGGCGGGAACCACCGGGGACTTCGAGCTCCGGCACTGGCGCCCGGTCAAGCGGTCCGGGACCGGGATGAAGGGGAGATGGACGCCGCCGGAGATCGAAATCCCCGGCGTCGGCAAGGCCGGGACGGGGTACACCAGCCTCCGGGACATCATGTCCTCGCCGGAGTACGCCGCCGCTAAGGCGCAGGAGGACTCCCCCGCGGGCGGCGGGAGCGACGTGCACATGATACGGCACCCACTGGTGAAGCACGCGGCGTACGCGTACCTCCAGCTGACGCCGTCGGCGAAGGAGGACCTGGCCGGCATGAGGCGCCGGCGGAGGCGCGGCCCGCTCTCCCGCCTCGTCATCGGTTGCCTCGGCTTCATCGGGGCCTTCTTCGCACGGTGACTTGAGACTTCTCCGGCGAGAGCCTCACGGTTCTTGGTTACCTTTTTGATCTTTTCCTTTTCCAATTTTTTTTCTTTTCACGGTGTATTTAGGAACAGAAGGAATTGATTTTTTTTTGTTCAGTTTTGATTTGGGTTGCAATTTGTGTAAATATTTTTGTAGAATCCGGAGCAAGAAACAGAGAGATGATAGCAACAAGAGAAGGAATTGCATAGTAAACAGAAGATTAGATAGCTTTGAGGTTTTTTGTTTTGATCATTTTTAGTTTGTCATGAACTCATGATTCATGCAATAATAATATCAAAGAAATTAAACGAGAGAACAGATCATGCAAGGAAAACAAGATACAACAATGAAAGAAAAGTATTTTCTATCATCGCCGACATGATTAACACAATCATACACATACCTGTATATAAACTTCACATTCGATTGCTGGACATTTCTATCAGCTATGTACTCTGCTCTTTTTTCTTGCCTTTCTTCCATGTTTGATCCAATCTATGTACACGATCATCTCCTAAAAATGGAGCAAATATTGCTCTCTATTACTCTGTTAGCGTTTGCCTTTGTGCTGTCGCCGGGCCGGCTTGGCGCCAACCACCGTAGCGCGAATAACTTCGGCCACGGCGGCGGCATCAAGGTCGACAGGGCCGTCGAAGATGGACTCACGCGGTGGCGGCGACGGTGGTCGGCGTTTGGCGGCGAAGGGGCTCCACCCGGACGACTTCTTGTTCCTCTGGTGCACATTCAAAAGGAGAAAAAGAAACTAATCATTGCCAATAATATTGTGTCTAGCGCATTGCATCTAGCGCGTCAAGATTCGTGCACATGCCAATTTGGTTGGTGGAGCATGAGGCTATCCTCAAGCTTGACGGAAACGTGCGAGCACGACGGCGTTCCATGTTGCCTGTCACTGCGAGTAGGGCCAGGGGTTGAACCAAAGCAGTGAGAGCTGACAATGATCATGGGATTGTATGGGCCAGATATGTCCTGAGTTGAGTTAAGAATTAGATAGAGAAGGGAAGACTCTTCTGTGGCACACCGGGTTGCAAATCTACGCACCTTGGTTCAAGTCTCACTTCTACCTTACAGCGAAATGCGGGGCAACGAGTTTTATCCTGTTCACCGCATCGATACCTTTTTTCTTGAGATAGAGGAGAAGGAAGAGGAGGCATTCTGGCCTTGGCAGTTGGCACTGGCATGGATGGATAACTGCTCCTGTCTGTTTGCCAAAGTGGGTGTGATGGGAGGGAAAGAGCTGGGAGAGGTTGGTCTGGCAGAATCAGAATTGGGGGCAGTCCTATAATTGCTGTGCCGTTCTGTTTGATGGCAGTTGGAATTTCTTCAGACTTGGAGTGGTAGAGACTTTCTTAGTATGGCTTCTTGTTGTGGCATTTGATGAAGAGCAGAGCAATTGATCAGGAGTGAAAATAGTTCTGGAATTGTAATAATCTGGGAGAATTGCCCCTGGTTGTGGCATCTCACAACTGTCCTATCTTGTGTAGAAACTTATGCAAAGAGGCACCATGCAACAGAGAATGTTTAATATGATGTATGCCATTTTGACAGAGAAAAACTTTGTAATTACCTCTGAATTCGATGCTTCAGGTTTGTCAGAAAACAACATTACGCAGGACATCCATAAAGAAAGCTGTCCCTTTGTCAGCGAAATTCTTTATGTAGAATGTAAACAGCTGCCCAGACTTAGCTCTCAGATGCAGTAATCTTTGCTCAATATTTGGTTCATATTCCATCACGATAGGCCGAAGGAAGGTGTCGTACACAATATCACTGCCCTGCAGAAACAATTGCCCCCCATATAAGAAGGCGATTTAATTGTGCTGTTTTTTCAGCTAAAAGTATAAAACATAGACACCATTTATTGGGTGGAAATGTTAACGAACAGATGTACTTTCTCACCTTTGTTTTGGGGTACCACAGGTATACAAAGAAAGCTAGCTTAATTTCTCCATACATTGGCATCCTGATATGGACAAATTACAGTAGACAAGCATAAATGAGAAGGAAACTTTCAAATAGAAAGGAAAACCGTCGCTGATGGAATTAACTAACCATGAGATGAAGCTCTCGAAGGCTATCACCATAGAAACTATGATCCTGAAAAGTATGCACCAACTGAATTGTTAGGAATGCTAGATACTTGAGCTTTTGCACAACAAGTAAAGAGAAACATTAGCAGAAAACCGTAGGCCAGTTTGCAGTGTATAAAATTTCTTTTATGAAAAAACTCAACAAGTTACGGAAAAAATATAGAAGTTTTAAAACATTACAGTTTACTACATTAAGATTCTTAACATACTTTGGCTGTGGTCTAATAACAAAATCAACATGGAATTGTCAAACAACCCGTGATAATTGTTAATAACTACTAAATCAGAGATGACTTGAGGCAGTTTCCTCGTGTAACGAAACTGTCAGAATTTCTTCCCCACCCTAAGTGCAATCATCCATTATTCCATTACAAGTAAATGGTCCATTAATATGTGCCATTTTAGTGGATTTCACGACGAGGTAAATACTAAATCAGGTCTGAGTTTAGACCTTCATTTTAGAGTATGTCACCAGCTCTAATACAGAGTATTTGATTTGTGATCAAACGGTCCACGAATGGTTCCTACTCTTTCGCGGTTTCACGCCTTTTCCAGGGACAGAGGACATGAATCTGAAACAGCACTACAGATACTCTCTCCTTAATACAGCCAGGTAAATTGCTTGCCTTTCCGTCAACTAATTGTACAGACAGATAGCAAACAATTGCCAAACATGATGCTCAGTAATGTAGTTAAAATCAACTAATAGCTCGCCTATAATGCTTTGCGGGAGTCAGCAGTGGAAAGTATCACCATCCACCTAAAAATGCATCGTACCTAAATAAAAATTAAAGTGATAAAAAAAAAGAAGCTGGCATTATCGCCGCACATGAACCTTTGCCGAGAACATGTAAAACTACCATGTTATCATTGAAAAGGGTAAAGGGCGAAGAAATAAAGTTAGCATTATGGTATCCCAGAAGAAAAGATAAAAGAAAGCAATGCTATCCATCCAAGTTCTGAAAACTGTAAAGAACTATAGCACACAATTCACAGTGACTAAAAAGTCAGAAGCAGGGCTAAGAAGATACCAGGAGCAGACAGGCGCAGATGCTGGATTGAATGTAAATATATCGACATCATCAGAAATGGGAAGAACTAACTAAACAATGCAGTTGAATCCACAACGACTAGGAAAAAATTCATTTTGTTTTTCGGTTTGGTAGTTGAGCAAATGAAGGGCAACGCACCAGTATTGGCACCAGAAGCGGAGCATGTGGGCGTCATTGGGGCGCGCCTCCACCGTCTTGAAGCACTCGAACGCCGGCATCGCGTACCCGAACAGCACCCTGCAACCGACGATCCAGTCCAACACGGCGGCAAGGACGATAGATAAATCAAGACATGGTTTGCAACACAAGAACACCTTCAAAAAAATCAAAGCCATCGACCCATTTGAAAATCCGAACCGATCGAGGAGAAGAAGACTCACAGCAGGATCCTGGAGAGGAGGTCCCCCAGCATCTCGCCGGCACCGGAACGTAACGAATGCGCAAGCGCCGCCGCTCTCTCTCTCTCTCTCTCTCTCTCACGTCGGTACTGCTCCGGCGGCCGGTGCCGGCGTCTCTCCGCGCAGTTCTTGGATTGGGAGTCGGTTCTTGGAAATGGCTGGGGATTTGGTTGGAGTAGAAGAGAAGATCGGAGAGGAGGAGGAGGAGGAGGAGGAGGACGCGGTTGTTGCTTGGCGGAGAATTCGGAAGCGGAAGCGAGGAGAGGAGGAGGCGCGACCGCGAACTGAAAGCGCGAAGTGGCTTAACCGCTTAAACCCACGGGCCCACCGTGGAGAAGTGGGCCCGGGAAACTGCCCCTTTTAGTTTCACCGGTAATATCCATTTCCCGCCACCTGGTCACGCTTGCTGCACCGAGGTCCGTGCGCCCTTGTATCACTGACTTGGCGGGCCCACGTAGAGGCTGCGGTATCTTTCCTCCGTTTGGGTACAGAAATGGGTCAGCTTGCAGCAGCAGCTCGTCGGCTCCGTGTACACGGTCACAGGGCTTGTATGCTTTAGTTTCAGCTCCGGATTAGCACGATATTTTAGGAACTTTTTGTTTTCCCTGATTTTTGACCTTCTTTTCGTATCCACAGTAACTTTTTACGTGTTTTTTGACAGGAAACAGAAAGAAATTCCCAACAAATTAATAAATATAATACCGTGGCGCTAAAGCTGTTGATTGCTCAAGATGCATGCTTGCTGCCTTTTGTGGATGAAACGTGACGACGAAGTTTAATCAATTTCCAACAAAAAGAAAAGAAAATTTGATCATTCACTAATTATTTTGTTCCATTTGGGGGAGAAAAAAAGGGGAAAGATTCCAACCATAATGTTAGCGTGCATTGCCATGGCAATTGCGTGGTTACATACTTACATGTAACGTAACTGAGTGATAAAAGTTATGCGTTATCTTGTTTTGGATACGCATGTCAAAGAACTTATCTTATACTACAGTGTTGATTAATTCAGACAACTTAATTAATTCGTGGATCTAATGGATATATTTGGACATACCTACAGTAAGGAACAGTGAAACGCCCAACAATAATACGTAATTGGCTAAGTTTAGTCGAACACACGTAGCACATATTATGGTATGGTATTTTCAAATTCGGACAATGTTATCTCTGGTGGTTCAGGCCTTAATCTAGAATTCTATGTTGATCCGCGTGATTGTTCGGTTAACAACAACAACCACCACTTTTATAACGACCAACAAGCCTTGAAAAGGCGAAAGTTTAGGTATGTTGGATTAGGTTACCTCGTATGTTGGGTTAGGTTACCTCGCACATCTTTGATTGTCTGCTTCCTTAACTGCAGGCGAAAATATCCGCTGTACATGAGCACTTGTGTGCAAATCTCAAAGTAGTATGAAAAGCACACGTACAATTTTCAAAATAACTATTTTAAAAAATACTACTAAATAAAGATAAGTTATACATCCATGCAAAAATTCAAGTTTAATTTATAGAGTTATAGAGGCTGCTTGGATTGCAGCCAAAATTTAGCTACCAAAATTTTGACAATGCCAAAAATTGGCAACTTTCTTGGACTATTTCAAAGATTGGCGAGGCAGCCAACTTTCTAGACTTTCCCAAACATTGACTAGTCAAAATTTGGCTGCAAATTAACCGAGCATTCTCCTATACTTAGCGAGATAAATAACTAAAAAATAGGCCACATTTGAGTAACCCTATTAGCTCCTCCAAAGCCCAAAACATTTGCAGGTAATAGGCCCAAAACTACAAGAATGGCAAACCATCCATGGGCCGTTCGTACGCTCTCAGACGTTACGGCCTGGCCCCTTGCATCCATGTACAGGTACGTACTGCTGGATCTTTGCGAGTAAGTTTAGGGCTGGTTTGGAACGCAGGATAGAAAAAATGTAGGGATAGGAAAAACGTAGGAATTGAGATGGCGCGCCTCACAAAACCCGTAGGAAATCAAAACACAGGAATTAAAATTCGTAGGTGTTTGGATTGCAGGATAGGAAAGCCTTCCCTTCCCCCAACGCCCCCACTCCGGACTCACCGCCGCACCCCGACAACCCCCCCCCCTCCCCCGCGCCCACAGTGGCTAACCCCCCACCGGGGGAGGACCTCTCGCCGCCGCACCCCCCAACCACCCCCCGAGAAGCCTCTCGCCACCGCCTACGCCCCCCGACTCCTCCGCCCGGATCCGCCGCCGTTGGCTCTCCTCCGCTCGGATCCCGCCGCCGTTGGCTCTCCTCCGCTCGGATCCGCCGCCGGCTGCTCTCCTCCGCCCGGATCTGCCGCCGTTGGCTCTCCTCCGCCCGGATCCGCTGCCGGCTGCTCTCCTCCGCCCGGATCCGGCCGGCGGCTGCTCTCCTCCGCCCGGATCCCGCCGCCGGCTGCTCTCCTCCGCCCGGATCCCGCCGCCGGCTGCTCTCCTCCGCCCGGATCCGGTCGGCGGCGGCGCTCCTCCGCCCGGATCCGACAGCAAGGAAAGCCCCCCGACTCCCGCCGCCGCCGGGCCCCGTTCCTCTCTTCCCTCGCCCCCCCCCCTCGGACTGCCGCCGCCGCCGCCCCACAGGAAAAAAAACAAGAGGTCAGACCTCTTGTTTTTTTTCCCGTGAAATGTGAAGGCGTAGGACGTTTTTCCTACGTTTTTCCTTTCCTATTCCCGTGTTCCAAACGCCCCATAGGAATTTTTTCCTACGAAAATCCTATCCTGTGATTTTCCTACAAAAAACCTACGTTCCAAACGAGCCCTTAAATGGAAATAGTTCGAGGAGTCGGAAGCATTCAAAGCCTCCTGGCTCTGCTGCCCAAGGATGATCTGATCCATCCATCCATCCACATTCCTCTGCCTCTGAGACAGACTCCTGCATCCAATGCAAGTCGTAGTAAATAGATTTGTCAAGTCACATTCACTCGTCCTGCATCCTGCTGATGCTGCTAAGCATGTATCTATTCCGGAAATGTGATAATTTCCCATTCAGTGAGAGCCACTATTTTTATAAATAAAATTAGCCACTCTTTTCTAAGTTGATGTATAATCTGAGAGAGGCCATGACATTTAGCTTATGTTTCTCTAATCCTGGTATTTTTGTTCCCTGTGTTTCAAACAAGCTGTGAGTAGAAATAAACACATCATGGAGCTAACAAGAACAAGAACTGACTGTGTATTGTTCGTCGATTCACACCGGTTCAGGATGGCTAATCGCATGAATTTTCCGGTGCAGGAATCAACTGCTACTGGGTCGATCCGGGTCAATCCATCGTCCTAGACGAGCAGATTCAGAGCACAGCTGGACGACGCATCAAATTGTTGTGCACAACGGTAGCTGAGGGGTACTGATCATAGTTTATCATCTGCAAGCATTGAATCGGCCTGAAGATGCTGCACCACAAAGTTGCATCACCCTCTCTGACAGGTTCATAATTTGTGGCAGCAGGAGGCAGTGAGACCATGATCTTCGGACAAAATTTTACAACAACCCAAACTGCAGAAAAACTCTGAATAATCTCTGGTCTCGTCTGGTCTCTCCTTTTCACCGCTGCTTCCTCTGCTATCCAGAGATCTCATGCCCCTCCTTTTAAGCTACAGACTTACTGACCTGATGAGTGGCGCTCGCTACTTTGGTCACCATCACCATCACGGGCTTTGGCAAGCTGAAGACGGTGCCCGCGGCGGCGGCTTTGGCCGCGGCAATGAATGCCATGGCGTGTGCTGAATTGCGGGCGACCACAACTGCTCAAGCGGCAGGGATCGACAAGTTTCGCGCCACCACGGATCAAATTCTCACTACCATGGTCAATCTCCAGGATTGGCAGCCTTCGGTCGACAACACCATCAAGTCCTTCGCTAACAGGGGTTTGGGTGCGCGCGTCACTAATCTGGAAGCGACTCCCTCTGCTGCAGCCCCGGTGACCCCTGGCCTAGATGGGCACTGCGATGAATTACTTCACTAGGGTGATGCCTCGCGAGTTCATTCGACTCACAGGCATACCCTGGCCAACGGTACGTATAGTGTGTCGCCTGTCTCTTTTAATTTTGATGGTTCCTTTAATCGTCCTCGTCGTGATTCCATCGCACCACAATATAATAGAGATCATCCTAGATATTTTCGCATGCCTACAACTAATTGTCCTAAATTTGATGGTGAACACGCTAAGATATGGAAAGAACAATGTGAAAAATATTTCCACATGTTTCATGTGCCCGAAGAGTTTGAAGTACCCTATGCTACCCTTCATTTCGTTGGGTCGGCAGCTCGTCTTCAAACATATGAAGCACAACATGAAGTTGATAGTTGGATAGCCCTCTTTGTAGCAGTTCATAACAAATTTCGCAAGGATCTCTATTTTACTCACATGAGTCAGGCACTAGACATTAGACAGACGGGTGATGTAGATAGTTATTACAAAGAGTTTGAACTTCTAATACATAAGTTACTCATTCACAATCTCATATCAGATAACATGTTCGAGGTCTTATACCTGTAGCCTATTGGTCAAGAATTTTTGGTGGAAAATAAACGATGGTGTGGCCTATTAGTATGTCGTACCTGATAGGCAACAGACTCGGGTTACATTCTAGCATTCGTAGATACTCTCGTTGTCTTTGGAGATGTAATGTTCATCATCTGAGCAAATTAACAAGCTAAGTGAGTACATTGAATATAGTTACAAATGTCCCACACGGAGGATGTAACGGCCATATTTATGATGGGCTTATTTCAAAAAAATAGCTCTATTATGAGTTGTATATTGTGGGGAAAGTAAGTTTTCATTTCAGATTCATGAAGTCATGGTATCTTAATTTTTTCTATTTCTGTGTTTTTGAATCATGTGTTTCTACGTTTCAATGAGGCTCTAATTATGCATCTATACTTAATAGTATTATATGATAAGAAATTATCTAAATACCTACAAGTAGAAGATTGTATTAGAGTAGATAAAGTTTAAGTTAACCGTCTTATATTTTTTAAAATAATAAAAAAGAAAACTCTTTTAGTCTCCGTCAAAAGAGGTACAGTTGCGTTATATGTCCTAATTAATTATGTGGATTATTTATTGTCACCCGTCGGACATGATTCCTCGGAGAAACCAAATCCAAAGTCCGTAGTTAAATATAACATGGGAGCTCTGAAGTGTCGACCTCCTGCACTGTTGGATCAAATCCCGTCTGGTCGCCCTCTGCTCTCTCTCATGCGCGTCCTCCGCACCTCCCGCTCTCTCTCATGCGTCCCCTTTTTCCTCTCTCTGCCACAAAAGATTTTGTGATCAATCTCACGCGTGTGGTGGAGCCTGCATATTTTGCAGAACGAGCGAGAAACGAGGCAACGGAAGAAAAGTAAGGGACACGCGGTGGTAGCGGACACGTGGGTGTCAGAGAGTCCGTCCCACGCGCAACAGCAATCGGAACTTTCTTGGGATTGGGAACAGTTACGATGATTGGGAACAGTTAAAATGAAAAAAGTACTCCCTCCTTAGTTCAAAAAACGAATACAAGGACTCCCTTCTCCCCTTGGCACTCATCGTTAACCCCTCGATTTTCATCGTAATTAATGCAAACAGATGCTACCCTTTTCCCTTATCACCAATGTGGTGCGTGCATAGACATACATGCAAAGGAGACTACGTTGCATGTATGCCATAATAAATTCTCACGGTATTCAAAGCGGCGATTCGAACGTTTGATTAGCCGTTTGGCCTTACAATTTGGGATTTTGATCATTTGCTTAGCCGCCTAATAAACTGAGAAAGAGGGAGTACTTGACAGTACTCCTTAGTAGATACACGATTTACTTAGTAGATACACGACTTACTATTCTCACATAGTGAAGTAGTATCGCGGTTGGATTCTTGGGATGGTGGTCGCTAGCAAGAGGCCCGACCTGATGGACCGAGCTGGTTATGTACCATACTTTCATCGATACATAAATAGTCATTCAACATGTTGGTTCATAAAAACTATCTGTATTATAAATTATTTTTATCTAGACTATTTTCACAGTTAGAACTCTTTGTGATGAGAGAGATTTCACAGATGGTTCGATATCATCATGTCAGAGATGGTTCTTACTAAGAATCGTCTGTGATGTAACCTCATCGTATGCGTTTCGGTGATTGTCTGTGATATAATCTCATCACATGTGGTTTAGTAACCGTTTGTGATGACATGGGGTCATCATAAACCCTTCTATATAAGTGCTTTAGGAAACCATCTATGCTAGAGTTTACTGTTTCTGATAAACCTTTTTGTATTGGTGTGTAGCAGTCGTGACGGTGCGTGACTTGGTATGGCCTAGAGTAGGTAGCTAGAGTGGCTATTGGAGCACCCGTGATTAATTTAATTTGATGGTTGTAGTCATCGTGCAATCGATTGGTGCTATATATCCATGGTGCATGGATACAACGATGGAAAGGGTGAGACTCAATTTGGGAGATACCTAGGTAGATATGCATGTATTTAGTGGTCCGTTGCCGCATCATAGGATCACCACACCATGCACACCACCCATCCACCCCCCCCATTGGTGTAGACAAGTCATTGTTGGCTTGTTTACTATAGCTAAATCGTGATCGAGGGACCAATTTCTCAAGCGTCCTTAACAAAAATCAGTTAGATACAAGTTGGTGCAAATCAATTATGAGACATGCAAAAACTTATCACTACTACAGAACAGGTCATCTCTGACGGGCAGGAACAGCCCACCTGTGACGGGTGGAGCGCCCGTCAGGAACTAATCGTCAGTGGTAACATATGTTACCACTGACGGGTGCCCACGCCCGTCACAGATAAAACATTTCCTCTGACGGGCAGGAAACACGGACCCGTCACATATGACCAGTTCGGGGGGACGCCATGGAAGACCTGTAGTAGTCATCGCTGACGGGTGCATAGAGAGCCACCGTCAGTGATGATATCTAACGTTGACGGGTACCATTATCGACCCGTCAGTGCTAATTTGTTACCTGTGACGGGTCAAAAATTTCCAGCCGTCAGTGCTAATTTGTTACCTGTGACGGGCACGAAATATTGACCCGTCAGTGATAATTGCTTACCTCTGACGGGTCAGTGTTTCCTGCCCGTCAGTCGTAATGTGTTACCTGTGACGGGTAGCCTATTTTGACCGGTCAGTGATAATTGGTTACTAGTGACGGGTTTGGATTATCTGCCCATCAGTTATGATTTGTACCGTTGACGGCTCTCTTTGTTCTGCCCGTCAGTGAGAACTACCACGGTTGACGCAGAAAAAGCCAGCACCGATGTTGCGCCCGTCAGTGATGACCATATCCTGGTGCATCCCTGCACCATTTTTTGCTGGTTAGCCTCAGGATTTGCTAGCCATGCCCTCTGTAAAACAGCCCAAGCTGTGCAGCCCCAGCTACACAGCCTCTCAGCAGCCCCAGCTGCGAGGCACAAAGCATCAAAAGCACATTCATAATTATATGAACTTCAGAAATCGGCACATATATATTGACAACATAGTACAAGACATTCACAATATCTGAAATTCACAAATCTAAATTAATGCACATATATTACACCCAAGCACATTGAAATTCATAATAAATATGTCATCAACCTTCTATGATGTTGCGGAGGAGTCGTTCGATGATCGTGAAGATGTATATCCTGCAAGAAGATAGTAGACGGAACAATATAACAACATTGTATTGAAACAAGAATAAGGTAGAAATCTACGTTGATAATGAATGAACCAATATTATTTGACAAGTCTGAATAAACAAATAAGTTTGTACAACTAGTCCTCAGAATGATGAGATGTAGCGGGTGGGGGCAGCTCTACGCCGGCGTAAAATTCACCGCCTGGCCGGACGACATACTGGTTGAAGAAGTACGCAAACGCATCTCTGATGCGGCATTGATCTTGTAAGTAGTCGTAGTTGTCATGCTGCATCCAGATTTTGAAGTCTTCTTCGGTGGAATGTGGGTTCCAGCTTTGGACGAACGCGTCCATGTGCGCGCAAACGTAAAACCCACAAGTCACACTATTCGGCGGTTGCTGCTTGCATGGCCAGTCAAACCTGTGGGTGAGCTTAGGCGCTGGCTTTTTCCGACGCGCCATCCCTCCGCATGCCCTAAATTTGGCGTACGCCCCGTCAATGCACCGCCGAATCTTCGAGAAGTCCTGCCGGGGTAGTCCTTTCTCTCGGATAAGAGAATCAAAGTAAAATACTTTGTTCCAATCGGGGACTATGGTGATAAGGACCCAATGGTCGCTGCATAGACGAGATGACATGCATGTAAATACATTTAGCTATTTTATTACGTACATGAGAAAAAATTGACAGAATTAGTGAACAACTCACGGGGGGTTGTAGGGCATGAGTATCGCATCCTTGTCCTTTTGCGCGAGCCATGCCTGGAAGATGTACTCGACGACCGATTCTTCGGCCTCGTCAATTTGACGATCCTACAAGAGGCACGGATCGATGAACCCAATGTCCGCTTTGATGCGCATGGCCTCTTTGTTTTGCCAGAGTGTCCAGGCCCTTAGCAGATTGGTCTCCAGCCTGTTCAGGTTGTACATGTACCAGAGGTCTTCAAAGTCGACCCTGAATGTTGGAGAGTCAAACTCTCGATAAAAGTGATAGCTTCGTGGCACTTCGACCGTGAGGTAGGATACATATTGATTCGGTTGACTCGCATGCTGCACGATCATGTCATGCAGCCGTCTTGCCTCCACTCCCAAAGACTGTACCTCATCGTCTGGGAGGAGCGGCTGTCCGGGCATGTACTTGTTAGCCCTAGCTATCAATTTAAAGACGGGAGTTGACGCGTAGGACAGGGACTTAGCGGCGCTATCTTGATTTGCTTTCCTCTTTGCTGTGCCGCCCCGTTTGGTGTTCCTTCTCTTTGGAGCCTTTTGGACCGCAGTTCGATCACTCTCCGTATGTATTATGTTTTCCCTAGGCGTAGGGCCAGCAAATGCCTCCTTCATTGCGCCGTGAAGTGTGCCTGGAGATAAAGTCTTCGCGGCACCTTGCGCACTGTCTGGCTCCGCTGGCGGTACGGCATTCTTTGGCTCCTGCCTATGCTTGGTGCGTCTTTCTTCTCTCCACGGCTCAGGTGCATCGACAAGTGGCAGGTCAACATCCATTGGAGTGGCACCTGCCTCCGGTCCCTCATGGGTTGGCATCGGGTCTTCGTCTCTCCGGTCGAACGACAGATGTGTTTGGCTCAAGGCCAAAGGAGATATCCGGGTTGATGGAGAGGCGCTGGCCGGAGATGTGTGAGTCGAGGCCCCTTCTACAACCACTTGAGCCTTCGGCCACTGGATGAAGGTCATCAGGCATTGTCCTAGCGTGGTCGCATCCTCTTCAGGAGGTACAGGGACAGTCATGGCACCGAACTCGGCAACTACCCTATCCACCTGTACCTTCACCATGTCCGGCGATGTTCTCTGATGGTGCGTCAGGGCCCCCGAAGAAGTTGGCATCAGTAGGCCGTGTGCGACGGTAACATTGGCGCCCGGCACAGGATAAACCAATCGGCATTTCGTGGGCACCTGCACCTGTGGAACAGTTAAAGGTTGGTTCTCGGCCATTAGAGCAGTGTTTCAAACATAAGATGTGTATGAAAGATTCTACTAAGTGCCATGAACTTACATTTAGGGTTTCGTACGGATACGTTGTAGCTACCCCATCGGAGGTGGCCGCGTTGGTAGAGGCGCAACTGCTCCCTCCAGGAACGTTCGGCGCACGATGCGTGTGTGGCAGCTCCCCATATAGCCTCGCGAACTCCTGTCTTGCCGCCTCTCGTGCCGCCTCTTCCGACCGTCTCACCAAATCCTCGCTGATCTCCTGTCTCGCCGCCTCTCTCGCCTTCTCCATCATCGCTTCCATTAAAGCCTCGTGCCTGCTCCTCTTCCTTTGGCGGGCGGCATCAGCTGATTTGGGAAAGATTCTATCCCATGTAGCGGCTACACCGACACCTCGTATACGCCCAGTTTTCTCTGGGTTTCCCAGAGCAACCGATAGAGGTGTTTGCCACCTCTCGGAATGTACGGAATCTTGAGACGATTCCGGCTGGCTCAACTGTACCTGCAATAGAGACGTACCATATTTCACTACCGAGCGTTTAGGAAACAAGCTATTTACGATGGATTGACAGGACAGGTCGAGTGAGTACCAATCGATTGGACACCGCCTGGACCTCCTCCGTGGGGAACGTCACATCCCCCGTCGTTGGGTTCACTTTCGTGTGACCCCTGGCCCAGTTTCTGGCGCGAGGCTCCGATATTTCCTCGAAAGGAACTGGTTTCCCAGCCGCTCGTAGTGCAGCATCTTCTCTTTCCCATTTACTCTTTATCCCGGCGTACCCGCGGCTGCCAACTCTGTGATTGAATTTATTCCTCGTTCGCAGCTCCTTGTTCTTCTCACTCTTGGCCTTGAACTCGTCAGTGCTCCTCGAGGCGACGAATTGGTCCCACTGCTCATCAGTTACTTTCGACCATCTTCTTCCCGGATGGCGATTTTTTATCACGTACTCCTTGGTCGCAGTGTGCCTCCAGTTCTTGTGAGCATTACACATCGTTATCTCCGCGTGGTGCTTCACCGTCTCCTTCAGGTGCTCCGGGACCTCGAACAGGTTAAACAGCGAAGTCAACAAGGCATCTTTCTCTGACCGGGGCACCTGGTTCCATTCGGGAGTAGTGATCGGGATGTTCTCCCGTACGAGCACCCCACAGGCGTTGTTGAATTTCGACGCCGAGCTCGCTGGTTCACGTGGTGCGCCTGTGTCGGGGTCGACCCCCGTGATGACTAAGGTCTGCGTCGGCAGCTTGTTCCCCGTTCTTGGTTTGCGCTGCCTTCTTGGTGCCGTTACAACTTCGGCCTCGACCTCATCCCCAGGATTGAACGGTCCAGAGCCTCTTTTTTACGTAAATATATGAACTAGGTTAAATAAAGACCTAATGTGTTTATAATAAAGCTAATTTTTCGAAGATCTATATTTTTGTCATGTTAATATTATATTTGGGACATAGGTGATTAGAAATATCAAATTACTTTGGCTATAAAATTATTTTCTCACTAGCAGCATCCACCTTCTTCCCACCACCTCCTAATTTTTCACCATATTAACATCCACATCATAGTATTATGTCAGAAAACAGTAGATATGGGAGATTGAGAAAGTCGTGATAGTCTAAGGACCATGGCTAGCTGCAGAGTGTGAACATAGTAAAGATGCTCTAGTGTAATTTTTGCTCATGATAGTTTAAGAAGAGAACATATCATGGAAGCAAAGTTTCAGCACACTTACCTAATATAAACACCCTATTATTAGTAAAAAACATACACAATTCAGATGATAAATGTGCTATGCTAACATTGTCAATACATGCCACATTCACTACTGAATCCAATAAGGATTATTTTTCTCTCTTGAGAAACACTGCAGACCTGGAAATGTTGTCTATGAGCCCCCTTTGCGAAATCAAAATTTTATACTCCAATTCTTCAAAGAAAGCTCTCACCTTTGCACAATTTGTGTTAGAAACTTTATTAAATTCACAGTTTGATACAATAAGAGATATTAGGACAGCTATATGGAATGGACATGCAGAAACTTTAGCAATAAGTCAGAAGGTTTTATGCAACCACATGGTCACCATCTTGAGTGCCTCTGTTTGAAAACATGCGAAAATATGTAAATACCTCTTACCCAATGAAGCTTTGCATGTGGGAAGAGAATTTTCATGGCCTAAGAGGCTACGAATTAACCCAAAAACATACTAAAGTACTAAACATTATCAACTTCGAAAATGGAAGAACATTGTGTGCATATATATATATATTTTGACTTACCCGGGCACGCCGGAGTTGGAGGGAGAGGTGGAGGCGCCGGAGTGCGAGGTGGAGGCGCCGGAGTGCGACTGGGAGGCGACCTCGGTGGCGGTGGCCGCGGCGGAGGCGACCTCGGTGGCGGTGGCCTGCGTGGTGGAGGCGACCTCGGCGGCGGTGGCCGCGGTGGAGGCGGCCCCGGTGGCAGCGGGAGTGGAGCAGGTGGCGGCGGGATCCATGGAGCGGGCGCGGAGCAGTGCAGATCCTTCGGCGGCGGCGGCAGCAGTTCGGCACAGGCGACTAGGGCTCGCTGCTGGTCCAGGCCTGAACGGACGCGCGGGCACGAAATTTTTTCTAAGTGTCTAGTCCTATATATAGAACACACTCATCACTGACGGGCAAGAAAAACGAACCCGTCACTCATAAATACAAGTGACGGTCACCAAATAAAGGCCCGTCAGTGTTAACTTCTCATCACTGACGGGCCAAGAACGGCCGCCCGTCAGTGGTAACGCTACACCGATGGTACCGCACATCTTTAGTCCCACCTCGCCGAGCGAGCATCGCGCGCACTAGCTTAAAAGGGCAGCTGCGCCACCGGCTTTCGAATTCCTTACAACCTTCACTTGTACTTCGAGCCACCGCTGGTCCCCTGCGCGGCCTGGGCTCGTGGACCTGGGCGCTGTGCTCGGGATAGGCCTATGGCCGGTCCCCTGCGCGGCCTGGGCTCGTGGGTCTGGGCGCTGTGCTTGGGATAGGTTGGTGCGCCTAAACTTTTTGCTTCATGTCTAAGTTCGAAATTTTTTGCTTCAAGTCTAAGTTCTAACATTTGTTATTGTGTGCGCCTAAAATGTCTAAGTTCTAACAGTTGTTGTTGTGTAAAGAAAAAAATTTAGGCTTACCACTGACGGGCGTGCCTTCTACACCCGTCACTGATGACTAGTAACACTGACGGGCAATTATGCGGTGACCGTCACTTGTATGTATAGGACTAGACACTTAGAAAAAATTTCGTGCCCGCGTCTCCGTTCAAGCTTTACCACTGACGGGCTTCCTCTCCATGCCCGTCAGTGATGATGAGTTAACACTGACTGGCCTTTATGTAGTGACCGTCACTTGTATGTATGAGTACTGACGGGATTGTATTTGACCCCGTCAGTGTTATTTAGCAGTGACGGTCTCCTAGTAAATGCCCGTCAGTGTTGACTTCATCTTAGTGTTTCTAGAGTCTAAGACTCGGGTGGATAGCTTGAGTTTGTCACCTGAGAATGAACAGGATAGCTTGAGTTTGTCACCTGAGACTCAGGTGGGTAATCTCACCATCGCAGACAAATGGTAACCATAGCAATCCATCCATCCAACCAATTAAACATAAAATTGGCTCATCATATCCAACTTCCATCCATCCAACCAAATGCTTGCTAAGTGTAACGGATTCATCACTTGCTGGGCTTCCAACATAATCAAAATTGCATATCCTTATAAATGACAACACTTATATCGATCACACATATATATTTACATATCTACATCACATAAATGTCAACACTTATATTAAGTTCCGTCGTTCTCCTCATCGTCATCGACTAGCTTCTTCCCTTGATATATCAGTCCTTCGTTATGATCAGTACGGACGTACGGCTTGGCACTGTTATCAGTATGACGTTTCATCTTTTTCTTTGTCTTCTCATCTTCATCTTCGGTATCCGGATCATCGAATTGGTCGTAGTCTTCTTCGTCCACTACACCATCCACTCCAACGATACTCCTTTTTCCTTTTCTTACAACGTGGCGCTTCTTATTAGATGGATCCAGTACGTAGAACACTTGCGCAACCTGTTTAGCCAATATAAATGGTTCCTCTTTGGACCCGACACTCCGAAGATTCACCGTGGTGAAGTTCTGATCTTCGACACAGACGTCCTTCAGGTGCACCCATCGGCAACGAAACACCGGGACCTTGGTCACGGTGTAGTCAAGTTCCCAAATCTCTTCGATGATGCCGTAGTACCTGCATTTCGGGCCATCAATACTACTTTTAGCTTCTATCGTCACCCCGGAGTTTTGATATGTGCTTTTCCGGTCTTGGGCCTCCGTATAGAATGTGTATCCGTTGATATCATACCCTTGCCATGTCACGATGTTTGTCATGGGTTCTCTTGCCAACCATTTGACGATTATTTCTTCTTCACATGTCGGTTCCCTTCCGTACCAGTACTCCTTTAGCCAACGGCAAAATTGCGCGTTGTGCGTCTTTGTGATCTAATAAAGTCCTCTATTAGGGTTTTCTTTGCGCAACAGTTGCTGGTGCATCTCTATATAAGGCCCAACCACTGACAGGTGTTGCAAGACCACGAAATGTGCTCTATGGAAGTCAGTTGCTCGATCGGTACGTAAAGGATCGTACTGTCTTCTTTCGAGTGTGCCGACACCAATGAGTCTACCCGAGTGCCGCGAACTTGGCACACCTATAGGTCGATGTTCAGCCATGTAATCTGTGCAGAACTCGACACACTCTTCAGCAGCATAGCCTTGCACGATGCTTCCTTCAGGCCGATATCTGTTACGAATATAGCGCTTCAGAATGCCCATGTATCTTTCAAAGGGATACATGCTGTGTAGGAACACGGGGCCTAGGCTCAGTATCTCCGGAGCGATATGTATCATGAGATGTACCATGATATCGAAGAATGTAGGAGGGAAGTACATCTCTAGTTCGCAGATGGTCACGACGATCTGGGCTAATTGACTTCTGAGAGATCATGTTGAAAAAGCTACAAAGGTTGGTGACGGTCTTGCGGACTCCTGGCTCCATTAGGCCTCTAATTGCAATGGGTAGGATCTGTGTCATCATCACATGACAATCATGAGATTTCATACCAATTAATTTCAAGTCCTTCATCGATACAAGTTTCTTTATGTTTGCCGAATATCCGGAAGGAACTTTGACCCCAGCAAGACACTCGCACAATCTCTTCTTCTCCGCTTTGCTCAGGGTGTAACAGGCGGGAGGTAGGCGCGTCTTGACTCTCAAATCACCCTTGTTTGTCTTTGACGTTATCTGTTCGGACCACAGCTCTGGTCTGACGCCCATCTGTTCCATGTCACGTCGTGCCTTGACACCATCTTTTGTCTTGTCTGGAATGTTCAGCAAAATACCAACCAAGCTGTCGCACACATTTTTCTCGACATGCATGACATCAATACTGTGACGGGTGTGTAGAACTTGCCAGTAAGGCAGGTCCCAAAATAGCGACTTCCTCTTCCAGATGCCCGGTCTTAGCTCTTGTGTCTTTCTGGGTACAATGTTGATATCCTTGACAATCTCGTATATCTGTGCACCAGTCTTCTCCACCGGCTTCGAACGATTTTCCACTTCTCCATTAAACTTAATTGGGCACTGCCTCCATGGATCGTTTTTGGCCAGCCACCTTCGGTGACCCATATACACGATTTTCCTCGAGTTCTGTAAGAATGAACTCGCAGTCTCTTCTTGGCACGAGACACAAGCTTCGTATCCTTTCACACTCTGGCCAGACGAGTTTCCGAGCGCTGGATAGTCATTGACCGTAGTGAACAACATAGCTCGTAGCTAGAAATACTCTACTTTATCAGCGTCCCAAACCTCAGCCCCCTGGTGCCAGAGTGTCTCTAGTTCCTCCTTCATTGGCTGCATGTACACGTCAATATCGTTTCCAGGTTGTTTCGGCCCTTGGATGAATACGGAGAGGTGTATATACTTGCGCTTCATCGACAGCCATGGAGGAAGGTTGTACATCCATAGAAGGACTGGCCATGTGCTGTGTCTGCTACTCATGTTGCCGAATGGATTGATCCCGTCTGTACTCATCCCAAACCTTATGTTTCTCGCCTCCTCCCCGAAATCTGGAAATGCATCGTCCACTGCCCTCCATTGGCATGCATCGGCAGGGTGCCTCAGGATTCCATCTTCAATTCGACCCTCCTTATGCCAACGCATTCGTTTTGCATCTTTCTTGTTGGCAAAAAACCGCTTCAAACGGGGAAGAACAGGAAGATACCAGCAAACCTTCGCAGGGGGGCCCTTCGCTTCATCGTCGTCCTCGTCACGATCGAGCTGGTTTGCAGTACGCTTGTACCGGGATGTCTTGCACACCGGACATCTTCGTAGGTCTACGTACTCTCTGCGGTACAAGATGCAGTCGTTTGGACACGCATGGAATTTTTCAACGTCCAATCCGAGAAGGCATATAACCTTCTTTGCCCTGTAAGTGCTTGTAGGCAAGACGTTCCCCTCCGGGAGAACGTTGGAAAGGAGCTCTAATAATTTTGTGAAACTTGTGTCCGGCCAGTTGTACGCTGCCTTTAGCTTTAGAAGTTCTAACGAGACGGACAACCGCGTATGCTCGAGTTTACATCCAACAAACAACGGAACTCTCGCGTCTTCCAACAATCGTACAAACTCTGCGAACTCTCTTTCATTCTCCGGGGTCGAAGTCATTTCTTCCATATCATGCAACATGTCATTCAAATTTCCCATGTTATGCTCTGAAGATTCTGAATTAGCTTCTTCCTCGATAGCTACGCCGTGCTCATCCTCAACGAGGTCCACCGCTTCTGTCGGGTTTGCAACTTCTTTCTCTTCACCATGACATGTCCAACGTGTATAGCCTTCCATGAAACCCTTCGTCAGCAAATGTAGCTGCAACTCCCCCGTCGTCGATAACATTTGCATATTACTACATTTACGACATGGACAACACATCTTCGCTTTCCCCTTGATCGCCATATCCTCTTGAGCGACTCGAAGAAACTCGTTCAAAGCGGTGACGAAACTCTGTGTGGCACGATCTCCATACATCCAACTTCTATCAATCGATCCCTACGGCAAAATAAACATAGTTTCATAAAATAAATATATTAAATTAGCCATTTCTTCTCTCAGGCGAATAAAATAAAGTACTTATCATGTTAGAGACTAAAAACCCTAGAGGAGCTAGGAGCGACGGATATCGTGGGCCTTCGGGGAGAGGGATGTTGACAAGGAGGCTGCTGGGGTCTTTGAGAGGGGGATGGGGACTGGAGGAGAGAAAAATTGGCCTTTTGAGATGGGGGGAGGAGAGAATCAGGAGCCCGGGTAGCTAGCAATCTTTGAGAGAGGGATCAAGAGGCCGGGCTGGAGAGAAGAGGGCCTTCGGAAGGCGCGGGCCGCAGCAGTTTAGCTGGCGACGGTGGCGCACGCAGCTGGTCCTTGGGACGCGCGGGCACAGAAAGTTTTTCGCGCCTGGGCCGGATTTATATAGGAAGGAATACCACTGACGGGCATCAGGCAAGGATCCGTCAGTGTTAACCTATCATCACTGACGGGCAAAAAATACCGACCCGTCACTTCTCTTTATGAGTGACGGTCATCAAATAAAGGCCCGTCAGTACTAACATCTCATCACTGACGGGCGGCCCTTCAGTGGTAACGCTACAACGCTGGTACCGCAGAAATTTAGTCCCACCTCGCCGAGCGAGCATCGCGCGCACTAGCTTAAAAGGACAGCTGCGCCTTCGGCTTCCGAATTCCGTATAACCTTCACTGATACTTCGAGCCACCGCTGGTCCCCTGCGCGGCCTGGGCTCGTGGGCCTGGGCGCTGTGCTCGGGATAGGCCCTTGGCTGGTCCCTTGCGCGGCCTGGGCTCGTGGGTCTGGGCGCTGTGCTCGGGATAGGTTGGTGCGCCTAAATTTTTGCTTCATGTCTAAGTTCGAAATTTTTTGCTTCAAGTCTAAGTTCTAACATTTGTTGTTGTGTGCGCCTAAAATGTCTAAGTTCTAACTGTTGTTGTTGTGTAAAGAAAAAAATTTAGGCTTACCACTGACGGGCGCCCTTCTATGCCCGTCACTGATGACTAGTAACACTGTCGGGGGGAAGTCATCATTGACGGGCAGCCGTTCTCCAACCGTCAACGGTATAATACCACTGACGGGCGAACGAGTTTCACCCGTCAGTGGTGAGCTCTGTGGGCTCAAAAAAAATGCAGTACGCCATCAACAATGCACATATACAAGACAAGAAATTTTTCATCCATTTCATCCGATAGTTCATCCATAGTTCATCCATTTCATCCGATTCATCCATAGTGAAAAAAAAAGTTAGTACGCCATCGATAGTTCATCCATTTCATCCGATTGCAAAATACAAGACAAGAAATTTTTCAGTTGTCCGTCATTTCGACAACTTCTTCTTTCTCTGATTCTCGACGCGCGGCTCCGAGCCAGAAGGTCCTCCTTTCTCGACCTCCTTCATCTTCCCCTCCCGAGCAGGGGCGGCGGCCGCGGCGCGGGCATCGGCGAGGGAAGCCTTCACGGCTTCCGCCGTCATGCGGTCCTCCTCGGCTATGATGGCGGCCATGGCGCGTTCATAGTTGATGGACCGACGTATCGCCTCCTGGAGCTGCCGCTCCTCTTCGACGGCGGCAGCGGCGTCGTCCTCGTCCTCGGGCTCCTCCTCGACGGCGGCAGCAGCGTCCCCCTCCTCCACGGGCTCCTCTTGGACGGCGGCAGCGGCGTCGTCCTCCTCCACGGGTTCCTCTTCGACGGCGTCAGCGGCGTCGTCCTCCTCCACGGGCTCCACGCGCACCTCCGCGCCAGAAGAACGACGTAACTGCTCCGCCTCCTCCATCTGCTCCTTCTCCTTCAACATCTTGATGCGAGGAGAACGACGTACCTGCTGGGGAGCTTCGTGGCGGGCCCTCTTCCTCGAGGACGCGCCTTTAGGAAACTCCTCGGTCTTCTGCTCCCGCACCATCGCGGATCCGGCCGGTGGCGAGACGGTGAGGGGAGGAAGATGAACGGAGAGATGAACGAGAGGAAGATGCACGCTCGGTGGGGTATGTGTTTTTTATAGCTCTGGGAGGCGAAGAGGCAGAAAATGGTGACGGCTCATCCTACAGGCCCGTCACTGAGAATAGCCGTCACCGGTAACAATGTTACCGCTGACGGGCAGGTTTTTCGCCCGTCTATGATGACTAGATTACCACTGACGGGCAAAAAAACAAGCTCGTCACTGGTAAGATTCGTCGCCGGCAGCTTGTAATCTCTGACGGGTCATATATTTTGCCCGTCAGTGATGACTTTCCCCACGCATCTGGTAGATTCACTACTGACGGTTCACCCGGTGCCCGTCAGTGATAACAAACAACTGTGACGGGCCTCTCCCTGCCCGTCAGTGATAATATGCAACGGATGACCTTTTTTCTAGTAGTGTCTGTCTCTTAAACTTTTATAGTTCTAGAGACAAGTTAGTTGGATCATGTGCGTGCCTTAAAAAGAAAAAAGAGTTGGGTAAGGTGGTCGTCCGAGCTGAGATATTTCACGGTACTAATTAAGTGACCATTATTTTTGGACATGTCTATTTCTCAGTCCACTGTGAAATTATTATTTTTATGTCGATGATCTTGAGCATCGTTGTCTATCTAACAATAAATTGAGTAGTTGTATATTTTAAAAATTATATATAATATTGGTTAAAAATATATAACCAGGTAATTTTTTGCGTAATTTTTTTGTGTACCTACAGATCCGATGAATATACAACTCGATTGCATGAGACATTGTATGAGACATGTAATTTCTTAGGCACTTAGGAATAATAAATCTGTTATTTTACGTGCGTGCGACTTATGCAGCATTATACGTACTAGCCGCCTGCGCGTACGTATAGCGACGAATGGGGATGCGTATACTATACAGCTACCGAGGAAAGCTGCAGCATCCGTCGGTAGCACAGTGGCCGCCACTATGCGGCAACATGCCATGTCGAGAAGACATGCGTGGGGTGCATGTTCCACTATAATCTTGGATCTAAGTCCATGGCAAATATATATGCATGTCAGCATGTGCACACACTGCACGCCCGCGATCGAGTCCTAACTCCTGACCACGCCAGATGGCCCATACAAGGGAATCGAGATCCAACTTGGATTTGGATTTACGGATAATCAAACTTTTGCACGCACGTGCTTCAGCATGTTTGTCATGAGAGATGGCTTGATTTCCAGCGTCAAGTGCGATTAGAAGCTATTAATTACTAAAGGATGTATACGACCATACCTTTTGAGGATTATAAGACGGGAGTAGCTGAAAAGTGTGAAACCCCTGCTGTAAATTAATTATACCCCTTTCATAAACGAGCTCATTTCCAGGAGCCAGAGCGCTTTCATTAAGTCAAGAAGCATTCATGATAATTTCCTATATGTCCGTAACTTTGCAAGAAGGATGCAACGCACTCGTACCCCGACCCTATTATTCAAGCTTGACATCAGGAAAGCATTTGATTCAGTGAGATGGGGATACCTGCTTCAGTTGCTTCAGTGGAGGGGTTTCCCCCATAGGTTCAGGAATTGGGTGGCAGCCCTGCTTTGTACTTCCACCTCTAGAGTGCTGCTAAATGGGGTGCCGGGGCTACCGGTTGTTCATGAGAGAGGCCTGCGGCAAGGGGACCCATTGTTTCCCCTCCTTTTCGTGTTGGCTATTGACCCGCTGCAGCAACTGCTGGACATGGCAACCTCCAATAATAACCTTACCCGCATAAGGGGTCGAAGGGCTTGTATACGCACCTCGCTTTATGCCGATGATGCCGTGATTTTCTTGGCGCCGATCAAGCGCGACATTGATAACCTTGCAGGCATTCTTCAGGGATTCGGAGAGGTCACGGGTCTTGTAACAAATGTGCAAAAGAGCTCCATGGTGCCAATTAGATGCACGGATATAGATCTTCAATCTGTTTTGCAAGGGTTCCCGGTGATCCGAGCCAGTTTTCCTCTGAGATATTTGGGCCTTCCGTTGACGGTGCACCGCCTCCGAGGTGTTAATTTCCAACACTTGATTGATAAGATCGCCACGATGCTCGCCGCTTGGATTGGAAAACATATTACTATGGGAGGGAGATGCACCTTGATAAAATCGGTTCTCACCTCCCAGGCAATCTACCACCTCACATCTATTGCTCTTCCGCGAAGCACAATCAAAGCAATCCAGAAGTTACTGAGAGCATTCCTATGGGCCGGGACGGATAAGGTGTCTAGCGGCCAATGCAAGATAAATTGGGACCTTGTCAGTCGGCCAACCGATCTTGGAGGTTTGCGCATTCTTAATGATCTTGACAAATTCGCGACGGCCCTCCGGTTGAGATGGCCTTGGTTAGAATGGAGAGACCCGGCAAGATCATGGGTCGGTTTGGGAAACCCGTGCAGCGAGGCGGACATGGACCTATTCTATGCCTTAACATCGATTAATCTTGGTGATGGTGAAATGGTAAAATTTTGGCATGCCCCGTGGCTTGAGGGTCGCAAGCCAAAGGATGTCGCCTCGTCCATTTTTCAAATTTCTAAGGCCACCAATGGTAACATCAAGAAGGCCCTTATGGGCAATGCTTGGATAAGCAACATCAACATCTCGGCTGGAATTAATGTGACCCAATTGCAAGAGTTCGTTGCTCTTTGGACAATGATACAGGAGGTCAACCTCAATGATGAGGTTGCTGATACTATCACTTGGAATCTCATATCTAGTGGCTCCTATTCGGCCTCCTCGGCCTACCGAGCGCAGTTTGAAGGCATTACTTCGTCGGTCATGAGACCGGTAATTTGGACCAATTGGGCCCCCCCTAAATGCAAATTTTTTGCGTGGCTTATTTTTCAAGACAGAGTTTGAACCGCCGACCGCCTCGAGAGAAGAGGGGCCTCTGCCAGCTTTGTAGGAGGGAGCCGGAGACCGCCGCACACATCCTCTTAAAGTGCCGCCTCTCCATCCGCATTTGGATCATGATTCGGGATTGGCTCGGCTTGGTTAGCATGAGCATTGATATATGGACAAACTACAACTCTGTCTCCGATTGGTGGTATTCCGTTACTCATCCCCATGGTGGCCGGAGCAAAGCGATGGCATCTTTAGTTATGTTGGTTTCTTGGGAGATATGGAATGAAAGAAATGCGCGGGTGTTTCGGAATCACTCTTCAATGCCTCCAGTTATCGTTGACAAGATCAAAAAAGAAGCCGAAGCTTGGTCTATCGCCGGGGCTAAGCATTTGAGATATATCATGCCGTGAGAGTAGACCTTTGTCGTTTTATTTATTGCCTTTGGGCGCTTTCTTCTACTTTAAAGAACTCTCTTCTTAATCAATGAAAAGTGGCAAAGCTTTTTCCCCTGTTTCAAAAAAAAATTCTTGTAACACATCGATCGGCACTCGACGGGTGAAAATAGAAAAAATAAAGCTTCTCATAACATGGTCAAACGACGTACCTGTTAATAGCAATATATTTATGGTGATTTTGTCAATATTTTATAAACACCATATAGTTATGTGTACGTATACACATGTCAACTCCGAAAAATGGTGACTCTTTTTATTTTTATTTTTAAGATATGAGTTTATTTCTTGTGATGAATGATATAATATCTATAATATTGTCAAAATTGTTTATGCTTTGAATATTTATATCCATGCATCTAAATCTTTTTACGTAAACAAAATATGCACCATAATAATCTCGAAATTTGAGTACTAGGAGATTTGCGTGTACTAAGAGATAAATTAATGATTGGTCCCACAAAAGAAAAACAAAGAATGCATGGGTGCCTATTGGTCTGGACGTTGTGGAGCATCACATGCCTCTAGACCTCGGTACAGTCTTGGCAGCCGTGAGATTTGGTACGTGTTGGCTGCAACTTGCGACTTGCAATATCTTAATCTCAGATCTGGCCCTCGATCTGCTCCTCCTTATCCCGTCTTCTTCTGTTCTCCCGGTGAGTGCGTTTACAACGGCTCTATTTTCAGGTGTGATTTGACAACCTCCATCTTAAGTTTCAGAGAGATGGCTCTGAAAAGTTCCATTGCGTTTGTGTTTAGTTACCACAAGATCTTGATCAATTACTAACCTTGTTCTGCATGTAGCATTAGCTCACCAGAACTTTACTGCATGTGTAGTGTTTTACCTCCCCATGCTCCTCCGTGCCCTAGGGTTTGACAGCGCCGCCGGCCTCTCCGTCCATCGTCGAAGTCGTCGACGGTCACGAGGAGGAGCTCCAGATCCGGCAGCCCTCCCGACGCCAGCGGCCGCTTCCTCGACGCCGAGCAGTTGTTGTGTAGGCTGCAAATTGTTCTCAATGTCGAGCAATTTAGGTAATATTTGCATACATTCTTTTATTTGTCCGTAGCAACACATGGGTATTCTGCTAGTCATGGAAAACAAGTCACACAATAGAAGTGATGGGAAAAGAAAGCTGGTTCAAAATTCCCGCGAAAAAGAAGAAGATGGGCCAAGAAAGCTATCGCTCAAATTACTAGAAGAGATAACAAACAGATTCGCCGAGGAGCAAAGACTTGGCAGCGGTGCGTTTGGGGATGTTTACAAGGTACTATCTACTAGTAGTGCTTTCCAATTACAGACCTATATGTTGGGGAATATAAGATACATGCGGATGTAAATCCGGAGACGTTTTAGTGTGTTTTACCATCACTTATTTCTCTCTCTGATATTAGTGAGTAAGCATTTATACTAAGAATGGCTTGAGGATCACTGCCAGATATAAGCGATGAGCACGACGGGAATCACTGAGAATTTAGCAATCGATCGAACAAAAATGGAGTACTCTAATCAACATATAGTTGCTCTCAACCCTTCGAAAATAGCTTCCAAGAAAATCAATACTCTAGACTCTGGAGCTTCCAATCAACTCTGGAGCTTCCAATCAACTGTCGATAAAATTAAATGGTATACTTGTTGTCTAGGAGATGGTGTCCTCCAAGGTTATTTTCTTGGTTTTTTAACTTTCTTAATTTATAGGCCTACTGAAAGTTGAAAGCGGTGGGATCATGGAAAAGTATATGGCTAGGTCCACCGTGTGAACACAACTAGAATACACAAACCTAATTCAACAAGATTGAACAATATATACATACGCTTAATTTCCATGCTACAAATCCACACTAATTAACCTCTTTTAGAACATTAAAATTGTAGCATGGAGTAGAAGTACTATAATGATTACACTCTAGATATTTCTCGTTGAATTTATAGCGCGGAACGCACAGTCTTGACTTAGTTGCAAAAGAATTTGCACACCTTTTCGTCCCACAATTCTTCTATCTCTGGTTGTAAAACAAATAATAGCCGCCAAAGGCTATGAAATGAAATGCCAAATTTGGTTGGACGAAGAATGTGGACTAACTAAAGAGAACTAATACTTGTATTTTTTTGTAAAATTTCCAATTCTATTACTATGAGCATGAAAATCCAAGTTCGAGTATCATAAATTATGAAAGCTGTTGATTAGGGAGTTCTTGATGGAGAAGTGATTGCCGTCAAGAAGCTTCGTTTCATGCCAGGGATTAGCGACAAGCAGTTCGAAAATGAACTTGGACACCTTAGTAAGCTCAAGCATCAAAATATTGTGCAATTAGTTGGCTTCTGCGATGAGACAAAGAAAGTACTCGTACCATACGAAGGGCAAATGGTAAGTGCTGTAGAGATACACAGGGCACTCTGCCTTGAGTTTGTGCCCCACGGAAGCCTTGGCAAGTTTCTTTCCGGTATGTGGTGCTCTACAACGAATATGTTCTTCAGCATGTAATCAAAATGATCCTTTAAAATTTTCATTTTGAGACTACTTTTTGTTACTTTTCAGACCAACGTCTTGTGCATGATTGGCCCGTACGCTTCAAAATAATCAAGGGGATCTGTGAGGGATTAAACTACCTGCATGGATTTTTCGTTACGCATCTTGATCTAAAGCCAGAAAATATATTGCTAGATGAGAAAATGGAACCAAAAATTGCAGACTTTGGTTTATCAAGACTAATGTGTGGAGGAAACACCAAAATTACAATGAGTCCTCTAGGGACTGTGTAAGATTAATGTCTCCTTTGAACCTAATTTTTCAATCAGCTAAAATGGGTTTTCTTTACTCTCACTTTATCTGTACGATCATTTCTATTATCTTGCAGTGGATACATACCACCAGAATTCATAATCAACCAAGCAATCTCAACAAAGTATGACATATTTAGCTTGGGTGTTATACTTAAAAAGATAGTGAGCGGAGAAATGGACTACTACAGCATTGCTCACATGGACAACCAGGAATGTATTAAGCATGTAAGAATAAGTTCTTTGTTTATGTATATGAATATATTTGAATATATGCCGCTAAAAATATTTACTCTAAAGTGTCAGTAAAACACCACTCTGAAACATATTCCTTAAAAAATTTGCTACTCTATTTCCTTAACTTTTTTGCCACTCAGGAAAAATTGCGGTGGTGAGAAGTATGAAGAAATACGTTCTAGAAATGCGTTCTGCTTCACCGATGCCATTTTTCAAAATAGTATTTTTCCTAAAGGCTATCTTTTAAAGTGTCATACATATACACGCTTGTACTCTGTTTCGTTTTTGAAGGTACACAACTACTGGAAGAAAAAATTACAGGAGACACCGAGGTGTGCATCACTTGAAGTAGATTGCAAACAAGTCAGAGGTTGTATTGAGATCGCAGTAGACTGCACAGAGAAGGAACGAGAAAAAAGGCCTAAGATTGAGGATATTGTTCGTAAACTGAATGAGTTAAAAAGTCGTACGATTGGGGATATTGTTCGTAAACTGAATAAATTAGAAGTCAAGGAAAATGACTTACGGTGGCAGATAGAACAGGTACTGGCTGCCGTTCTTCCTAAGAAAACACCATCTGTAATTTCATTTCCAAACAAAGATTACGTGGTATCGAATTACCATAGATGAATTTGCCTTTTTGGGGGTCACATGTCATGCGCTACAGATATTTGATTATGAACGGGAATTTCAAATCCCACGTAAGTCCCCAGTTTACTATGGGGCCCACTGACATATGCTGAGGTACACCTAGATGGAAATACTTGGTTCGAGAAACGTTCTTTCTCACGTAGAAGTTAAAAAGGTGAAAACCATGATATGCAAATAACTTGAGCTATATCAATAAGGAGGCATGTTGCACTTACATGACCCCAATGGCTAGTTGGGAGGGAGGAGAGGTAAATATCCACACATCTATTAATTCCACGATACAACTCTTCCTGGTCTTCCACAGGCTAAATTGGCCCTAAAAAATGTCCACATATAGTATTTATTCCACTTAGAAATGTCTAGATAAAGTATGAAGTACTCTCCAGTTTCAAAATAGATGTTCTTTTAGTCTCAATAACTTTTCTCGTAATACTTTTTTTTACAATCAATATCATGGAGAACAATTCACAGAGTACAAGTGATTGGCCAAGGAAACTACCGCTCAAATTACTGGAAGAAATAACAAACAGTTTCGCCAAGGAGCAAAGACTTGGCAGCGGTGAGTTTGGGGCAGTTTACAAGGTACTATCTACTACTAGTACTTTCAAATTACAGACGTATATATTGGGAAATATAAGATGCATGCACATGTAAATCCAGAGATATTTTAGTGTGTTTCATCTTCACTTATTTCTCTGTCTGGTATTAGTGATTACACATTTGCACTGAGAGTGAATTTAGAAAACCACACCTCTTGTAATAGCGGTAACACTTTATCACAATTTTTTTCAGAGAACCACAATTTGTGTGTTAATATGTAACACTTTGCCAAATCGTTCATTTTAGAGCTCGTAACAGCCAAACTAACATATGGAATCCACTCGTTAGAGCTTACGTGGATGTTCACGTGGAAACTGTGGTGATGTGGACATGAAAAATTAAAAACTATGGTAAAATATTACCGCTGTCATGAAAGTTGTGGTTTCCTGAAATTTACTCTTACACTAATGATCTTTCTTGTTCTCATGACAATTATAGCATGGACATTGAGATAAATTTCCTCCGGTTATTTTCTTGGTTTTTTAACTTTCTTAATTTATATGCCTACTGAAAGCTGAAAGCGGTGGGACCATGGAAGAGTATATGGCTAGGTCCACATTGTGCACACAACAAGAATGCACAAACCTAATTTAACAAGATTGAAAAATATACACATATGCACTTTAATTTTCATGCTACAAGTCCACATTAATTAACCTCTTGTAGAACATTAATGGAGTAGAATTACTGTAATGACTACACTTTAGATTTTTTTTTGTTGAATTTATAATGCGGAATGCAGAGTCTTGACTTAGTTGTGAAAGAATTTGACACACCTTTTCGTCCCATACTTCTTCTATCTCTAGTTGTAAAACAAATAATTGCCGCCAAAGGATATGAAATGAAATGCCAAATTTGGTTGGACAAAGAATGTGGACTAACCAAATAGAACTAATACTTATATTTTCTGTAACATTTCAAATTCTATCACATGAGCATGCACATCCAAGTTCGAGTATGATAAATTATGAAAGCTGTTGATTAGGCAGTTCTTGATGGAGAAGTGATTGCTGTGAAGATGCTTCGTTCCATGCCAGGGGTTACCGACAAGCAGTTCGAAAATGAATTTGAACACCTTAGTAAGCTCAAGCATCAAAATATTGTGCAATTAGTGGGCTTCTGTGATGAGGCAAAGGAAGTAGTTGTACCATATGAGGGGCAAATGATAATTACTGTAGTGAAAAAAAGGGCACTCTGCCTTGAGTTTATGCCCCACGGAAGCCTTGGCAAGTTTCTTTCCGGTATGTGGTGCTCTACAACGAATATGTTCTTCAGCATGTAATCAAAATGATCCTTTAAAATTTTCATTTTGAGACTACTTTTTTTTACTTTTCAGACCAACGTCTTGTGCATGATTGGCCCGTACGCTTCAAAATAATCAAGGGGATCTGTGAGGGATTAAAGTACCTTCATGGATTTTCCGTTATGCATCTTGATCTAAAGCCAGAAAATATATTGTTGGACGAGAAAATGGTACCAAAAATTGCAGACTTTGGTTTATCAAGACTAATGGGCGAAGAAAATACCAAAAATACAATGAGTTATCTAGGGACACCGTAAGATTAATGTCTCTATTGAACCTAATTTTTCAATCAGCTAAATGGGTTTTCTTTACTCTCATTTTATCTGTACGATCATTTCTGTTATCTTGCAGTGAATACATGCCACCGGAATTCACAAAGAACCAAATAATCTCAACAGAGTATGACATATTTAGCTTGGGTGTTATACTTAAAAGGATAGTGAGCGGAGAAATGGACTACTTCAGCATTGCTGAGATGGTCGACCAGGAATGTATTAAGCATGTAAGAATAAGTTATTTGTTTATATATATTAATATATTTTTGAGTGTATGCTGCTAAAAATATTTACTCTAAAGTGTCAGTAAAACTCCCATTCTAAAACATATTTCTTAAAAATTGTGCTACTCTATTTTCTTAACACTTTTGCCACTCCGGAAAAATTGAAGTGATGAAAAGTATGAAGAAATACGTTTTAGCAAGGAGTGTTGTTTCACTGATGCCATGTCTACTATTTTTCCTAAACGCCATCTTTTAAAGTGTCATACATATACACGCTTGTACTCTGTTTCGTTTTTGCAGGTACACAACTACTGGGAGACAAAATTACAGAAGACGCCGAGGTACGTATCACTTGAAGTAGATTGCAAGCAAGTCAGGAATTGTACTATGATCGCAATAGAGTGCACAAAGCGGAACCGACGTGAAAGGCCTACGATTGAGCATATTGTTCGTAAACTGAATAAGTTAGAAGTCAAGGAAAATGACTCACGGTCGCAGCTGGAACAGGTACTGACTGCCATTCTTCCTTTTTCTTTTTTGAAGAAAACACAACCCGTACTTTCATTTCCAAACAACAGATTAAGTGGTATAGAATTACCATAGATGAATTTGCCCTTTTGGGGGTCACATGTCATGGGCTACAGGGGATTTCAGATCTCATGTGAGTCCCCAGTTTACTGTGGGTCCCACTGATGTATGCTGAGGTACGCCCAGATGGAAATACTTGGTTCAAGGGACGTTCTTTCTCACGTAGAAGTTAAAAAGGTGAGAACCCATGATATGCAAATAACTTGAGCAGATGATGATGAAGCAGATGGCCAAGCCGCCAAACGCCGACGGGGGCGACAAGAAGGGCGGCGACAACAAGATCCCTGTGCAGATCAAGGGGAACAGCAACAACGGTAGCGACAAGAAAGACACAGCGTATGCTGAGGTACACCCAGATGGAAATACTTATTCGAGAAACGTTCTTTCTCACATAGAAGTTAAAAGGGTGAAAACTCATGATATGCAAATAACTTGAGCAGATGATGCCGAAGCAGCAGATGGCCAAGCCACCGAATGCTGGCGGGGGCGACAAGAAGGGCGGCGACAACGAGATCCCTATGCAGATCGAGGGGAGCGGCAACAATGACAGGGGCACGAAAGACACAGCGTACGCTGAGGTACACCTAGATAGAAATACTTGGTTCGAGAAACATTCTTTCTCACGTAGATGTTAAAAGGGTAAAAATCCATGATATGCCAAATAATTTAAGCAGATGTTGATGAAGCAAATGGCCATCCCGCGGAACGCCGGCGGGGGCGACAAGAAGGGCGTAAGACGCAAACTATTTCCCTAACTAGTAATCGTGCACGTGCTCAACCAATGCATGTAAAATTTATATGAGTAAAAAAAATTTATGTTACTTGGCGGAGAATTCGGAAGCGGAAGCGAGGAGAAGAGGAGACGCGACCGTGAACTGCGAGTATAAATTCAGCTGTTTGGAAAAACTGCCTTCTGTCAGCCTTTTGCAATGTGTTGATGTTTCAGTACTCATTTTCTAAAATACTGTAGATTGTTTGGATCAACTAAAAGCTATATGTTTACTTTTCCACAGCCACAACAGTTTTTTCAGACAGCCAACCAACAACAGCTTTGTCAATAGCCACAGCTCCTCCTAAACCCACGCGCCCACCGTGAAGAAGTGCGTCCGGAAAACTGCCCTTTTTAGTTTCACCGGTAGTATCCATTTCCCGCCACCTGGTCACGCTTGCTGCACCGAGGTCCCTGCGCCCTTGTATCACTGAGTTGCCGGGCCCACGTAGAGGCTGCGGTATGTTTCCTCCGTTTGGGTACAGAAATGGGTCAGTTGCAGCAGCAGTCCTCATTCTTTTTGTTTATTTGAACCTGTTGGCTCCGTGTACACTCACACCAGTACATTCAGAGTCACAGGGCTTGCATGCTTTAGTTTCAGCTCCGGATTAGCACGATATTTGAGGAACCTTTTGTTTTCCCTTATTTTTTACGATCTTTTCGTATTCAAAGTAACTAGCTTTTTACGTGTATTTTGAAAGGAACCAGTTCAATTCCTGATACTTCATAGAGGTTAATTTGTCTCCGTCGTGGACTTTACGCTATGGAAGAAGATCGACGCATGTTCTTTATACCGTGGCGCTAGAGCTGTTTATTCCATCCACGTCTCACCAGCAGTGCTTGATTGCTCAAGATGCATGCTTGCTGCCTTTTGTGGATGAAAACGTGACGAGGAAGTTTAATCAATTTCCAACAAAAAGAAGAGAACGTTTGATCATTCTCTAATTATTTTGTTCCATTTTGGGGGAGAAAAAAAGGGGAAAGATTCCAACCGTAATGTTGACATGCATTGCCATGGCAATTGCGTGGTTACATAACGTAACTGAGTGATAAAAGTTATGCGTTAACTTGTTTTGGATATGCATGTCAAAGTCATCAAGTCTCATTCAAAGAACTTATCTTATACTACAGTGTTGATTAATTCAGAAAACCTAATCAATTCGTGGATGTAATGGATATATTTGGACATACCTATAGTAAGGAACAATGAAACGCCCAACAATAATACGTAATTGGCTAAGTTTAATCGAACACACCTATCACATGTTATGGTATGATATTTTCAAATTTGGACAATGTTATCTCTGGTGGTTCAGCCTTAATCTAGAATTATTTGTTGATCCGCGTGATTGTTCGGTTAACAACAACAACCACCACTTTTATAACGACCAACAAGCCTTGAAGAGGCGAAAGCTTAGGTATGTTGGGTTAGGTTACCTCGCACATCTTTGATTGTCTGCTTCCTTAACTGCACGCGAAAATATCCCGTGTACATGAGCACTTGTGTGCAAATCTCAAAGTAGTATGAAAAGCATACGTACAATTTTCAAAATAACTATTTTAGAAAATACTACTAAATAAAGATAAGTTATACATCCATGCAAAATTTCAAGTTTGAAATTTATAGAGTTACATAAGCTGCTTGGTTTGCAGCCAAAATTTAGCTACCAAAATTTTGACAATGCCAAACATTGGCAACTTTCTTGGACTATTTCAAAGATTGGTGAGGCAATTTTGTAGCCATCTAGAATCCAACCTTTTAGACTTTCCCAAACATTGAGCAGTCAAAATTTGACTGCAAATTAACCGAGCATTCTCCTATACTTAGCGAGATAAAATAACTAAAAAATATGCCACATTTGAGCAACCCTATTAGCTTCTCCAAAGCCCAAAACATTTGCAGGTAATAGACCCAAAACTACAAGAATGGCAAACCATCTATGGGCCGTTCGTATGCTCTCAGACGACACGGCCCAGACCGTTGCAGCCATGTACAAGTACGTACTCCTAGATCTTTGCGAGTAAGTTTAAATGGAAATAGTTCCGAGGAGTCGGAAACATTCAAAGCCTCCTGGCTCCGCTACCCAAGGATGATCTGATCCATCCATCCATCCACATTCCTCTGCCTCTGAGACAGACTCCTGCATCCAATGCAAGTCGTAGTAAATAGATTTGTCGAGTCACTTTAACTCGTCCTGCATTCCTGCTGCTGCTGCTAAGCATTTATTAGTTGAGCAAATGTGATAATCTCCCATTCAGTGAGGGCCACGATTTTTAAAAATAAAATTAGCCACTCTTTTCTATGTTGCTGTTTAATCTGATAGAGGCCATGACATTTAGCTTATGTTTCTCTAATCCTGGTATTTTTGTTCCCTGTGTTTCAAACAAGCTGTGAGTGGAAATAAAGACATCATGGAGCTAATAGAACAAGAACTGACTGTGTATTGTTCTTCGATTTACACCGGTTCAGAACGGCTAATCGCATGAATTTTCCGGTGCAGGAACAACTGTTACCGGGTCAATCCGGGTCAATCCATCGTCCTAGACGAGCAGGTTCAGAGCACAGGTGGCCGATGCATCAAATTGTTGTGCACAACGGTAGCTGAGGGGTACTGATCAGAGTCTATCATCTGCAATCATTGAATTGGCCTGACGATGCTCACCACAAGTTGCATCACCCTCTCTCACAGGTTCATAATTTGTGGCAGCAGGGGCCACTGAGGACCATGATCTTTGGACAAAATTTTACTACAACCCAAACTGCAGAAAAACTCTGAATAATCTCTGGTCTCATCTGGTCTCTCCTTTCCACCGCTGCTTCTCTCTGCTATCCAGAGATCTCATGCCCCTCTTTTTCAGCTACAGGCTTACTGACCTGATGAGTGGTACAAGCCTTGATCAGGAGAGATCGACGTCATCATTTCGAGCAATGCCTAGCAGTAGAATTTTTTGATTCACATCCAACGATTGGAAATATAGGCTGTAAAAATGTTTTGATTTCAAGGGTTTTGTGATAGCTGAGCGGCTGCGAAAACGTTGGTTACCAGAAGGAAGCCGGTCGGTTTAACAGTATACAAATAAATCACCAGAAAATGTGATGTGTTGTTGAGGGGAAGAGCAAGTCTTTCAAAGGTTTTAAAATTGTTGATTACTGAAAAGAAGAATAGAAATGATGTGTTTTCCGATAATGAACTAATATATTTACATAATACAACTGCAAGCTGCACAATGAAGTATATTCCAAGTAACTCCTGACATAGTCAAGTTATTAATTAATAAAGATCAATCTAACGAGCAATACGTAAAAAGTAAAATCATCGAACTCAACAACGATCATCGATTACTAGACTAGGATTCTTTATTTTTATATGAAAAATCTAATAATTCGTTATTGACTATAAAGAAAAATGAATCACTAGCTACTATATAATGTAGATCCTTCACGAGGTGCTTAGGAAAATAGACATATTTTTTCTTGCTATGTAGGATAGAACGGTGGTTTTCTATAGCACAAAGGCCACTTTACATTGAAGGATTTTCATAGGAATTTTATAAGATTTTAATCCACATGAATGTTTTCTTATAGAGGCATCTTGGATCAAAGGAATGAGACCACAAAACTCCTGTAAATTGTATTCGTACACCCTAATTCTATAGAATTCCTAACAAGAGGTTAGACCTCATGAATTTTTTTTATATGTCTTGCATTCATCTCATCTCTCTTCAAACTTTTGGCAAAATTCCTTTGTAGCATCAAAAGAGTCATGTTTGTAAATTTCTGTATTTTGGTTTTCTATAGGATTTATGAAGTCATGGCATCTTAATCATACATTTTTCCTTTTTTTGGTTTTAGAATTATGTGTTTCCGTGTTTCATAGAGACCTTGATGTATAACTAGTACTTAATAGTAGAATCTTGCATTAGAGTATGGGTGCCTCATAGTTCATATTTTTTTTAACCATCTTGTATTTTTAAAAATAATAGAAGAGAAAGCTCTCTCAACCTCTATACTCAAAGATATACACTTACAGTATATGTCCTAATTAATTGAGTGGATTATTTATTGTCACATGTCTGACATGATTCCTTGATCTAAAGTTCTTTGTTTTTCCTAAGAAACCAGATCAAAAATCCTTTGTTAAATTGTCACATGTCTGGTATGCTTCCTTGATCCAAAGTTCTTTGTTTTTTCCTGAAAAACAAGATCCAAAGTTCTTTGTTAAATTAATAATGTGGGAGCTCCTAAACATCAGACCTCCGACCGGAAAACCTCCTACATCGTTGGATCAAACTTTATCCCAGTGTCCTCCGCACCCTCCTCTATCTCGTTTGCGTCCTCCGCACCCTCCTCTCTCTCTCTCTCTCTCTCTCATGCGTCCTCTTCTTTTCTGTGCCACAAAAGAGATCAATCTTCAATTTTAGGAGATCCAGACCCGCGTATTGGAGCCTGAATATTTTTGCAGAGGGAGAGAGAAACGAGGCAACGGGAGAAAAATAAGGGAAACGCGCTGGTGGTGGACATGTGGGTGTCAGAGAGTGCGTCCGACGCGACACAGCAATCGGACGTAAGACGCAAAAGAAAGACAAAGAATGCATGGGTGCTTATTGGTCTGGACGTTGTGGAGCATCACATGCCTCGAGACCTCAGTGTCCAGTCAGTTTTTAAAACCAAATGATTCGTCTTGGCTGCCATGAGATTTGGTTCGTCTTAGCTGCAGTTTAATCTAGCCACGACTTGCGACTTGCGACTTGCGACTTGCGACTTTGCGACTTGCAATATCTTAATCTCAGATCTGGCCCTCAATCCTGCCTCCGCGTTAACCACATTTAGGGGCCGTTCCTTTGTTCTGGACCAAGCGGGTCCTAAAGGGCCAAGCTGCTCCTCCTTATCCCTTCTCGCTCTGATTGCATCATTTACATATACATCGCACTGCAGGTCGCCTTCTTCTGTTCTCCCGGCGAGCGCGTTTTCACGGCTCTATTTTCAGGTGTGATTTGACAACTTCCATCTTAAGTTTCAGATGGCTCTGAAAAGTTTCATTGCATTTGTGTCTAGTTACCACAAGATCTTGATCAATTACTAACCTTGTTCTGCATGTAGCATTAGCTCACCAGATCTTTACTGTATGTGTTGCATAAGCTAGTGTTTTACCTCCATGTTTCTCTTTTATATCGGTTACTAATTTTGTACGCTGATAGTTATAAAAGCTCTGCGAGGTCGAGTGGCGGAAGACAAGCTATCAGTTGCTCGTAACGATTACTTCTATAGGACTTCTTATCTCTATGTAAAAGGATATAATCAATTTGTATATTATTTTGAGAGGAGTCTCGTCAATGTTGCCCACCTAGATCCACCATCGCCAACCGCTACAGCTACTCCTGTTCCTATCCCTCTTCCACTCCCCTTACATAAATATATCTACCACCGCCAACCTCCTCCATGCCATTGACCACGAGCCGCAGCCGCCCTCCTCCCGCTGCCGACTTCCTCGTAGCCTACTCCTGTCGCCCTTTGCTGAGATCTGATTCATCCTCCCGTCGACCTTAGGCTCCTTCTACTGCGTCTCCATCGCCCCTTCGTCCCAAAGCTCCTCCACGTCCTAGGGTTTGACAGTGCCGCCGGCCTCTCCGTCCATCCTGCTGGCGTGGGCTTCTTCCTCCACTGGAGTCGCGGACGCCACCATGGTCGCCATCGTCGAAGTCATCGCCGATCATGAGGAGGAGCTCTAAATCCGGCAGCCCATCGACGTCGTTAGCTGCTTCCTCGATGCTGAGCAGTTATTGTGTAGGTTGCAAATTGTTCTCAAGGTCGAGTAATTTAGGTAATATCTCCATATATTCTTTTATTTTTCCATAACAACTTTCAGGTATCTTGCTAGTCATGGAAAATAAGTCACGCAGTACGAATGATGGGCCAAGAAAGCTACCGCTCAAATTACTAGAAGAGATAACAAACAGTTTCGCCAAGGAGCAAAGACTTGGCAGCGGTGCGTTTGGGGATGTTTACAAGGTACTATCTACTAGTACTACTTTCCAATTACAGACCTATATGTTGGCGAATATAAGATGCATGTGTGTAAACCCGGAGACATTTGAGTGTGTTTTACCTTCACTTATTTCTCTCTCTGGTATTAGTCATTAAGCATTTATACTGAGAATAAATTTCAAAAAATCATAACTCTCGTGATAGCGGTATCATTTGACCGCAACTTTTGTTTTTTTAAAGAACCACACTTTGTACGCTACTAATATGTACACTGTGTCTAAATCATTCATTTTGAAGTTCGTATCAACCAAACTGATATATAAGACCCACTTGTCAGAACTTACATAGACGTTCATGTAGAAATTGTTGCTGACATGAACATGAGACCCACCTGTCAGCCTCTCTCTCTCTCTCTCTGTTTTCCCCTTCTCCTTCCTCTCATTTCTCTCCGTGGTCATGGCCACGCCGCTGGCCTCCCTTCTTCAGCCTTCTCCCTCACTCTCTCACCGTTATAGCTGGGCAGCGAGCTCCTGAATATGGGATGAAGCCCTACCTGTGCTTCCGGCGGCATGCACGACGACGCGCGTGCACGAGCTCCCGGATCTGAGTGCGCTCCCCGATCCGCAGGTGTCCGACTCCGGCGACTCGTCCTCGCACTCTATCCTGGGCATCGAAAACGTGCGCCACAAGGGCTCATGAGGCGGCTACAGCAATGGCGGCGCAGGCCCCGCGGCCGATGAAGGTACAGCTGGAACTCTTTGCTCGGAACGGGTTGGTGCCGCCGCCGATGGAGTTTTTTCGTGCGCCGCTCCCGGACACGACGTCCCAGCAGCACTGTTCCGTCCCGAGCTCGTGAAGCCCCGCAGTCGCGCACGTGCTGTAGAGGCCAGCGCCGCATCCGCCCTCCAGATCCCCAATTCCCCATACATGCTCGTCCCGAGAGAAGATCCCACAACACAGATGCGATCTCATATAGCTGCTCAATGGGTTGATGAGCACTGGCACATATAAGCGATGAGCACGACGGGAATCACTGAGAATTTAGCAATCGATCGAACAAAAATGGAGTATTCTAATCAATATATAGTTGCTCTCAGCCACTCGAAAATAGCTTCTAAGAAAATCAATACTCTAGACTCTGGAGCTTCCAATCAACCGTCGATGAAATTGAATGGAATACTTCTTGTCTAGGAGATGGTGTCCTCCAAGTTGCTCGGTGCAGTAGTAGGCCGGGGGATGTCTGGTCAGCGAGACAGACATAAAGGAGAAGGAGGCGGCCCGACGTCGGAAATGGCGGGGCGGAGGAGGACCCACGTGGCAGTTTTTTTAAGATGAGAGGAAGAGGAGAGGACGAAGATGATGCTGATGGGTGGGATCTATCTTATTTTCTCCATGTCAATTTGGCTATGTAGCACTTCTTCACCATGTGACCACTTACGTATGAGCCGTATATGTCAGTTTGGAGCTTTAAAATGGAGAGTTTGGACATATTATTATGAATTACTCCCTCCATCTCATAATATAAGGCATATTTTAATTGGTTAAAACAATGTTTTGATCATCAATGACTATTAATATATGGTTTATGTGGACATATTATTATGAATTACTCCCTCCATCTCATAATATAAGATGTATTTTAATTGGTTATTAAAACAATGTTTTGATCATCAATTACGCTATTAATATATGGTTTATGTGATATAAAATCACAATCATAAGTAAATACTTTTAAATATGAATCTAATGATATCAATTTTATGTTACATAAATCACATGTTAATGGAGTAATTGTTGGTTAATATGTTATCTTAACTAACCAAAATATACCTTACATTATAGGATGGAGGAAGTACTTCAGAAACTAGAGTTCTTTAAAAAATATTAAAAATTATAATGAAATGTTACCTCTACCATAAATTTTATGGTAGTTTCCGAAATTCACTCATATACTAAACGATTCTTTCTTGTTATCATGACAATTATAGTATGGACATTATGATAATTTCGTTGATTATTTTCTTGATTTCCTACTTTCTTACTGAAAGTTGAAAGCAGCGGGATCACGGAAAGGGTATATGGCTAGGTCCACCGTAAGCACACAACAAGAATGAACAAACCTAATTCAACAAGATTAAACAATATATATGTATACGCATTTTAATTTTCATGCGACAAGTCCACACTAATTAACCTCTTTTAGAACATTAAGATGGTAACATAGAATATATTTTTTTGAGAGTTCTTTTTTTTAGAGTAATGGTAACATAGAATATAACTACTCTAATGACTACACTCTAGATCTTTTTGATAAATTATAATGCGGTACACACAGTCTTAACTTAGTTGTGAAAGAATTGACACACCTTTTCATCTCATACCTCTTCTATCTCTGGTTGTAAAACAAATAATAGCCGCCAAAGGCTATGAAATGAAATGCCAAATTTGGTTGGACGAAGAATGTGGATTAACCAAATAGAACTAAATACTTATTTTTTTTTACATCTCAAATTCTATTACTATGAGCATGAAAATCCAAGTTCGAGTATGATAAATTATGAAAGCTGTTGATTAGGGAGTTCTTGATGGAGAAGTGATTGCCGTGAAGCAGCTTCGTTTCATGCCAGGGATTATCGACAAGCAGTTCGAAAATGAATTTGATCACCTTAGTAAGCTCAAGCATCAAAATATTGTGCAATTAGTGGGCTTCTGCGATGAGACAAAGGATGTACTTGTACCGCACGGAGGGCAAATAGTAAGTGCTGTAGAGATACACAGGGCACTCTGCCTCGAGTTTGTGCCCCGATGCCTTAGCAAGTTTCTTTCCGGTATGTAGTACTCTACAACGAATACGTTCTCCAGCATGTAATCAAAATGATCCTCCAAAATTTTCATTTTGAGATTAATTTTATTTACTTTTGCAGAAAAATATCTTGTACATGATTGGCACGTACGCTTCAAAATAATTAAGGGCATCTGTGAGGGATTAAACTACCTCGATGGATATTCCGTTATGCATCTTGATCTAAAGCCAGATAATATATTGCTAGACGAGAAAATGGTACCGAAAATTGCGGACTTCGGTTTATCAAGACTAATGGGTGAAGTAAATACCATTATCACAATGAGTCGTCTAGGGACACTGTAAGATTAATGTCTCCTTTGAACCTAATTTTTCAATCAGCTTAATGGGTTTTCTTTACTCTCACTTCATCTGTACGATCATTTCTATTATCTTGCAGTGGATACATGCCACCTGAATTCATAAACAACCAAATAATCTCAACAAAGTATGACATATTTAGCTTGGGTGTTATACTTAAAAAGATAGTGAGCGGAGAAATGGACTACTTCAGCATTGCTGATATGGGCAACCGGGAATGTATTGAGCATGTAAGAATAAGTTCTTTGTTTATATATATTATATAATATGTTCACATATATGCCGCGAAAAATATTTACTCTAAAGTGTCAGTAAAACTCCACTCTAAAACATATTCCTTCAAAGTTTTGCTACTCTATTTCCTTATAAGTGTTTTTGCCACTCCGGAAAAATTGACGTGATGAAAAATATGAAGAAATACGTTCTAGAAATGAGTGTTTTTTCACCGATGCCATCAAAATAGTATTTTTCCTAAAGGCTATCTTATAAAGTGTCATACATATACACGCTTGTACTCTGTTTCGTTTTTGAAGGTACACAACTACTGGGAGAAAAAATTACAGGAAACACCGTGGTATGCATCACTTGAAGTCGATTGCAAACAAGTCAGGAGTTGTATTGAGATCGCAGTAGCCTGCACGGAGCCGGACCGACAAAAAAGGCCTACCATTGAGGATATTGTTCGTAAACTGAATAAGTTAGAAGCCAGTGAAAATGACTCACGGTCGCGGATAGAACAGGTACTGCCTGCCATTCTTCCTTTTTCTTTTTTGAAGAAAACACCATTCGTACTTTCATTTTCAAACAACAGATTACGTGGTATAGAATTAATATAGATGAATTTGCCTTTTTGGGAGTCACATGTCATGAGCTACAAATATTTGATTATCAACGGGGATTTCAAATCTCACGTAAATTCCCAGTTTACTGTGGGGTCAGTGCTGAGGTACACCCAGATCAAAGTACTTGGTTTGAGCAACATTCTTTCTCACATAGAAGTTAAAAAGGTGAAAACCCATGATATGCAAATAACTTAAGCTTTATCAATGTGGAGGCACATAGCACTATCATTGTTAGAGAAACGACAGGCAAAATAAAAATAAGATCAATAACGGAGGCACTGTTTTTACGTGGAAAATCTTGTGGCAAAAAATTTAGAGGGCACAACGGTGATCTTCACTATATTGGAAGAGTTTACAAAACACATGAACTAAAAGTGAGATTGATATCGCGTCCGTATAGCATACAAAAGGTATTAATAACAGGTGGCATAAGGTGACTCGAGTCATATACGGAATAGAATCTGTCTTGTAGAAGAATCCATACTATTATGGAAACAATGAGTTCAAGATACAACAGTGGACGATCATACTTCAATGATGCCTACCAGTCTCCACTCTGACAGATCTCGATCTCTCCACTTAATAATTCAGATCATATATCAACATATATAACCCTATATATGACCCTAATGTCTAGTCTTGAGGGAGAAGAGGTAAATATCCACACATTATTAATTCCACCACATAACTCTTCAAGTCTTCACTTTATATTAGAAGATAATTCTCTCTTTGTATCTGTACTCGAAGATGCACACACTACAAATTATTACAAACTTATTACTAAAGACGAGAACGCACACTGACAAGCTAGCCACATAGGAAATGAAACAACTCAAATGTAACATACCCTGTTACCAAGGCACTTTAATAAAAAGAATATCTCTTCGCTCATAGCGACGATACATAGGAAGGCCCTTGTGTGGCGTCTTTTCTAAAAGGAACTAGCATGGTGCCGTGCGGAACGTTTTGAATATTTTTATTTTTAGGGTCAACTATAGTGTGTGATATTAGACCAGTATGAAAAATAAAAGTTCAGATCGTGAGTCAGTCGGCCTATCATTGTGCTAAGCCGGTAGGTTGTTTGTACATGATATTAGATCACTTGAAAATAAAGTTTAGATCATGATTAACTAATCATTTGTATGTGATATAAGATTGGCATATGGAATTAAGATTCATACCACTGGTTGTTGATATTAGATCAATACGTAGCCTTAAAGCTTACGTAGCTTTTTTTATGAGGTGCAAAATTACAAATCTCTATCAGTTACACACTATTAATGGTTAGATTTAGTTATGACGATCTATTAGTTATGGTCTATTAAAAATAAGGGCCCAACTAATCAATGACCGGCTGATGTTTATGTATAGTTTATGAGGATTTATTGATTGTGATCTATTTAGGTACAATTATAAAGATCAATGGATGTGATATGTTTAGGTACAACTATGAAGATATATTGGTTGTAATCTGTTTAGGTATCGTTATGATGCTCTATCGACTGTGTTCTGTTTAGGTACAATTATGAAGATAAATCTACTCTGATCTGTATATACAAGTATGAAGATCTATCGATTGTGGTCCAGTAATAATAAGATCATGCACTAAGTTAATGGCCTTATGTTTTACTTTTTGTAGAAATTTCAAACCTATATGTTTTTATCATACTGTACTTTTAATATATAATAGATTGACAGATGCCTCCATATAACATAGTGATGGCAAAAGAACGTCCCTACTGAGTTAAACCTAAAAATAGTGTCTACATGGAACGATCAATGTCTCTCTCTCTACGTCCACTTTTAGCCAGTAGCCAAAAGCATCATTAATTTATGCTCTGACCCGAGTAGCATGAGGCACATGAAATCCCGTGTGAATTAACAAGGACCACCTTGCAAGGCTAAATACTCTTGTGTAACCCATAGCAAAGTAGTACCATGAGGGAAAGGTGAAACGAATCCCCAATAGGTAGTGAAATAGAACGTGAAACCGTTTTGAGCTCCCAAGTAGTGAGAGAGGAAAGTGATCTCTGACCGTGTGCTTGTTGAAGAATGAGCTGGCGACTCATAGGTAGTGGCTTGGTTAAGGGAACGAAACCCACCGAAACCGTAGCGAAAGCGAGTCTAAGGACGATTATCATTGCTTGTGGACCCGAACTTGGGTGATCTATCCATGACCATCACTACTCTTTGTTTCTCATTCACTCAAACCCTTAATCTACATGTGGAAGATGGGAGGAGCTCATGTTGTCTTCCTTCAGCGCTGTTCGGATGCGCTTAGCATTTCCCTTTTTTGATGTCATAAGATTCAATGAAAGATCACACAAAAAAGAAATTTCAACTAATAAGAACAAGCTTTCAATAAATTGATAAATTTAGCTTTCCAATAGTTTTTAGACGAACTCTCAAGAATCTTGGACTAAGACTTCCACTACATCAAATCTAAGTTTCACAAAAATGAATCACATATTTATTGAATTTCATGCACCAAACTAGTTCACCCAAAAATCTAAACTAAGTGGATAGGGCTAGACGTCATACGCCAAACACTTGCCCTCATATCTATGCTCCTTTGGAGCTATGGCGTGCAAGCAAAAACGGGGATAGGACGCAATTATTTATTGCATTATCTAGGTTTTGAACCTAAAATCTCTTGGTTGTAAGCTATATGTGCCTAACCACTTCACCAAAGAGTCTAAGTTGACAAAAAAAAGATGACAATATATTTTAATACTTCCTCTCACATCTAGACTTGTCCAGATCTTAGACGTGGGATAAATATAGACCGTATGAACTCGAGACCTCTCGTGGGAAGCTAGGTTCAGTAGCCAACTCACTCTCAGAGGAGATGAGACGCAACAGAGCAGTACAAGGAGGTCTCATCGACGGTCGCGTTGGTCACATGGGCGTAAGGGAGAGGATCGATGCAAGACGGCCATTGCCGAAGTAGATGGATGGTGCACGGGTGTGATCAAAGGACAAAAGGAAAGGTACCGGAGGAAAATTTGTGCTGGCTGGGAAGAACATCGAAAGGGACATGAGGCAAGAAGCTCTGGCCCGTGGAGGACCAAAGAAAGAGAGAGAACAAAAATCAAAGAGATTAAAGGTTCGAAGATGAGACACGGGGTACAGCACATCTGCATGCAGGCGCATGAAGGATTACGAAACAGGTCTTTCGGTGGGCTCCACCTCTCTTTTGTGTGATTAAAAGCTTGATTTGTTGTAACAGTAAGCTTAAGGTTAAATTAGTAGAAAGCAAAAACTTTAATTCTTGTAGTAAAAAGTTTGCATGTACTAGTTGAAAGCTCCAACTTTTTTCTAGTAGAAAGCTTATTAGGAACTAGTTAAAACCTTTTTTGTTCTAGTAGAAAGCTTGTTTTGAGGTCAAATTATTCCGACAGTAGCACTGTCAGAATTAACCGCGCGTGCGGACGACCGCAAATCACAGCCCCCCGAAGGATTAAGAGGCTTCATCTCCTAGGACCATAGCCAGGGCCGTTATTGTCTTTCCGGAGGTTTAGGGATAAATTTCAAACAGTAGACCTGATTGTAGACTGAATATTAATAATATTAGAAGAAACTCACGCGTTGCTGAGGGCGCAACGGAGGTTTCATGTAAAAGTAACTATTAAAAGGATGACAGTGGAGTTAAAAAAAAGAACAACATTTATGAGCAACAGAAATAATGCAATGCTAAAAGAAATTTTAGCTAAGACAGAGATAGGCTTGAAGCTATAAAGAAATGTTAAGTGTTTGCTTCAACCCTTATAAAAGGCGTCGGATCCTAAGAAAGTTTTCTTAGTAGTGTACATAAATTAAAGATGTTAACATATGAAAACCTGTTAGCCTACAAATATAGAAAATTCAAGAAGGTGAAAGGTTAGGCAACCGCTAGGCTATTCGTCTCCCAACCGAGCCGAGTGAGTAAACAAGGAAAATGTAGAGGCATGAAGTGAGCACCAATTGGAGGAAGCCAAACCTGAGAGGAAATCTATACCTCTCAACATCATCTAAAGGCTGAGAATAAAAATAATGATGTGGCTTCATCGTAGAGCAGGAAAATTAAGTTAGTGGATCCCTTTCCAGGCTGGGCCCTAGACTGTCGCCCTTCTTGCTCTGGCGTAGGGAGCAATGCGCAAGGAGCAGACGAGCTGACTGGCAGGGAAGCGCTCTACCGTGATGCGCATGAAGAGACGCACGGTGGAAGAGCAACAACCAATAGGGCAAATTAATAAGGCTAATGCATCGGCAGCAATCATAGGAACACTTCAGCGAGGCGACAGGCAATCACAATTGCACATGCATGGCAAATTGGCTTGATTTTGTGGCTGAAAAAAGGAAGTACTGAACGGAATTTGGACCCATCTTTTTGTGGGAAAAGAAAAATCTGATCTGCTGATCGAAGAACCGATCTATTTGATCACAATAGAAAATCTAACTCGTAAAGCGCAGCCCCCTCAGGAGACTAGGAGATTGAATCATGTACAGAATTTGGTGGAAGCTAAGTTCAGGAGTGAACTATCTTACCGTATTTAATTACACGCATTGAATTAGTTTATCCAAAAAACTAAACAGGGAAGACTAGATCCTGGAGATTCAATCATCTCCTAGGGCAACGCGCATCCGAATTTGGTGAAAGCTAGGTTCAGGAGTGAACTCTAGCTTGACACCATATTTAATTACATGCATCGAACCAATTTACCCAAAACTCAAATCAAGAGAAGAGGATCAGATATTATACCCAACAACATTGAACACCTAACCTCCTGATATTTAAGCTTTTCACTACAGTAATTTCAACTTTCTATTATATGAATCAAGAGCGCAACTATATAGATAAGAGCTTTCAACTACATGACCAATAGTTTGTAACTTTTCAAAATCAAGCTTTCCAACGTTTCAAAAATTAAGATGCAAATTCAGTTTTCACCGATCACATACATCAGATTTCAACATCAAAATTCGGGCAAAAAACGAAACAAATCGAGAAAAACACCTAGAACTATCTCATCCTCACATTTCCCTACCTCTTCCTAGATTTTCCAAGCCGCCGTCAGTAGTGGGCGGACGTGGCGGCGTGTGGGGTTTGGGCAGTGGCTCCTCTCATCAACGGGGAAGGTCGCCGGCGACCTCATCGCTGCTGGAAGTGCGACATGGCGGCCGTTTAGCGACCTGCGCCGCTTATAGCAGATGGTCTGGGGAGGGCGGCCGACACCGTTTGAGGGAGGAGAGAGAAGCAAGGAGAGTATTCCGTGCTGAGAGAGAGAGAGGGATCGGTTGTTCTGGGGAACAAAGAGAACGAAGAAGTAAGGTAAAATGAGCCATTGCATCGCTGTTAAAGGTAAGAACTGTCGGGCCCCACAGGCTAAGTTGGGCCAAAAAATGTCCACATAGAGTATTTATTTTACATAGAAATGTCTACATAAAGTACGTAGCACTCCCCAGTTTTAAAATAGATGTTCTTTCGGGCTCTACGATTTTTCTCAAAATATTTGTCTTTCTATATTTTTAATATAGTTTTATTTATTTTGTTCCTATTTACCCTTCATCAATATCATAACAAAGGCTAATTACTCATGGAAAGGATAAAGAGAGATGGATATAAAAATAATCAAAGGGTAATACTGATATTTCATTTCAACTCTTAGTTCTTATGTCCAACTTCAAAAATTACATCTATTTTAAGACGGAAGTAGTACTCTAGAAAACACATGACAAATTTGGTTAACAACTTATTTCTGTTATTATGTTCTTGATAGTTTCAGGATGGACAATGCATCCTTCCCAAGAGAGACATCTTGGAGAGGCCTTCTCCAGGTTGGTATCCCATTAGCGCTAGTGGGCGCTGCTTATTCCTATTTACTTGCTTTGCATCGAAATGGTCCCATGAGATATCTAGAAACCATAACTCCGATGTTTTCTCCCTGTGTTGGGATTTTATTCTTGGGTTACCATCTCCTCCTATAAATACTTGTCGTTCTAGCATCTTACATACAAAACGGGGTACAACTGCAGAAGATCGTAGTACTCTCAGTCCCGTCGAACACGTTGCTCATGTACTCTATTTAGCTTGCGATGACATGGGTCTCAGATAATACATATTGGTCAATATCAGCTATGCAACACTGGTAGTTAATGATATTGGTAACACAACTCGGTCGGAAGAAAATAAAAAAAGTTTAGTTATTCATGGTATAATCAATGGAAGGTATACAAGGAAAAATGAAGGAAAATAGTAAACGCGCAACTATTTTAAACCATCTATTTCTTTTGATCTAATTAACGTAAATTGATATGGCGACCGCTACAAATCGGCATGCCTATTTGTGCATGCCGATCGGCACAGTACACAGCCATTGGATTAGACGGCAAGATTAGCAATAAACATGATTAGCTAAATTTACGGGAAACATTTTTAGTGACTATAGGAAACAATTGTAGTGATAATATGAAACATCGTCGGCTCCTTCTGTTAATGCAATATGGAAACATTTATACAGCGAGAGGGAAACACTTTACTAAACCTTGCGCAACAAAATTTTCAAACCAATAAAACAATGGAAACACATGTTGTAGATCCTATTTTTAAGGAAACTGATCCCGAAATTTTAGGGAACAAACTACGAATTTAATTAGTTTAATTGACGATTGAATTGGCCAGAGTAGATATGCGTGGAAACATTGTTGTCGTGATACAGAAACATATCGTTAAGACAAAGGCAACAAACTTGTTGAACCAATGCAACACACGTCGTAGATCCAATTTTACAGAAATAAAATTGGTTTAATTGATTTCTTTCATCTACGCTTTTTGTCTCCTGTACAACAAAGAAATGCTTCCTATACAACAAAAAAATGTTTCATGTGCGTGTTCTCAGTGATGTCTACGTTTTTTGTCTCCTGTACAACAAAAAATGCTTCCTATACAAAAAAAAATGTTTCATCTGCGAGCGAGGCGTGCGAGGCGGACTTGGGCACGGAGCTTGACGACGGCGAGCCCTGCAGCTGCCTCAACGACGAGGACGGGGTGGTGGTGGATGACGACGGCTTCTCGACGACGGCCGCGTCGGAGGAGTGGTCTGAGGCGGTGATCCGCAGCCTCGACCGGACGGCGCCGTCCACCGACCGTTTCTTCTTCGATCTGCAGGGGCCGGCGGCGACCAACTCCATCCTGGCCGCGACGGCCTCGGCCTCCTCCTCGCCGGCGGCCAGGACAGCACCACCGGCGACCGCGGCCCCTATCCAACCATGCCGACCCCTATCCAACCATGTCGACCCCAAAATCCTCTGTTTTTGCCCCCGCCGCCCCTGTTGGTTTGGCCCGCCGAGCATGAATCCTCGCTCGTGAGCCGCCGGCGCGTCTCCCTAACGCGTTCTCGCACGAGACGCCGCCGCCGCCGTTGCCCCTCCTTGCGCGAGCCGTCGCCGCCACCCCTCCTCGTGAGAGCCACCGCCTCGGCCCTTGTCCGGCCCCGTTGCCTGTCCATCCTCACCGCCAGCTTCCACGCTGACCTCCGCCCTGTCTTCGCCTTCCTCACCGACGACCTCGGCGTCCCGGACACCGCGTACCGCCACGCCGTCATCAAGTGCCCGTGTGTCCTCGCTTGCAGCCTACGCGACCAGCTCCGCCCCGTGCTCATCTACCTCACCTCCGCCGCCTGGGCTTCCGTGACAACCGGGCGCTCGCGTTCCAGGACCCCATCCTCCTCGTCTCCAGCGTCGAGCAGATCATGGCGCCCAAGCTGGAGTTCCTGGCCAGGCTGGGCATGTCGAGGGACGACGTCGTGGCCATGGTGCTCGGGTGCTCGGCCCTCTTTACTTTTAACATCGAGCGCAACTACAAGCCCAAGTTGCGCCGCCGCCGAGGCCGGCGTCGCGCTGCCGCTGCCGGACATGCTCAAGGCCACCGACGACGAGTTCAAGGAGATGCTCGATCGCCGGCTGAGCAGGCCAACACGCCATTTGATCGATTTGGATCTGAGGCGGTGATCCGCAGCCTCGGCCGGACGGCTGCTGTGTGCCAACGCGGCAGCGTCCAGCCCGGTCCCGCCGCCGCCATCGACGCCCAGCTCCGCTACCATCGGCCATTGGCCGGCGAGCCGCCGCAGGTGGGGAAAAATAGGAGAGAGGAAAACCTAATTAGCAATTAGGGGATTATATAGGTTAAGTAAACGCCGTTGGATAATTAGTTCAGATCGGACGGCTCCGCGCTAGGCCGAGCAGAGCTTCGAATCGGTATGCCAGGCTGTAGCATTTTCCAATTGATATTACCTCTTATAAGGTAATAGGTCACCTATGACTATTAAGTAAGTATAACTGTCTTTTTGGCTTTCGATATTTATTAAAGATATATTTGGAATGTACACGCACCAATTCATAATTTGTATAGGCCTACCATATTTGGCAACATGAAGAACAGGGAAATAGTGCAAACGTGACAACATATTTGAGAATGTGCTTACAAAGGTGACAACATACGATTCATTTGAACGACTTATTAAATATTCAACATTTTTAATTGTGGCCTCATACACAAACAACCGATTTAAAAGAATTGTACAAATCTAGAACTTGGACGTGCATTCCTGTGCTTTGTCAAACGTGTGTTAGTGGTGAGCACATAACAGAAATAGAAAATGTACTCATGTTAGCTTGCTAAAGAATGGGAAAGGGTATTCGAGCTTTGATCGACACCTAAACAATATGATTAGGGCAAAGAGAATATCAAGGGGTGCAAAAACAGAACCGGTGTACTAGTCCCTGCGAGCACCCACCACGCGTTCTCCACTGAACGTGTGTGATGTCTTAGGGGTCCGGCATACACACTTCCCAATTAATTTGGTTTTTTAATTGTGTTTGAATTTCTTTCATATATTTCAAAATTTGGACTTCAAATTAGTTTAAGATACAAATTCAATTGTAATATATTTTGATCTTTATCTTTTTTACTTTGAGTAAGCGACGCTGATTTGCTTTGTAACTAAATTACTAAAAATGATTTAGTTGTCATTGACATGTGGCCTCACCATTAATAGCCTAAACGAGTTTCCTCCATTGATCAAGCTTCTAATTGATTTCTAATACCGCATGCACTATCAAGTTTAGGAAGGAAACTTATATTTCCTCCATCTCAGAATGTAAGGCGTATTTTATTTGGTTAAGATAAGGTTTGACTAACAATTACTTCATTAATATATGGTTTACGTGACATAAAATTGATGTCATTAGCTTCGTATTTAAAGTACTTACTTATGATTGTGACTTTGTATCACATAAAACCGTATATTAATAGAGTAATTGTTGGTTAAAATCTTGTCTTAACCAAACAAAATATGCTTTACATTATGAGACAGGGGGAGTATCAATTAATACTTTTCTTTTGTTTGTATGATGCATTGAATGGAAAGATCGAGCCGGTAGATATTTAATTGAACAAAGAAGACCTCAATAATCAACCGTACAATTATTACCTCTAAAGAGGTAAGTCGGAGTGTCTTAAAAAAGCTCAAAAATGAAATAATCATCCAATACTTATAGCATGACATGTAAAAAATTGAAAAGCTTGAAAGCATAAATTTGGAAAAGGAGGGAGCATAAGATGCTAAGGTTATGACACATCGCACTTTCAGATTTGAAAGTAGAATTTTCACAACAAAGCTATTGGTACGATTTCCACTGGCCAATGTAGTTTGTCGTTGTTATGGAACAGTTTTTTTAATGTGTTGTACCTAAACAATGAAATAGAGTCCTATTCTCTTAAAAACACAAAATCCGGTTGGATGCATCTTTACAGTACAGCACTACACCTACAAATATAGGGAAAGGGCAATGTTCTTCGTAAGTAAGGTCTTTTAAAGAGGCGAAATTCCACGGGACAAAATCACTGTGTTCTCTGTTTGCATATATTTTTATATAATCGATCCCATATATGTGATCACAGTGGTTGATCCGTTGAAGATCAGCAACTCGACCACCATATTACACTACCCTTTTTTTCTCTTGTATATTAGACCACCATATAATAGTAATTGTCAAAGATAAAGTTGACCGCATGCGTACGATGGTGACAATCATTTGTACGAGGAAAGCATGACCTTAATAAATTGCATCTCAAGAAATCTTTATTTTATATACTTAGAAGTGCTTCATATTAAAAGTTAACTTATTTAAGGCTGATTCTCTTGATGGAGCCACCATAGGGGGTCCAAATGGAAGATGTCCGGAAAGATATGTAGTTTTCCCGAAAATGGTTGTTGAATGAGAGGAAAAAAGCCTTTGATTTCTATTAATAGAAACCAAGAGCAGTAGAGGTTCAATTATAGAAATAAACACACAGATCTTTACGGATTTACAGTTCAACACAGGGAGCTAAAAAGTAGAGTCCGCCAACCTCTTGAAAGCCTTGAAGGCTCAGTTCATTTCGTTCCCCTGACCTCCCCACTGCAGCGTCTCCCTGTCTGCCTCCTTTCCCTGTAAAATGGACCAGGCAGAAAACCAATAGGATATTAAAGATATGACATTTGCAGGATCAGTTGGTTTCTTCTTGTTAAAACATGCATCATTGCTGAGTTTTCCACGGAGACCAAAATAGCAAGGTCACGCCTACCCTCACTAACTTCCGATCTTGTTTGCTAAAGTTTTTTAACCACATCCCATATATTCTGAATGTAGATTGTAAGCACATTTTACAATGTTCCAAACAAATTTTGCAAGGGGGAAATTACGAAATAGATGATCAAAATTGTCTCATGTTCACCACTGAATTGGCACTTGCAATCCCCTTTCCGGTCTCTCTCACTCAAGTTCTGTTTGATTAAAATACTTTGGCAGTTAACCCAAGGAAGATTCTAATTTTAAGTGCCACTTTAACTTTGCACAAAAAATTTTGTGGGTAGTTGGTTTCTGCCATTTTCAACGTCTTATAGAATATAGAGTGATGCTACTGAGAAACCTTTCGAGTCCATAATCCATATCGTTCTGTCCTCTTCCTCTATTAATGTAATTTCATTGCGGTAAACCATAAAATTAGCTAAATTGCGAATCGTTGCAACTCACATCAGTTGCTAACCTTTATCTTACGTGAGGGGCATTTTGTGCAATCAGAAATGGAGGGTGAAGATAGCAGGATTAGTGCACGTGAACTACCATTTGAGTTTTTACGGTACATTACAGACGATTTCGCAACGGAACGAAAAGTTGGTCGAGGTGGATTTGGGACAGTTTATAAGGTAAATTTCATTCTTTTTTTAAGTTAACCATGTCTCATATTTTCTAACATGTATTAATGTGCGAAGTTAAACAGGGTATAATTCGTTCGGAGGATGTGAATCAATTGATTGCCGTGAAGAAGCTCGGGTTAAGTAGTTTTCGGAGCATTTATAATGGTATGGTGTTAGCCTTCTCTTAAAAATATCACGTAAGATATTTTTTGGTTAGAAAAGAGAAAGATGAGATAAAAGATTGTTTTACCTTGGTGAAGAGATGATCACTTCATGTGCAAGGGAAGACCGTTGTCTCTATTATGCTATATGTCATCCCTTATCACCTATTTTCTCATCTAATTTTGGTCACTTTGTATTTTTATATTTATGTAAATATTAATTGATAGAAATGATAATAGAAGATAATTTATTGTATAATATTGTATATGTTTCCATCGTGGGATCCAGATGACAAGGACCGTCGAAGAGAAGTATGTGTCCTAAATCAGAGTTCTCGTCGTCGTATCCCAGATGGAGTAAGAAATCCAAAGCGTGGATCTATTTTAAAATCGATAATAACGGGCTGGACTTCACCAACGGACTGGGCTTCTCCAATGGACTGGGCTTCTCCAACTACAGCTCCTTTAAGAATATGCGGAAAGGTTCGTAACGAACTAAGTTTTCTCGTGGAGATCGAGCACGAAAATATAGCATCATTAGTTGGCTTTTCCTCCAACACAATGAGAAAATTAATGGATGTCGACGGGAGATATATTTCTACGGTGCTGGAAGAATCTTTCCTGTGCTATGAGTATTTTCCAAATGGAAGCCTTGACAAGTATATTTATGGTATGGCCTTCCTCATGATTTATATCCTCCATTTTGTTGTTTCGAATTTTAATCCTGCATGGATCAACTGTCAGTGCTACTATCGTCACTTGTCACATCGTGGTTCGAGTTGTCCTACACATCTACCATCCGAGATTAAATTGGTTAATATCGTCACTATTCTAGCAAAAAAGAATTGTAGGATTATGTTTCGTTGGCGCCCGCTTGTCATATGTTTCGTTGCGCATTAGGCCCAACTCGGTGGTCAACCTGTATCCTTCTTGGTTCCCATTATTTTCGTTCCGAAGCAGGATGGGCGGGAAAGCGTGCTGCTTGGACTCTTTTCGTTTTCCTTCGTGGCGTTTCGGTACGAGTGTTAGCACGACTCAGCCTCAAGCACGATCACGGTGATTACATTTTTTTTATCTTATCCTAAAAAAACATTTTTGTTATATTTCTTCTCTTTATTTTTGATATTTTTTATTTTTCTTTCATTTCAATTTTTGTAGGCTTCTACCTTATTTTTCAGTTTTCCATTTTTCATTTAGAAAGTTTTTCTTTTCTTCATCTCTGATATCTTTTGGCATCATTTTTTACAAATGTTTCATCAATAGTTTTTCTGTTCTACCTATAGCTATTATTTTGTTCCTATAACGAGTAAATATTTGTTGTTCGACACAAAGATATGAGATTAACACAATTAGTTCATATCGTTCATTTTGGGAATCTATAGCAATTTCTTCTAGTTGGTGAACATTTTTCATGAACTAGTATAACATTTTCATTTTCCACTAAATAGTGGAACATTCTCCTCTGAATAAGAAAAACATTTTTTATGAGTTAGGGTCTTTTCGAAATAGATGAATATTATCCATGATCTATTAGAACATTTTTGAAAACATTGTTATTTCATATGGAACATTATTTTAAACCATCGAACCATTCTTGTGAATTATATGAACATTTCTTCCTAAACCATGCTAATTTTTATTTGTGTCACACTAACAGTGTTGAAGCATTTTGTCTGCACTATCGATTTGTTCCACCAGTATCTTATTTTTGTTCAGCTAATTTTACTCTAGTGTTCTATTAAAATTTTCAATTTGTTCTCCAATTTTTTAAATATGTTCCATGTAAAAGTGGATTCTTGTTTTGAAGGTTTTACCGTAAGTTGGGGTCTTGTCTTGAAGGTTTTATTACAAGGAACACGATGGTGTAAACGGATCTTCGTTCGAATGCTCATATTAATTTAATTTATTAATTTCTAAAGACTTAGATGTACAACTAAGCATTTCGAAGTACCAAACATGAGATGCGCTATACGCGTGCCTGAAAGCAAACTATGGGCCTCCCTTGGATCAGATAGGAAATCCTCACTTTTCCAAGACAGAAGAGAAGCAAGCAACGGATTGAGCAACTAGCGCGAAAGCCGTTGCGTGTTAGCGCATCCGTTTTCTCCCTGTACGCATTGTTCAACAGGTCGAAGCACGTATATGGTTTCGGTAGTGTGAGCTCTTTTTTTGAGGGGATGTGTAAGGAGATGGCTTCTTTTTTTTTAGAGTGTGAGGAAATAGCTTTGTTTTTTTGACGACGTGAGGAAATAACTTTTTTCTGAAAGATTACAATGAGGATGCACACTTACACACATTCCACGTATACCACCACTCAGCCTAAAGCACGACCATGGTGATTACATTTTTGTTATCTTGTCCTAAAAAAGCAATTTTTTTTATCTTTCCTCCCTTTATTTTTTTACCTTTTTTCTTTTTCTTTCATTTCAATTTTTGTAGCGTTCTACCTTATTTCTCATTTTTCCTTTTTTCATTTAGAAAGTTTATATTTCTTCATTTTTGATATCTTTTTGGCATCATTTTTTACAAATGTCTTGTAAATAGTTTTTCTATTCCACCGATAACTATGATCTTTTTTCCTATGATGAGTAAATCTTTGTTGTTTGACATGAAAATATGAGATTAATGCAATTAGTTCATCTCATTCATTTTGGGTATTTATAGCAATTTTCTATAGTTGGGTAAAAATTCTTCACGGACTAGTATAACATTTTCATTTTCCACTAAATAGTGGGAACATTTTCCTTTGAATAAGAAAAACATTTTTTATGAGTTAGGTTCTTCTTGAAATAGAAGAACATTAATCTATTAGAACACTCTTGAAAGCAATGTTATTCCATATGAAGCATTTTTTTTAACCACCGGAACAATCTTTGTGAACCATATGAACATTTCTTCCAAAACAGTGCTATTTTTTATTTGTGTTATACTAACAGTGTTGAAGTATTCTCCGTTAACGCTTGCAATTTATTCTCCAATTGTTTAACTCTGTTCCATAGATAAACAGAGTCTTGGTTTGAAGGTTTTACTATAAGTGGAGGTCTTGTCTTAAAGGTTTTATTACAAGGAACATGATGGTGTAAACGGATCTTTGTTTGGACGCTTTAGATTAAAAGCTATGATTATCTTAATTTTTCAATTTCTAAACACTTAGATGTACAACTAAGCATATTGGAGTACCAAATATGAGATGCGCTGTACGCGCGCCTGAAAGCAGATGGTGGGTATTCCTATACGCATTGCTCAACGGATCTATATCTGTGCGTTCTCCTGAAATACACACTATATGCACACACACACACACACATACATATATCTATATACACCACTATATGCACACACACACAGAAAACATATGACACTCTGAAGAGATTTATCTCTTTGTGCTGATAATTAAACTTAATACCCATTTTACATCTTCCTGTTTTAGTCGAAGGCAATGATGAGAAAGAATTTTTTTTCTTTTGCTTAACTCTTCCTGTTTTGATTCTCTTGGAGGGGCATTAGGTACCCTAGCATCTGTTTGTCCTCGGGGCGGAGGGCGGCAGTGGGCAGGATTTATTTTTTACAGCGACGGAGCATGGTTCTGAAAACTTACAGAGAGGACAATGCGTTGGTCATTGTAGATGACATTGTGCCCATGAATCCCAGCAATATTAGCCGTCGGATTGACACTAATCAACAGCCGTAGTTGTGTTTCCATCTTGAAATTCAAATTTTCAAAATTGGTCAGCGTATAGTAGTATAGATTTAAGAAAAGTTACCGTTGGTAGAATCTGGAAGGACCTTAGATTCAACTATTTGACTCAACGATCTAATCATGTTGGAGCATGTACTATTCGATTCGAGATCCCGATTCTGGCAACCTTAGCATTTACCTTCTTTTGCGCTGAGCACTTGGAAAACGAAATCTTGTCATGCATGTCAATCGCTCATTACCATGGTTTCTACCATAAACGTGAAAAGTCAACTTTCTGAATTTATGTTTCCTTTCTAAAACAGCAGTTCCTTGTTTTACATCTGCAGGTGAATATTGTCCTCTTGATTGGCAGACGCGCTTCAAAATAATAAAGGGCATTTGTCAGGGGTTGCATTTCTTGCATGAAGAGTTAAACAGGCCGATTGTTCACTGAATATTAGTCCTCGCAGCATATTGTTGGATGGAAATATGGTTCCAAAAATTTCAGATGTTGGTCTATCAATATTCTTTGAGGAACAGAAACTATTTAAAATGCGGCCTGCAATGTAAGCTCAATAGATATCTACAGTTTTCTTTTTCTTTGGCATAATAAATTGTATTTTTGTCTGTCCCGTAATGGTTCAAATGTTGATATTAATGTGCTTCAGTGGATACACGGCTCCAGAATATTCACGCTCAGAAGAACCTTCAACCTATGCAGACATATACAGTTTAGGCGTTTTAATCATCGAGATTGTAACAGGGGAGAAAAACAGTCCTGACGATCGAGACATGGGTGGTAGGAAGTTCATTAAACATGTAAGGCACATGTACTCGATTTGAAGAACGAGGATTTTTTTATATTTACTTTCATACAGTCATTTAAGCTCCTCATTCCAATTTGAAAGGTACGTCAAAATTGGGTAGATACATACACAGCACCGAGGTACGCAGCATTAGATGCCAATTTCATTGATCAATTCCAAATATGCATCGAGGCTGGGCTACAGTGTGTCGAGGAAAGTTGGAGGAAAAGGCCTTCTATTGTGGAAATTGTCGACAGGCTGAATAATGCATCTTCAGGCTCAATGTTAAGTAAGGTATGAATTTCTGGAACACAGACGCTCCCCATTCAGTATGATTTAGTTTACAGTTATGTATTGGCGAAACTTTTGCCGTTTTAGAAAAATCTCGAATACAGTGGCTTTTTGGTTTACTATACCTAAGGAAGTTTGGTTCAACTATGTTTTGTAATCAGGATCTCTGTAATGGAATTACAGCCCCAGTCAGCCCAATGCACCGTCTGTTACAGGGAAATATTCGGTGAAAACCACCTTTCTAGTGTGTGAAAAGCACGAGTAGAAGTATTACTGTTTTTTTAAAGTAATGTGTTAGGAGGTGACGTTCTATAATAATGTAAAATTTTAGGGTCATATTTTGATCGCATTTGGGAGCTACGAAAAAGAGAAATGGAGAATAGTAACAAACTGTAAAGCATCACTATTTATGTTGAATTTGTTTTTTTCTAGCTTGCAAATGCAATTGAGTTTGAACTTAAAATATAAGTTTATGTAACCTCACCTCACCTACATATAGAACTTCTGAACTTTTTCTAGAACTTCTTAACATGATCTCTACAGAGTTTCACCAGGAGAGTGGTTTCCACCGGATACTTCCTTGCCTGTTACAGCCCAAATTGGACTGGCTGTTGATATCATTATGTCAGGACATCGTGTCCTCGTCCACTACCTCGCCATTAAGCCTCATAGACAGCCTCTGCCGCGAGTTATCCTTCTTCCAATGGCCGTTAAGCTATTCTGTTATGTTCTAATTCTTCCTTCTCTTCTGTTACGTATTTCACTGCCGTATAGAATGTAACTTGAACCAAAATAAGGTATTGGATTTCTCCTGTTACCTATAGAAACCAAACTAATTTCAGTTTCTATCCACCAAGCCCTCTGCACCCTTGGTGGACAAAAGCTGAATAGTATGAAGTAAGGCACCAAACTGTTTGATAACCACGACCTGCGAGACCAGTCCGATCTATGTCACCACGGGAAGTAGACGCATGAGACCGACACAAACATGCACAAGTACAACTAATAATGAGACATAAAAAGTAGGGACATTCTGTTTATCTTTATCATTCTCTTCGCACGTACAATACGAATGATTGAAAGCCCCTATATAAGACTAAAGACCTTCAAGGGATAAGAGTATAAGAGCCCAGGGAAACCATATCCCTTAGGGAGGGCGAGCACCAACCTAGGTGGGTTTCATCGGTTTTCAAACACTCTCACTTAGGTACTCATCACGTACTCAGTATGCCTTGTTAAAAATCTAAAAAACCTAGTAGGAAAAGTTTATAAAGAAAGAATACATAGCATACATTTCTCATGTTGCATGAATTGCTTGGGCTAAAGCCTTAGCCCAAAAACTACAGTAAAGTACTCAACTAAGGAAAAGAGTGCAGTCCGCCCAATTTGCAATTTAACCTTCAAACTATTCGTCGGGTACTTAACATCATGGTGAAGCTTCATGAGTTTGCGAAGGTTGCCCCCTAACTTTCAAGACTATTCTCCAAGTCTTATCATTCCGGTTCCTCCTATGCACCTGTCAAAGTTATATGCCTAAAGGGACTTGTGAATAGTTTTGCAATATTGTCACACGACTTAGTATGCAATACTTTAATTTCATTCCTATTTTACAATTTATGAGCATAGAAGAATTTGGATTGATATACTTATGAGATTTCTCTTCACATAACTCATCTGCACTTGACACAAGCTAGCAACATTATCTCCATAGATAATAGTGGAAGATTTAGACGATGTTTAATCCACATGATCGTTGGTTGAAGTCATACATATTCTCCCAATGCTTCGAATAATGTCATATCCAACTATAGGTCTTGGTTCCTTTCGTAGAACAAACTAATCATCCTCGCTTACTCTATTTCTTCTACGGTACCAATGAAAGTATAACCTGTAACTTTGGAAATACTTTCATATTTTGGCTTCCTCATTGCTTATGTTCTCGAATTGCCAACTATGCCCCTACACATGTGGGTTATACAAAATCCATATAAATACATAGCGACAATACTCATTGTTTGTTGGCCTTTCTTGTCTATAAAATCGCTTAAACAATTATACCGCATTCTACCAGACTCAGTTAGTTTGTATATTAGCTTTCTTAGTTTCACACTATAGAAATTTGTGTTTGCTTTGTTTTGGTTCGGGATAAGGATACTTTCAGGTACATTTATAAAAATGTCTGAATCCAAATTTTTATAGAGGTATACAGTTACCACATACACCAATTTTATATTCAAGTTCAAATTCATTATGTATCTAAAGGTAATTATGTCCATGACTAAGGAGTAGGTATCCTCAAAATCCATTATGGGTGCTGAGTATAACCTTGTGATACAAGCCCATTATTTGTACCTCACCACCTTGTTATTTTATTTTTCTTCCGAACAAAAACTCATTTGTGCTAAGGGCGCACATGGGGAGGTGCGTGGCTTACAGGTCTAAACATTTTTCTTCTATTTAGAGATGATAACTCAGTTGATATTGCCTTCTTCTCAATCTTCCCAATCCGTTCACCGAGCTCTCAGTTAGAGGCCACCCTCCCCCACCAAAAAGAATTAGAGAAGTTAAACTCGGAAACTGCCTTACGGGATAAAGTATACATAGAAATAGGCATATATGTGGCCCAAATTTTGGTGGTGTATATATACTCTCTATCTCATAATGTATATAAATGGCTTTTTTAGATTTTGTCAAAACTTCTAGGAGAGAATTTCAACTTTTTTCAAATCTCAGGATCAACTAGTCCTGTGTGCAGACTGGCATTTTATGAAGGCAATTTAGTTTTCGTGTGACCACCGAATATACGTTTAGTTTGCTCAATCATGGCCCATAAGCACCGACTTTTTATTTATTTTTAGAAGCACAACTTTATTTTTTTTACACTAGTAATCGTACATATGCAATGCACGTTTTGTTTAGTATATAAATTATGTCACCAGTAGTATAACATCTCTAAATTTTAAAATATATCCTTATAATCGTGTAGAAAATTTGTAAACTTCATATCACAAAAATGATACCACAACCATAAAATTCCATACAGTTTTAAGCTAGCCCAATTCCGAAGTTCCAATTGTTCGAATCAGTGAACATGGATGATTTTATCATAAAACTGATACAACGACTGCAACATTTCATAACAAATTTAGCTAGCTCTAATCCTAACTTTCAATTATTTGAATTAATAAACATGGATGAGAAATCAATTAAATACCCTTTGTATTTGGAATTAACCTATGTGTTAAGGTGTTAATTACACGAGGATAATGTTCAAACTTTTTTCTCAAGCTTTGGATCTGATTGTTATAAACTGCTAAGATTGGTTGGTTCACACCAAACTGTCACCTTTATAAATAGTAAAATAAAAATGCACTTTTGACCCTATTTTTATACATATACAAACTGAATATAACAAACACCTTTCAATATCTTTTGATATGTTTCTTATCTAATAGCAGTGATCATTGTATTGATATTTAATATAGGTCAATTCCACAAGTTACACGTACCAATAATTGAATTTATTTTGTTCTAGTGCCCCCACATTTTGTATTTCATTCAAAAAGGTTTAACTGCACAAGCATTTGTGACGTGATGGGTCTATATGCCGAGCCCTAAACTTCTGCACTTGGCTTAACCAAACTTTGTCCTGCCCCGTATATCTCCTCTTTGCTATCGTGTTTAGACTACACCACAACCCGACTCTGCCGCCACATCCGGTCATGCTCCGCTCCACCCTAGTCCAGGGCTTTTGTTACCAATGACTATTCAAATTCACAAGGAAAATAGACAATGGAACTTCCAGGCACCAGTTTCTGAATTTTAAATATGGCATGAACTCAGAAAATATAGTTGAATGCCTTGCTTTGCTATGTATCTCTACTAACCTAGTTAGACCGTGTGAATTAATCACCACATGCTGCTGATTTCAAAAGACGAAGTAGCGCACAAACGAATACAACCTACTACAATATTAGCTTGCTGCGAGTAAATGCGGACACTATTTTAACATAGTCAGTAAAAGAGGAGCAATTAGGAGGCAATAACTATGGGAGAGATTATCAGGTAAATGATTTATGCACCTTTTCTTTTTAGCTATTAGATTAGAATGGATGGTAGAATGAAATGCGTCAAACCCTAACTCGTACTTTTATAAGTAGTATAGATATAGATTTTTATTATCCGTTGAATTAGATTGGATGGGTAGGATGAAGTGTGTCAAATCCTAACTCGTATTTTTGTTAGTGTAGACACGCCATGGGTTTCAATCAGTCCCTTTCCCATCCCTATGATTACAAAACCTTGCGTTTACTTTCTTTTTGAAACCGAGGTAGGACCTCTGCAATTTAGAATATAATTGTCCAATTAATTATGGGAAAATTAGGTCCAATCTAAACATTGCAAGTAGAAACATCTAGCTAAATTAGGCCTGGAGCCCTACAAATAGAGAACACAATGGATGCTATAGACAGACACACCACTAAACACCCACAGCTGACTGAATTCTGAAAGGTACCAAAACTCGCAAGCCCCACACTCCGTTTTGGAGTTAAACCACGGTGAGTCAACACTAAGCCAACAGTGCGCTTCGTAGCTCCTGTCGAGAGAGCCTGATCTGGCAATGACCTCAACCACGAGGATTACCCGAGCCATGCCACCAGCAAAGCAAAAGACCTATTAAACCAAGCCTTGCACCGCCATTGAAGAGATCGAGGCCCCACCATGCTGGGGTTGACCCTGCACCCCCTTTAGCATGCTACATATGACATCACCCCTAAAACAAAGGACCATCGCCGTCCAGAAGCCGCAACACCACATGGCAACTATTGCCACCATCGCCACTAGGAGAGAGAAACCAGATAGTTTATGGGAGGAGCAAACCTGGGCAGTGAAGAAGAACCTCGGACCGCCACTTGCAAACTGCACTGCCAACAACAACCATTGCCATTGCCACTAGAAGAGAGAAACCAGATACGCTATGGGTAAGGGTGAAAATCACTACTACATAACGGCTCATCCTAGACGGCTTATCCAAGACGGTTCATCGAACCCGTCTGGGATAACAACCATCATAGACGGGTCAGAAAACAACCCGTTTGCAAACCCAAACCGTCTGTGATAACCGGGTCATCCGAGACGGGTTTTTATTTCCCACCCGTCTGCGATGATAAATAGGTCATCCGAGATGGTTTTGATTTTTCAGCCCGTCTATAATCAATCAGGCCCATGAAGCCCAATAAGCTGACCCTAACTCTCGTGCAAAAATCCCCAAGTTCCTCCTCTCCCTCAACAGCGCCCCCTCCCCATCCCTTCTCTCCCTCAACTGCGCCCTCCTCTCTCTCGCCCTCTCCTTCCCTCCCCGGCGCGCGCCGCCGGAGCCCAGGCACCGACGGCGAGATCCAGCACGCGCCGCCCGCACCGGGGCATCGACGGCCGGATCCGGCACGCACCCCCCGAGCCGGGGCACCGGCGGCCAGATCCGACAGGCGCCACCCGAGCCCGACCCCAGGCACGGGCGGACCTTGTAGCACGACGATGGCGCGCACGACGCCGCCCCTCCTCTCCTCCTTCCGACGCAGTGGTGGCCGGATCCGGTGAGCACAAGGCCATATGCGACGACCACAAGACTGACGCACGTGACCCCACCCCTCCTCTCCTCTTTCCGCGGCGGCGGTGGCCGGATCCGGCAAGCACAAGGCTAGATCTGGCGACCACAAGGGCGGCGCGCATGACCCCGCCACTCCTCTCCTTCTTTCGACGCGGTGGTGGCCGGATCCAACGACCACAAGGCCAGATCCGGCGACCACGAGGCCGGCGCGTGCGACCTCTTCCCTCCTTTCCTCCTTCCGGCGCGGTGGTGGCCGGATCCAGCGACCACGGGAGGCGACGACACTTGCGTAGGTGGCGGCACGCGCGGGGGTGGCTGGATCAGTCGTCGACGCACGGGAGCTGGTTCGGCGACCACGAGGCCGGCAGCGGCTACTTTTTTTATTTTTGTAATTCAACATCCGAGACGGGTTTGAAGCAACCGTCTGGGATGAGTTTTAGTCATCACAGACCACCAATCCGAAACGTGTCCGAAAACCGTCTCAGATTATGATTTTGACCCGTCTCCGATGTACGTTTCTGTAGTAGTGAATGGATCGAATACGGATCGGATAGTGCCCATCCCACACATGCATCCACATTTTCTCGGATCCGGATACTGGATAATACGGACTATCAGCTGTCATTTTCCACCCTTAGCTATGGAGGAGCGGACCTAGGCCGCACTAGCTTTGATGAAGATGACCACACACCACTGGACACCGCACCGTCCGCAACCCCACAAACAACGGATAACACACAGACCGATTACCGACACCGATGGCCCCATCACTCACGGGATGCGAGGCCACAACTCATATTGGGACACGAAACCTCCTCTTGGGGCCGCGCCTGCGGTGTTCCAAATGACGTAGCGCCAAGCGGGGCCATAGTCCTTGCAACCTCCACCACCAAAGGACCACTAGCCATGAAGTCATAGCCACCATGCCTTTCCTGTGGTTGCCATATCAGCATACGTAGAATCGCCATGCCCTACACAACCACCGGCACCACTTCTAAAGGCCGTCGCCCTGACATCCACAGCCCGCACGCAGGCCATAGTGCCGCATGAACCATCTACCTGCCTCCCTAGCTGCACAAGACCATCGCTTGGAGCCCATGGTCATGCCCGGAGCCGATGCCTCGGCATCCACACCACCCAAAATGCACAACCGAGATGCTCGGCAGCCCACATTGATGGCAGGACTCGATGCGCCTGCTTGAAAACGATGCCTCGACTGGGTAGAGGATCCGATCGAGGTCCGCCATCCATGCAGCACCCAGCCCCAGCTCTGCCACCTTGACCCTCTATGGGGCCGCTGCCCTAGCTTCCTCCGTCACGTAAGATCCGACTGCAAAGTCTGACGTGCCTAACCACCATGAAGCCACTCAGAGCCACCGCCCTTGCGTCGACAGCCATCGCCGGATAGACCAATGCCGCTGGATCTACACGCCGAGTGTCGCTAGATCCACAGCACCCCAGCCTTCCTGACTCCCGTCATGACCAATCCTGCAGCACCATGCCAGAAGGAGGACGGATTCGGCCATGCTCGATCAGATCCGAGGCCACGCCCTGACATAGCGTGCATCTAGTACAAATCGAACTTGCAATTCTTTTATTGCATGTGTCTATAATTAACGACATCCTATATCATGCATGCATTCACTCCTCTTGCATGTACATTTCAAGATTAATCATAAAGAACTAATCCTATCCTACAGCTCGGAATGCAACGCCGGCGGCTCCGCTTCCCTTTCGAGCCAAAAAGGTTGACCTCCTGCGCGCTGTACCTACCAAACAGCTCAAATGACCGTATGGCCTTCAGGCTTCTGACAAAAACCCAGAGGAGGTACCTTACACAGCTGCCGCTTTGCGGAATTGTGCCGCCACAGTGCTCCTACACTCTCACTGTGATAATGCGCGAGCAGAAGCAGCAGCCACCAGAGGAATTTCTGACCCTGCAAAGCATCATAGTGCCCCATCAGCAAAATGCCGACCCAGATTCCTTGGACGCGGTCTTCTTTAACGAAGACAAAGAGACGATCCGTGATGAGGTGAAGGAGGTTACGCTGGCGGTTGTTTGTGACCCACTAGAGGAGGCCTTCTATGATCAGGTGACTTCAGTTGAGAATAAATGTTATATATACACTAATGTGTAAATTGTAACTAAAAATGAATTCTGTTATCTTGTTTTGTTTTTGTGGTTTCCACGGTGGTCATCTGATGACAGTCGATCCAATCAGAGGTATTGTTTTATTTTCTTTCTTTTGCTTCAGTGCTTGGAGCTGCTAATGCTTACTCCATCCATTCAGACTTATCAGACATATTTTGACTGTTCAAATTGAAGTTTTGGCCAATTATGTGACACCAAATTTGTATCATTGGATTCTGTTTTAAAACTTTTCTTATGGTTATGATTTTATAACTATTAGCGAAATATTATATAATTAATTTACGGTCAAATCATAAATTTGTGTAGTTAAAATATGTTTTATAATTCTGAAGGGAGGGAGTATAACTCAATTAGCATGTGAAGGGATTTCTTACTTCAGTTTGTTGTTCGGTCGGATCAGATCATAGCCTGTCAGAATTATCGGGAGGTGTTGTCGGTAGATGTGCATCCAACAGAGCCATGGTGAGTGCGTACGTACGTACTAGTTTCTGCTTGGTGTGGGCATCGATAATTCCTCTGCGGTTAAATTTCCCGCTGTGCAATGCAGGATCTTGACGAGCAACCGCAGGGGTATTGTTTCCATTTGGGACTACCAGACGCGGGTAGGTTGCTACCCTCCGTGGTCAGTGTAATGCGCTAGATCGTGCATTGTACAATTTGAGCTGATCAAATTATGTTCATTTTGTGCAGGCAACGGTTAACTCCTTTGAAGTCAATACAGAGGAACCAGGCATGCTTCCTGACTTCAATATTCACCTTTATCTCGTCATGAACATTTTATAGATAAAACTTAAAGGCAGGACCACTGCTCAGTTCAATGAACTTCCTTTAATTCCTCATGATCTTCTTTTCAATTTAGAACTTAAAGGCAGGAGCACTTCTTTCCTCATGAACCACCATGCTAATATAATATTTCCAATTGTAGTATATTCGGCGAAATTTGTTGCACGACAGCGATGGCTTGTGGCTGGTGATGGCGATGGGTACATCCGTGTATACAGTTATGATACAATGGAAGAAGTCCAGTTCTTCCAGGCTCATGCTGGTCATCAGATCATGTCTTTGGCTGTGAATCCAACTCATTCTTTTGTGCTATCAGCATCTGATGACCATTTGATTAAGCTTTGGGACTGGAAGAAGGGCTGGGAGTGTATGCGAGCATTTAAGGGGCACTGTAACAGAGTCACACAAGTAATGTTTGACCCGAAGGATAGCAGCAGCTTTGCGAGTGCTTCCTTCGATCGCACAGTCAAGGTTTTCCTTTTATCTCTTTGCATTTTGGTAACCAAATTTCTACATGGTTTTTCAATCAAAGCTACGTGTTTTGAGCCTTAGACTGCAATGCTTGCAATCTACAGATCTGGAATATTTACTCTGCTACTCCCAAGACCACGTTGGATGGGCATCTGGATGGCCTGCTATGTCTTGATTACTTCACAGATGATAAATGGCAGTTTTTGATTTCTGGCTCTTCGGATGGTGCTGCAAAGGTATCACATATGGCATCTTCAATAGAATAATGCACTCTATTTCTGTCGTGAATACTAATATGTTGTTTCACTTTCTTGTTCAACAAGATATGGGATCTGGAGACAAAAACTTGTGTTGGTATGCTTGAGGGACATGCAAACCGTCTCAATGCTCTTTATTGGCATCCCGAATTTCCGGTACTAATTACAGGATCACTTGATGGGACCATCCAAACCTGGGGGCCGACTAGCAATACGTTTAGGTATTGTTTTTCTACTTTTATGGTCATATGAGCTTTAATATAGGACTAGTAATTCTACACGTACAATACACATTTGACCCTATATATGTTGCACTACATATGTCATATATTTGCTATATAATAGATAATTTGTTTCCTATCTATATTACTGAAATATATTTTGTATCGATAAATAAGATCTACCATGACATGGAGCAAAGAAGATATAGGAGGATTAGGAGGGGGTAGTCAATACGTGAGTTAAGAGGGATTAATTAGCGAAGTAATTGCGCCCTTACAATTATGAGGTAATTTCTAGTAATTAACTTACACTGTGAACAACGAGATGAGTGGATGGACAGCTAGGATTAGTTGCGTCAAAAATCAAGTCGTGCTTTCTATAGTAACATAGAGAATGGGAACTCTACACTTAGATGCTAGATTAAGTTTGGATGGTCTTCCACAAAGTGATTGCCTATATCTATGGGGTGGTATAAATGTGAAGTACGATCACTTCAGATAGTCTGTGATGATAGAGTCATCACCGGCGGTTGGAACAAGCCGCCCGCCTGTGATGACACCATCACAGGCAGTTGGAACAAATCGCTCGCCTGTGATGATTCTGTCATCACAGGCGGTTGGAGAAAGTCGCCCGACTGTGATGGCACCTAAGTTCACAGTCGGTTGGTTTTAGCAACCGACTGAAATGACTTTTTTTTATCACAGTCGGCTTTTTAGCAACCGATTGTGAATTTAGGGGTCATCAGAGACCATCTCGCACAGTCGGTTGGGCGAACCGCCTCCAATGATCATTTTCACCCGCCTCTAAAGTCATGTTTCATAGTAGTGGTTCCTTGTGGATACAATATCATATTTACGAATCCTGATAGTTACTTGCGTTCAAACATCATATGCATATGTCATATACGATATATATTCTATGGATCACGATGGAGTAAATAATTCGTAATTTCGAAATTTACCTATGTAGCCGCATTTCAATGAGCTTTCTTACGAGGACTTAGTCTCTTATTATACCATTATGGAACAAGGATTATTTTAGAGTGGATTCCACGTACGAATTGGCCAAACAAACACGTACCTATTTCTAAGGATATTGTGCAGGATTGATACTGCCTTAGATATATAGTAATTCTGAAAGACTGCAATGTCGTGCTTACAATTTAGAAAAATATGCCTATAGTGAATAAATATTGTACACATATAGTTGCCCAGTTGGTTTTCAGCCTGAACTATCTATGAGTTTCCTTTTTATTTATCACTTTTCCTAGGAGTTTACAGTGGGCTTTTTAATCCTACAGGCTTACGAACATAACTGGTATTAAACTCGGTGCAGTAAATGCTTTTCGATACATAAAGGAATTGAGAAGGTAATGAAAAGTTTCATGCATGTTCTTCCTTCTGGCTACTTTTAAACCGAATGATCCACCACTAAAGAAAACATAATGCAAGTTCTAAAGTTTTTCCTTATTGAACCGGCATGCCTCGTAGAATCTATATCTGCAAAGTGCCCTTGACTTTTATGATGCGAATTAATTTTCTGTTTAGTAATGCCACTAATTTAGATCAGGTCATCACATAAAGTTCTTAGACTTATCACATACGGGTCTTGCTAAAAAAAATCACAGACGGATTTTAAAAATACATTCTGATAACTAGGGCATCTTTACCAAATATTGGTACCAAATAATTGGTGCATTGTTACTAAAATTCACTATCAACTGTTCCAAGGGTTATCTACTAAGTTGTGTGTGGAAAATTAACTATTTGACCATTTATGCACTTTTTGTTACCATTTTCTATTGACAAAACACGCCATCACATAAGTAATGTTGGTGTCATGTCATCATATAGTTGCTTATGTTCTATCAGTTTATCCATACTTACTTACCAGATTGTTTAGTAAACTGATACTGTCATACTGCTGCTGTAGGTACCATGTTGTTCAATTCATAGTTACCAAAGACAATGAGATATCCCCTTTGTCTAAAATTCTATCATCCTTTTTCCCACAACACATAATGAAAAAAATTAAAGGAACAACTCCATGTCAAATAGGCGGGGATGACAAATTTTGATAATACATATCTGGTGGCACGTATTCGTTAAGGATTATAACTTAACAATAATGGGCTAATAACTGGGGACACATATATAATGACAACTTAAACTTATCAATTAATAGACTTAAATTAGAAGCCGACGGTGATGTGATATGTGGTAAAATAATCTGATATGGAATAGTTATCATACAATTAGTAAGCATGTCTCATGTAATTACAATAGAAGTTATCACGGCATCTGAGAAAGGGGTGAAGTCGTTCGGTGAGTAGTGAGAAATGACACCATCCCATAGTATATCCAAACCTGGAAAGGTAGTGATGAACTTGTCCGAGAAATAGTAAAGCCTCAATCTTCCTGTCATATATCTATGCCCACAGGGGAGCATTGAACCCAAAAGAGGAACAATGAAAAATAACATGTTTACACCATATTTCTAAGCAGAGTGAGGAACCCATGCAGGAAATAATGAAAAAAAAACCTCTTACTATCATATATCTAAGCCCAGAGGGAAGTGGTGAACCGTTCTGATAGCAATGAAAAATAAAGTTGTCCGCCATATATCTAAACCCGGATGATGAACAATAATGCATTTCAGCAAATTTCTAAGTTATCTTCTACATATGACACTTGTACATGATAATATCATGTTTCTTGTGTAATAATTAGCAAGTTATTTTCTTCACGGTTATTGTAAGATTTATGTATAGTTATGAATATCATTAGCTAATTGCTAATAGATTATTAATTAATTGTTATGTGATCAGTTGTTATCAGACCACAAATGCATAGCTAATTGGGATGTGACAGTGTTTTAAACTATCATAATGTTTTTCTATATATGGCTATACCAAAAATGATGTAATAACTACAAACTAATTATTTGACAACTACAAATGTTTATTAGATGAGCAATGATCTGATAACTGATGATTCGATAAAGGAAAATATAGCATCAATCATGGTTGTTGACAAAGTAGAAACATGAATCTATAGTTGTGCATCAATGATTATTCAAAAAAATTGAATTTCTAGTAACTTCTCGATGTTCAATGCTCCATTCTTATAATTCTGAATCACTACATTCTAAGTGCTCAACAAATTTATGTTGTTGTTATGTACAATAATTCAGTGACTAGGAAAGAACAAAATTTGTGATATTGTTTAGTCCAAAAAATATAATTCAACAAAACTTTATCTATTTTCACCAACATGAAATTTGTAATGAAGATTAGTTGCTCTAATCTATGTAGGCTTGTGGTCGGATGCGACCAAGGAATAGCAATGATGGGAATTAATTTTCCTTCAAGAGCTAGTCGCAGCTCAAATGAGGACAATAGAAGATGAATTGGATATTATTTGCCCTTAGGGATATTAGGAGGAGAATAATATATGATGCGAACTTCTTGTAATAGTTGGAGGTATGATTGGAACTAACAGAATGTTTTCTCTCTATAATTGTATGCATGATTCTGCTGTTGCGGCTCATTTGGATATTGATCGTCGATAAGTTCACAACTAATAAATTACCATAACTGGCTGTGAATTGTTGACAATTTCAAAATTAATTTGCACCTATCATAGTGAGTTATTTCAGCAAGGCAGATTTTTATCTGATAGTATCAAGAAAAAAGATTTTCTATATGATAATGAGTTTATCGTTTAATTACATTAAAAATCATAATATAACTGTTGTACTTGTATATTACCAGAAGAATGCTTGTATATTACTTCCAAACCTTCTAAAAGATTGGAGACACTATTATGCAAGATATTTTAATCATCGAAACCTAAGGAACTTAGATAATCTTCTGTCATTTGCAAATTGCAAGGTGTAGTTAGTGAGTTTACCTTCTTTTTCGTCTTTCAGAAGTTAAGCCCATCGTACAGATAGTCCTTATATATATTTTTTAATAATAAAAAAGAAATCTCTTTCGGTCTCTGTATCATAAGATGCACACAACCAAAAATTTCTTAAAATATCTAAAAAAACGTAAAATGCCAAAAGACAAAAAAAGGATTTGACAAGATATGTAGAGATCAAGTATTACATAGCCTAAACTCAGGGCCGGCTCATAGCCTGGGAAAACGGGGCGACCACCCTGGGCCCCAAGAGGCAAGTGCCCCGGTCCAGGTAGTGCTAGTATATTTCTAGTGTTAGGCCCAAACAGTTTAGAAAAAATTTAAAAGGCCCAAGCTGCAGGACTAAGTCCAGTTCACACAACAAATGCATCACATACAGGCCTGATTACATACGGGAAAAAATCAATCGATCAGACTCCTCAGCTCTTCCTATCGCATCTTCGTCTTCCTAGACCTTGTGTCTTCCCCAAAATTCCTGAACAGCGCTATCTCTCCCATGCAAATTCTTGTGGCAAAGCTATTTCATTTTTTTCGGAATCATGCAACAAATATATGTATAATTTTCAAACTCTATTAAAATACGGATAGTTTTGCTTTACCATGTTCCAAGTTTAACCATGAAATGTTTGTCTAATATTCCGTGGGAGAGTTGAATAAAAAATGTGAAAACTATTAGATATCAAGCTCCTCAACTAAGGTGAGCTTTGTCTGAGTTATGTAAATCTTGTGATGATACCAAGTCAAAGAGTGACACACAAAATTTATTTGATGCGCTTGGAAATTTTGAGTTTTACTTGGTATGGTTATCTGGCATGACATTTTACTTGCTATAAACATGGTGAGAAAAACGTTGCAATCTTCATCCATGTGTGTTGACTCTACCTTGCAGCAAATTGAAGGCATAATACAATTTTTTGATAAATATAGAATGAAGGATTTGCAGCTAGTTTAACTATTGCCAAAGGTCTTGCATCTGACATGGGTATAGAACCATCATTTCCAATAAAGCATCGTGTTACTAGGAAAAAACACTTTGATGAAACTAATGAAGATGAAGAAATTCTATTAGCCGAGAAGGCTTTTGAAGTTGATTACTTCTTAGTTATGGTGGATGTTGCAAAGGTCTTATTGAAAAATAGATTTGAGGAACTTAAGGTGTTTAAAATTATATTCGGCTTTTCACTTAGCTTAAAAGACTTGAAGTCATTGGATGATATTGAACTACGCAAATGTTGTGCTAAGTTTGTAGAAAATTTTTCTCGAAATGATTCATGTGATGTTGAGTTAGACAATCTTTTTGTTGAACTAAGACTACTGCAAATGACTTTGCCAGCATCAAATGTGCCAATGTGTGCTATTGAGATTTTTGAGTTTGTTAGAGATATAGACTATTTTCTAAATATTTTAATTACTTATTGAATTTTGTTTACTGTACCCATGATTGTAGCATCAGCTAAAAGAAGCTATTCAAAGTTAAAATTATTGAAAACTATTTAAGATCATCAATGTCACAAGAAAGGATGAATGGCCTCGCTGCTTTATGCATTGAGAAGGAGAAGTTTGATGAGATAAATGTCGATACAATTATTACTGACTTTGCTTCTAAAAGTGTTAGAAGAAATTACATGATTTGATTGTCGATCTGAATTGGTGGTGCTCAATTTGTTTTACTATGCTATTATAATATAAAGTATTTTTAGTATTTGTGTGTGAAAAAAGGCACCATATTGTTGTGTCGCCTAGGGCCCCCAATATCTATTGCCCAACCCTGCCTAAAACTGCGGTCGCCACCCAAATCATGACATAAACTTCTTGATAACAAAGTCCAGCTTCATTACGTCATCCACCATCAACTCCTTGTCTTGCGACTCCTGACTACTTCATATACTTATCAGGAGCAGCTACATGTAGAGTTAAAAAAAAACAGCTACACGTAAATGAGGAGAAACACAAACTCTTTTTTTTTATCTTTGCCAGCTGATACCTTGATTAGTAAAAGGTAGTGCCGGGCGATGGGCATGATGATTCTTGCCTATTGTGTTTAGTAATGTAGGCCTGAACATCAAATGTTATTTGATATGTCCTAATGTCTTCTGGAGTTTAGCTTCGTACTTGTTTAGAGCCTTAGCAGAAATATCTTGTGGAACGACCTTTTGCTGATGTGCGGCTATGCGTGCGAGTATGCAACTACAATTGTTTTTTTCCCTTGTAGCAATGGCTTGATCTGAATTTTGTGAGCCTGCAACTCCAGAAGCGTGCATATTTTCTTCTTTTCTAGCAATGGCCCGAATATTTTCAACATGCAACTCCAGATTATATTGCTTTCAATCATATTATATACTCTTTTTCCTGAAATAGTAATGGTGCTACAGTTTATAACACTGATCATGATCCTCATAGGAACAACAGCATCCGCTTGTTCCAATCAAGCAAAATCAGTTACCACAGGATGTGTATTTCCAATATTGGTTTGGTTGGAGTATGTTTTTTATTTTGATTTTTGCGAGAAAGGTTAGGTTGGAGTATTTTCATAAACATCTCGTTTTTTTGGAAATATCATCTCTGGAACATCAGCACCATATGCTTTCATGTATAATTCGTTTCTTACATACAAAAGTGCATATGGAAAGGGAGTACCTAAGATCAACTCTGTAACTCTAGAAGCATGCATATATATCTTTGCTACTATGTAATTGGTTGCAGAATAGCTATTCTTCAATATTTCCGTACCGCGTTCTATACCCTGACAGTACTACGTCCGCTCTAAGCAGTTGAATTTCTTTGCATATGGAGTGGATAGCAACATCCCACGCCGGAGCGAAGGTAGGGCACCTTCTCGTGCGTGCACCTTCTCTAAAAATTCCGTCGGGAATCACCACTTCTCACCCACTGGCTGAGGTCAATTTCTTCAAATCGCCATGGCTTTTGCCAAGCTCTGCTCCCCCAAATCCTAGATGGATGTGTGTCCCTCCTTTCTGCCAGCACCGAGTGGTGCCTCGTCGCCCCTGGAGGTCTTCCCTACAAGCAGCTCTTTGATTCCGGCACAGCTTGGCTAGAAATTGGTCACCGTCCTCCCGGGCAGCAAAATCATCGAACTATAAAATAAGTTGGTACTAAGTGATGACCTGTTTTTAATCGGAATATCTTCTACGATTTCCACTGGGTTTCTTTGTAGATTTATCGGCCATTTGCGAAGTTTCACTTGTGGAATTTAGATTCCTAACTTAAGTTTTTCATAGAGAATGTGTGAGTGTGACAACACGCTAACCCCGGCACCCAAATCAGTCAAAGCATTTCCCGTATTTTCAATCCCTATGGCACAAGATACGGTTGGGACCTAGATCGTCTAACTTAATAGGCATTTTCCCTTTGAAAGAATAATTTACTAATATAGTAGAGATTGATACAGTTGTAATTGATACAGTTCATAACCTCTTTCATGAATTTAGCATATGTGGGTATTTGAATAGCATCGGTAAAGGGTTTAGTGCCCATAGTATTAGCACCATTCTTACCTGCTGTTTTCTTTCACCTTTTCTTACCTTTTTTCTGCTATCCTTTTTATGCTTTTTTCGAAGATGTTCAGTTTCGTCATCAGATGCTATCTCTTGAGATTCAGAAAACTCAGGTGGGGGTTCTTGTGATTTCCCTTCTTCTTTAGCTTTATTTTCAACATATCGACACTCCCCACCTAACCCTCCCCTCCCCCTCTCCTTTCCCCTCCCCTTCCCTTTGCTCTCTATTCTTTCACCTCCGCTGGCACTTCCTTTCTCCCTCCCCTCCACCGGCTTCACTGGCTGGAGGGGAGGAAGAAGGGGGATCGGGCCTCTATAAATCCATGGTTTCGTAAGGTAGATGTTGCCTTAGAGGCATTTGGCGAGATGCCGTTCAATAACTCAGATCCATGCTCCGGCTTGACCTTGGGTGCCTTCTTCAAGCTCTGACACCGATCCATGTTTATGGAGAGGCAGCCGGAGTGGCAAGCGGCGCGTGGGATGCAGAGTGGTAAATTTAAGTGGAAATAGTTCCAAGGAGTCGGAAGCATTCAAAGTCTCTGGCTCTGCTGCCCAAGGATGATCTGATATTCTGATCCATCCATCCACCCGGTGAGCTAGCTAGCTAGGCTGCCTCTGTCTCTGAGACAGACTCCTGCATCCACTGGAAGTTGTAAATAGATTTGTCGAGTTACAGTCACTCGCCCTGCATTAGTCCTGCTGATGCTGATGCTGCTAAGCATTTATCAGTTGAGCAAATGTGATGATTTCCAATTCAGTGAGGGCCACGCTTTCTCTAAGTTCCTGTATAATTATAAACTGAGAGGCCATGAGACTTAAGTTATGTGTTTTTCTTTTCTGATCATGCTAGTTTCGTTCCCCGTGTTTCAAACAAGCTGTGAGTGAAAATAAACACATAATGGAGCTAACTAGCACAAGAACTGACTGTATTGTTCTTCGATTTACACTGGTTCAGAACGGCTAATCGCATGAATTTTCCTGTGCAGGAATCAACTGTTACTAGATCGATCCGGGTCAATCCATCATCCTAGGTGAGCAGATTCAGAAAGCAGCTCAACAATGATAGAATTAATCTTGTTATGATTAAAAATAGAATTAGAAGTTCCAATAGATTTTCTTTACCTAGTCATAGTTAGAGTCTTAGTTCTTGCCACCTTTATAAAAGGGAGAAGAGTGTAAAGATTAGACAAGCCAACAATGAAAAGAAACAAAGAAAAAACAGTGCACGTTACGAGCCCCTAGCTATGCATCGCCACTCTCAGTTTTTTCATACTCGTGTGATCCAATTCAGGGATAAACCCCAACAATTGGTATCAGAGCTTATACGGTTCTGTGATCGTGGCCAGCAACCATAGATCCCGTTTGCAGGAGCGGTCGGTCACACCTCCATCACAACGACGCGGCAGGAGTTGGACGATACGAGGCAGCCGCGAACTAGTGGTCCAGGAGCACATCATAAGGGAAATTGGCGGAGCAATGGTCATCTACCTGACACTAACAACGACCAACTACATCGAGTGGTCACTCGTCATGCGCGTTAACCTACAGGGCCCTGGGCCTGTAGGAAGTAGTCAACAACAGACTGTCAACTTCTGCGATGACAAGATGGCTCTTGCGGCCATCATTCATGCCGTACCGGCTGACATGCTCGGCGTAGTCTCCGTAAAGGAAATGACTAAGGAGGCGTGGGATACCATCAAGATGATGCAGTTGGGCATCGACCGCGTCTGCGAGGCCACCGCACAGAAGCTATGGACCAAGTTCAAGGCACCCGTGTTCAAGGACAGGGAAACAATTGACGCGTTCAGCATGCACGTCACCAGTCTCGTCAACAACCTGCGCACCCTTAGCAACGCTATCGAAGACGAGAAGGTTGTCAAGAAGTTTTTGCGAGTACTCCCCAAGCGATACTCCCAGATAGCAATAGCCATGTAGACTCTACTCGACCTCAAGACACTGATGATCGAGGAGCTCATTGGGCGTCTACGCGTTCTCGAGGAGCGCTCACACAAAACGACATTGACAGGTCTGGAACATGCTTGCTCCTCACCGAGGAGGACTGGGAGACACGCCGGAAGCAACGTGAGCGTGGTGAAGCCTTGATGGGCGGAAACAGCGAGCGGTCCCAAAAGCAAAAGGCGAGGTGCTCGTCAAGGCTGCTCCCAAGGAGAAAGTAATGAAGACGACAAATGATTTGTTGACGAAAGAAAGCCACACAACTTCGACAAGTCGAAAGTAAAGTGCTTCAATTGCAATCACTATGGCCACTTTACAAAGGAGTGCAAGCAGCCAAATCAAAGAGAAAGGGCTAACCTTATGCAACAGCTAGACCATGAACCAACTCTCCTCATGACAGAGGTGTGTGAGGTCGTTCAAACGGTTGCAAGCAATGTGATGAAGTAGTGCTGCATGAAGAAAAGGAAACGTCCAACATGGTCGTGCTTGAGTGCATGCATAAGTCACAAGATGTGGTGATTATGAACGACAAGGTAGCACCAGAGTTATACACCGATGGGGAAGTACCTGAAGGGTCTAAAGTTTGGTACTTGGACACCGGCGCAAGCAACCACATGATAGGGCAACGAACCTTGTTCAACGAGTTGGACGAGAGCTCCTACGGAGAGAGTCATATTCGGTAATGTATATGTCATGGAGATCAAGGGGAAAGGATCAGTCATTCTCCTATGCAAGAACGGAGAACAAAGAATAATACCTGAGGTATATTTTATACCATGACTTCGTTCTAATATATCAGTCTGGGACAGTTTGCAGAATACGACATGATGATAATTATGCATAGCAACCAATTGAGGGTCTACAGAAAAAGAGGGAGTCTTCTCATGAGCGTGATAAGATATAAGAACCGACTTTACAAGATTCAGTTGGAGTTAGTAAGTGCAAAGTCGTTGACACATGTGTAAGTATGAGGTAGCAGGAGGCTACCATACACGACGAAATGGTGCCCGAACCACCGGAAGCAATCCTGGTTTGGCTCGCCGAGCACAATGACACCAAGTATAGCAACCAAGGTGATGGTCAACAAAGAAGTTATTACAACTACCAATGTTAGAGAAGGCGACATCTCAAAGTCAAAGGTTGTGACCTCATCGGACATCAAGATTGAGGACGAGATGTTCAAAATTGAAGATAATGATCAAACCATGAAAAAGATTAAGCTTGAGGACAAGGTGTTTCAAATTGAAGACAAGGACCAAACCATGAAGAAGCAACGTGCATCCATTCACACGATGCATGCATTGGCAATGACAACAGCTATGATGCGTGCAATTACAAGAGTGGCAGCACACGGTGCATGACAACAAGGACTACGACAATGGCAATGGCACTAACGCTGACAACAACGAAGAAAGGGATGGATAATCTAACGACCTCGACTAATGGCAACGACAGAAAACGCATTTGGGACTAGGACGCATAAGAAGAAGTACAACAAGTCAAGATCGAAGGAGAGACACTCTAACAAAGATTAAGGGGTGTCGGACCCCAGATTCCATAACGGAGAGCCTTAGGAATAATCACCCGCTAAGTCGGAGCTTCAACCCCGACCTCAACTCACGGGGGTCAAATCCGAGAGGAGTGGAGTGATATGGCTTCGAATAGCCCGAGACGTCAACCCCAAAGCTTACTCTGGCAATTTAATGCACGGAGTAGTAGGGTGATATGGTCTCCTCACTCTTTCCCACTGAGCCGGAGCATCAACCCCGACCTCGTCCCGGCAATTAAATGCACGGCTGGAGTAGGGTGATATAGCTCCCAACATCTCAGTGGAGAGTCGCTTCACAGGGGTGACTAACCTTAATAGCTCTACGATATAAAACCTGAAATCCTCCCTGCATCACGCACTTCAATCATACACGCATTGCACATGACACAGGGGGAAGAACCAGCCAGCACCATCACAGAGACTCTACGACGAAACTGCAATAATACTAGCTTTTCTGAAACTTAACAGCATATATATATACAATCAAAAGATGCTTACACAGCGGAAGTTCTAGTTTGGCTGAGAAGCCTAAAGGTCGGGCCAAAATAGCGGCAGAAATAACCAGGCTGCCGAACCCTGGGCAGGATCACTGCCTGGGATCCCCAGCGACTAGTCGACGTCGGGATCGACCTCAACGTAGAAACCCTCCGCTGCGGGAGCGGTTTCCTCTGCACACAAATATTATCAACGAAAGCAAGGTGAGTACAAAATGTACTCCGCAAGACTTACAGGGGAAAATAGTATTAGATGCATCAGGTATCAAGAAGGGGCTATTTGTGGACTATTTTGCAGAAAGCTAATTTTGTGCCTTTGACAATACCTGTAATAGATTGAAATCCGTCTACTGGAATATTTGCAAACGAGAGAAGCTGAAATTGCATAATAAAACCTAAAGCAGACCATCGAGCACACGAAACCCTCGATCCTTCCTCGACCACCAGGGAGAAAGCGACCGCTAACCCACGTCCTTAGAGTTGGCAAGTTTTAGATTAGGGTTATACTTGTCTAATTCGACGCAGGTAATCACCAAGCTGTCCATAACCGCGGACACGGCTATTCGAATAGTTTAAACCCTGCAGGGGTGTACATCTTTACCTACACGCATCGATCGACTCCTAATGCCACCGGGATAACACACTTCACGAGGTGTGCTGGCGGAGGGTGATCGAACACGACCTTTACAATGTTTTCGACCTAGGTATGAGCCGCCCTAAGGGGCTAATCCACGAACGACAGTTCGGCCGATACTTCGCCGTGGTCCCGCTAGTTGTGTCAGGTGATACATCCCCGGTCCCAGACCGTGTGTAACCCTCACTCCTATATTGTTGCACCACACCACCTTCTCATTTTTCACGCACCCAAATCCACGAAAACGGCAAACTATGCGGCTCATCACCTAAATCTAGACAAATTATTCGGTCGGGGGTGGCCCATAACACCCGTGTAGTAGTACGCAAATCTTGGGTCAATGTACGCCAGAAACCGGTCCTTGTGGGATTAACGAGACAACCCACCATGCTCCCAGCATGGCCTCTCGTCGATGCCCGATTTGAGATTAGTCCGGTTATTAATCACGTCCCGGTGAACACCCACCTAACCGCTAACCCATACAGAGTATTGTGTTTTGTCTGCCATCCCAGAAATTACGACTTCTACACAGCTAAGCACGGCTAAGCATCATTAGCTATATAAGCAATATCAACACAAGTAATTCACTCTAAATAGGTTGGGAGGGTCGGTGGTGTTGATTGAGCGACAAAGTAAGTTTTCATGCAAAGGATAGGGTTCACACTTAGCATAAGATATCAGTGGAACGCATGCAATACGATTTTAAAAGCAATTAGTAAGTTGCAAATAATGGGTTATCCTCAAGATGGTCAAAGGGGGCTGCTTGCCTTGCGGTTCAGAGACTAGGGCTTGTTCCTGTTCAAAATTATACTCGTCGAGATCCTCCGGCCCTATCAGAAATAACGAAACACAGCAAACAAGCGCAGTGTGAACACCACGAGGATGAACTTCAGCATGAGATGCAATGTATGCCATGAGCTAGAGGATTCGAAATGCAAACTAACGCAACTGGAATCAGGTTAATCGGAGTCCGGACGCGCGAGATATCGCGATCCGAAGATTTCCGAGGGTTCGGGGAAAACCCTAATTTAAGTTCTTCGACATTTTCATCTTCTCTAGCATGCAAACATGGATGAATATGATGTAATTGAATAGCTTTCATTTTTCTGAACATTTCGATATATCATTTGCATTTTTCTGAGTTCGGATGATTTTTCTACGAATTTAACAAGTTTTAAACCCCTTTGTTGTATTTTTCTCAGCAAAACTTAAATGGAATTACTATTCTTACTCAGCTAACCCTAGCTCTAGTCTATGACAGTGGGCCCCCTTGGTCAGTTTTGACCAAGCCAATGACATGGGGGACCCACTGGTCATACCCTTTTTCTTTTCCTTTTTCTGATTTATTTAAATTCAGCCGTGGGACCCATATGTCATAGACACACAGCTAATGAGCTCATTTAAGCATACTGTTAAGCATTAATATCAGTGATTAATTTGTCTGATTAGAATTAAATGGCTGCAGTAATCACAGATCACATAAATACATTACTAAATACACCCTAACTAACCTAACTAAACTAACCACTAATTAACTAACCTACTAAATGTGTCTTAACCGGTTAATAAAAGGGCATCAACGCCCTAATTAAACTACCGGCGGCCATTGCCTGGGCTCGGTTGGCCGGCGGCGCTCACCGGCGGGAAGGAGGCGTCGGGTGAGGCGGCGGTTGGCTCGGGCGCGGTGCAGACGGAGGCGACGGCGGTGAGGTAGCTCGGGGGCGAGGTCGTCGGGAGGAGCGGCGCGGCGAGGCGGGGTAGCGGCGGCGACCGAGGGAGCTCCGGGGCGGGCTCGGGTTGGAGGCGGAGGAGCGGCGCTCGGCGCTTGGCTCCGGGTGGCGGCGAGCACGGGGCTTCGGGAAGCGGCGACCGGGGCGGTGCGGCGAGGAGAACGGTGGCGGGGAGGAGCAACCGAGGCGGCTGCTCGGCGAGGGCGGGGTAGAGGAGAAGCTCGGGCTCCGAGCTTGGAGCGGCGCGGCGATGGAGCGAACGGCGGCGGAGGAGGCGAGGTCGCCGAGGCGGGGCGGAGGGGAATGGCGCACGGGGGTGGCGGTGGAGGCCGAGATGCCGAGGCGAGCGGCGGAGAACCCGGGCGTGGCGGAGGAGAGAAGAAAGGAGGGGCGGCCGGGGCTGGCGAGCTCCGATGCGGCGGTGTTGCTGGAGGCGGGGATGAGCGGAGAGCGGCCGGCGGCGAGAGGCACCGGAGATGAGCTCGGGGGGGGGGAAACAAAAGGGGCACCGGCGGCGAGCTCTGCGAGGTGGGGGAGAGAGGGGTGAGCGGGGCAGCTGAGAGAAATAGAGAGAGGGGGGGTTGCGGAGCAGCCGAGGAGGGCTCTTAGGGGGGGCGCTGGTGAGGTGGCTCGGGCGCGGCAGGAGGCGCGCGCCACGGGGCGGGCGGGGCGGCAGTGAGGTGGCGACGGGTGAGGGAGAGAGTGGGGGAGGGAGAAGGGGGGTGCGGGGTGGGCCGGTACGGGCCAGAGAGAAGAATGGGCCGAGGGGGAAAAAGGAGAAATAGGTTTTTAGGGTTTTCTTTAGATTTCTTTTATCTTTTGAAATCTGTTTATCAATTCAACTCAAAATTCAAATTCAATTGGTTATAAACTTAAACTCTACTCATATTCAACATTAACTTCTTGCCCCCTTTGGAAATTATTTTCTAATTTCGAATTGGTTTTCTAAATTTGATCAATATTAAAGCCTCTCCTTGGTTTTAACATCCTAGTTCAAATTTGAATTCACTCATGCGATGCCATGCATGCCATGATGCACAAACTATATTATTTTAGAATAGGGACGTTACAAGGGGGAGAATGATAGAATTAATCTTGTTATGAGTCCGAGTCTGATTAGAAGTAGGATTAGGAGTTCTAGTAGATTTCTTTTACCTAGTCCTAGTAGAGTCTTAGTTCTTGTCACCTATATAAGAGGAGCACGATGTAAATTGGATAAGCCAATAATAAAAGAAATAAAGAAAGAACAGCGACATGTTATGAGCCTCTAGCTATATATCATGACTCTCAATTTTTTCGTACTCGTGTGATCCGATTTAAGGATAAACCCATCAGACGACGCATCAGGTCGTTGTACACGACGGTAGCTGAGGGGTCAGAGTTATCAGCTGCAAGCATTGAATCGGCCTGAAGATGCTGCGCCACAAAGTTGCATCACCCTCTCTGACAGGTTCATAATTTGTGGCTGCAGGAGCCAGTGAGGGCCATGATCTTTGGACAAAAGTTTACCACAACCCAAACTGCAAACAACGCTCTGAATCTATGGATCTCTGGTCTGGTCTGGTCTCTCCTTCAGCCGTAGATCTCGTGCCCTCCTTTTCATCTACATGTTACAGCATGCATGCAGGCTCACTAATGAGTGATGCGAGACATTGATCAGGAGGAGACGTCATCATTTCAAGCTCAGATGCCCGGACACAGGTTGTGAGCTAGCTCTTGCAATGCCTAGCAGTAGAAAATTAATTACCATTCAATGACCGTAGGATAGCTGTACAAGCGTACGTGAGTTATCAGGACTCAGGAGGAAGTCGGCAATTTTACAGTCTACAAATAATCACAAGAAACCATCTAACAGAAGAAAATCTGCGAACAGATACAGCAATGGGACCAAACACTCCAGTTGATTTGCAGCGAATTTGCGCGTTAGATCTTTCTGACATATACTACAAGTGAATGTAACTTAAGTTCGCCTCATGCTCTAAACGTAAGCCTGACACATATAAACACGTGAATTTCTCATGAACTTTATTTTTTTTCAAGCAAAGAGGAGCTCTGCTGATCTATTTATAAATAAAAAAATTGTCAGTTAATTAGAAGAAAATCAGGTGAAAGCTATAAATACAACAGGCTTGTTATCTAGCGAAACTAGGCCCAGAGCACCTTCGGCCCAACAATTATGGCGGCAAAAGCAAGTCCAAACTCAACACATACCACCAGGAGCCCAACCATTAAGGTTGTCCGTAGCGTCATCTTCATCACTCCTTACGTCCGTGATCCAACTGCTCCAACTATGCCACAACAAACTACCATGCACTAAATACCATGATGGGCCGATCTAGAAGGACCTGGATCTAAGGTTTCCCTCAGAGCCCTCAGAAGAGAACAGAGACACGGGCACCTGTAATTTACGGGTGACCTTCCCAGCGGTCAATTTTCGACAGCTACAGTAAAGCTGTCGGAAAATTATCAGGTTTCTACTTTAACACAGTCAGGTTTCTACTTTAGCACAGTTAGGTTTTCTACTTTAGCACAGTCAAGTTTCTACTTCCAGCTTTCAACTTTCTGACAGTTACTGTAGCTGTACTGTAGTGGTACTGTAGCTATACTGTGATGGTACTGTAGCAGTACTGTAGCGGTCGGAATTGACCGCTGGGAACAGTCGACCGCGCAGTATGAAAAGCGCAGAGACACATCTCCACGGCAACGCCTCGGAGGAGCTAAACGGCACCCGTGGGTGTCGCCATCATTAGTCCCGACATAAATGCTAAAACAAGGCTTTCGCGCGGAGCTACCCTGGCCTCCCCCAACCCAGTGTCACAAAGCAAGGCGCCTTTGTTGCCACCTACAAAATGCCACCCAGTACGGCCGCCGACCACCAAACATCGACCACGGGAACAACCCGCGCTAGCACGCCGCAAGGGAGACACGCTATGGCAGACCCACCGGCACACCTGACGCGCGCACCCCCCGGAACAGATCTATGCGTGTTGGCCTAGATCTAGCGGCCCGCGCACAGAGGAGCCGCGCCGCCGGAGTCCACAGCCTCGCGGCCGCATGACTACCACCCGCCGCGTCTGACGCACTCGGTCCTTAGAGTTGATCTGGACGCGCCGGCCCAGATCTGACAGCCTGTGCCACTCACCACGCCATGACGGGACACAGTCGCTACGAGAGAGCGGCCGAGAGACGCCACGCTTGTTAAGCTGCAAAGCCCGCGAGAAGAGCGCTGCGAGGACGAGGCCCCCAACCCTGCTGAGGGCCGTAACGATGAAAACGTCCCTGCCGCCACCGTACGTCATGTGGGCTTTGCCCAACGACATCCCTCGGCGGTGGTAGCGTGTGGGAGGAAGGAGGGAGGCGGTGGTAGGCGGGGCTCGGGTAGCTGCCTAAGTCACTGGATGTTCTCATGAAATTTGTAGGAATTAATTTATCTTCCTGTAGGAATAAGAAAAAAATCATACATTCTGTGTCGAAAAAGAAAAGGAAAAGAAAAAATTCGCACGTTTTTGAAGGAGGCATGATTCTCTGGGCCTACTTGTGCGAGCAACCAGGCATAGAAACGTGCGAGTGAATGAAGGATTAAAAACCTGTATGCTCGTCCGATCCTCTCTGGGAGAATGTTCAGCGGTCTGCACGCCGGCTAGCTAGCTGCAGGGAATGGGAATACCTGCACTGCACGTACGCACGCATGTGAGCCATGCCTGCAATAAAAAACCGCAATGATCAGAGAGATAAAACATGCATGATTTAGTTGGCAAATATTGCTGCTGCTGCGATTTTTTCGAAAGGAGACAACTGCTACTAGTGTATATATCTTGAAAAGTTTGGAGAGTGATGTCTGCTTCCTAAATCATGGATGTTTTATATATCCAAAGGCCATTACTGAAAAGCTGCAGATTCCGCAAAAAAGAGATAAGAAAATGAAGTGATGATCACTGTTTCCTGATCATCCAAATGATCGAAGGGAGCATGCATGATAATCTGGGGATGCTTGCTACTTCGCTGCATGCATGATCGATGCTGTTGCAGTCTTTGATCTGCACCACTATCATGCATGTCTTGTCGAGTTTGGGCAGCAATTAACGCCTTGCTTCTGTGAACCATACAGCCATGGCCATGAGCTTAATTGATCCTTGCATGTACCTACACCGGCATGAGCTATGATGGATGATTAGTCTAAAAGATCTGCTTGATCCATTCTTAACTGCGGAGTGGGTGGCATTGTGTCTGCAGGGCTCTGTCGCGGTGAAAGTTTAACCGCGTACGTGCGGTGATAATTACTTCACCTGTGTTTTTTTTACCGTCGATTAGGATTGGTCCAGGATGGGCCTGGGCCTGGGCCTACGCGGTACGTGGCCCAGTTTGTACTGTCAGTAAACCCACCAGGCCCACCACTGTGTATGAGAGTGTGACTGCTGCTGTGAAGATGATGGGAGTTGGAGCCAAGAAGCTGAGTGAAAGTGTGAAACTGAACCCCTCTACTGTGTCTCAAAAAAAAAGACCCCTCTACTGCTGCTGCTGCCTCCTGAATCTGATAGATGCAACAGCAGTCCAGCGCTAGAGCTGGGGGGCCCACTGACAGCTTGACAATGCTTTGACTACTGGTCCAACGTCTCCCCTGCTTACGTGTAAGTACTTAACAGTGGGCACCGTACGTACCGATAAAGCTGGGAATCGTGCCGTGCCGTGCCGGCACGGCACGGACCCGTCGTGCTTCGGGCCGACGGTTGACCGTGCCGGCACGGCACGCCGTCGCCACCGTGCCGTGCCATGCCGGCACGCGCGCGTCGCAGCTAGGGCCCAAACCCGGCACAAAGGCCCGCCGTGCCGCCTCCGGGCCGTGCCGGCACGGGCACGCCACGGGCGGGGAGGACGAGCTGCGCCGGCGGCCGGCGCGGGAGAAGAAGGGGCGAAGGAGGCGGAGCCGCGGAGCGCGAGAAGAGGAGGGTGCGGGCGACGGCGCCGGCGGGAGCCGGAGGAGAAAGGCGGCGCGAGGAGGGGGCGGAGGGGCGCGCGGCTCGAAAGGAGGGGGCGGGCGGCGGCGCCGGCGGGAGCCGGAGGAGGAAGGCGGCGCGAGGAGGGGGCGGGACAGAGCGCCGGCTCGGAAGGAGGAGGGCGGCGCGGTAGCGAGCGGGAGTGCGGGTGGAGGGCGGGGCGGCGTCGCGGCGCCGGATGAGGGCAGGCCGGCGGGGTCGGGGGAGATTTTGGGGAGCCGACGCGGGAGGGGGAGTTGTGGGGGTGGCCGGGTGGGGAGGGAATTTGAGGAGGATTGAGGGGGAATTTTGGGGGGGAGAGGGGATTTGGGGGCTGGGATGGGGGTTGGGAGGGGAATTTGGGGGGAGGGGTGAATTTGGGGGCTAGGAGGGGGAATTTGGGGGGAGGGGGAAATTTGGGGGCTGGGATGGGGCTGGAGGAGGAATTTGGGGGGAGGTGGTGAATTTGGGGGCTGGGAGGGGGATTTGGGGGGAGGGGGGAATTTGGGAGGGTTTGGGAGTTTGAGGGGGAATTTGGTGAGTAGGGAGGAAAAAATTCTATTAAAAAGGAGATACTAAAGAGAATAATTAAATAATTAAAATATAATATAAATATTAATAAATGAAGCTATTTTTGGAGGAAGACCTAAATTTTATTGATAGATGGATATTGCCTCGTTAAAAACCTTACACTCCAGTGTGGAGTACCTCCTGTAAGGAAAGAGTACAATACCATGTTTTTATACATATTACTCAATGTCGAGATTTTTGAGGTCGACTAAAGCCTTCGTTATCTCTGGATCCTCGAGCTGATGTTGCTGTCGGGTCTCTGCCTTGTCTCAGTCGTTGAGGCAAGTAAATGCCTCTACCATGTCAGGCGTGAGAGATGACCTTCTTGGCTCAATTATCCACCATGCTGAAAGTTGCTTCCGATGAGACGGACGACACCGGAACCATGAGTATGTCTCGTGCAAAATGTGATAGCACGGGATATATCCTATGATGGTTCTTCCACCACATGAGTAGGTTGACATCTTGGCCTTCTGCGAGGTCAAACTCAGTTTCCGCATAAGGTGTGTCGAGGTAGTAGTTGATCTCTACTCTTGGATTCCATTGCGTTCTGCCAGATGTTTGGGAAGATGATCCACTAGAACTGTTGCCTTTTAGCTTCTTCCACATATTAGCAGCGCTCGAAGTGATTGTTCTTTGTGGGGTTACTGATGCACTTGTTCTTGGTTGACCTGTACTGCCAAATTTCTTATAATACAAATCGAAAACATCAAAAAACTCATCATGAACATGAGTGTAAGCATCAGAGTAATCTAAACCCAATGCTTCACCAATTGCCTCAAAGGCCCCCTTCAGTCCCTCTAATTTTCTACGATGATCAAAAATAATACCATAACAATAAAGATGTGGAATAGCTCCAAAATATTTTAAGAACTTAGCCTCCATTGGTTCAATAATTGATTTTAAGAGGCTATCATCCCTATTTTCTTTTATAGCTTCAGCTATTGTCCAAAGCCACTCGATGACTAAGCAAGAAGTAGGATAATAAATACCAGATAGAACCGTTGTTGCATTGTAAAATATTTTTAAAAAATCACGAAAACGACTAGCAACCTCCCAATCCCCATCATTAATTACCTGCATACCTGCATTGCAGTTCACATAGAGAGATATAATATGCTCGTACCCCTCACATCGCTCTAACATGATGTATGTGGAGTTCCACTTACCTTCAGGTCCACATTGAATTTTCTTGCAACCTTGTTATTGGCCTTACAATAGTCGCGGTACGCTTTGTACCTTGTCGGTGAAGATGTAATGAACATAATAGCAGTACGTATATTATCTAAATTAGACTTCATTACCTTCAAACCTGCTTGCACTATGAGATTGATGATGTGGCATATGCATCTCTGGTGGATAATATAACCTCCAGTGTAGGCTTGCAAAGAAGGTGAGATAATCTACATAGCGGATGTATTAGCTGATGCATTGTCAAGAGTGATAGCGAAAACTCTATTTTCAATTTTAAAATCTCCAACAACCTGAAGAATACGTTCCGCAATTGCCTCTCCAGTGTGTGCCTCATCTATTGACTTAAAGCCTATGACTCGTTTATTTAAATTAAATTCTTCATCCAAATAGTGTGCAACAACACTAAGATAGGTAGACCTTTGATGGGACGAAGTCCAAATGTCCGACATTAAAGCGAAAGAAAAACTCACTTTCATGTATTCATCTTTCAGTTCAGCTAATTTACGATTGTAAGTGCTATTATGTCTTGTCTAATAGTTTTTCTAGTGACGTGAGTGTACTGTGGGCAGAAAGCATGTTGAATCATTCTCTCAAACCTAGCACTTTCCCCTGTACCAATCGGAAGATTCTCACTAACAATGTATTGTGCTATCTCCTCTCTTGCTACCTGAGGGTTGTACATCCATGTACTTACCGAACCGTCGGGACCAAAGTTAAGCTGGGTCTGGACAGCTTCCCCATCTCTCCGTCCCGCGGCTATCTTTTGCAAGCATGCCTGAGCATGCCGCTTCAAACTACCTGTTCCATTTTTTGAAGATGCCTTTAATCTCGCTTTGCAATATTTACAGGTTGCATATGATACCTGACGGCCGTTCTTCATTTCTACGGTGTGGTCCATATGCTCCCAGCACCATGCCCGTGGCTACTTCCACCCCTGGTTGCTTGCACCGATGATCCAACGTCGGTGTCCGTTGATTCTGGTCCCCCTGAAAAATGTACAGCATCCTCAAAACCAGCAGTACCATCCATATGGCCGTCTTCCATACCGTAGTCATCCATGTCGAGGGAGAGCCGACGAGGATCGATTTCGTTCTCTCCCGTCGAAAGAGCATATGTTGTGGTGAAGTTGACCCGCTATGCGAGGATCGACCCCTTTGTGACGCCGAGGATGAATGGGAGGACGGCGTCGACGTGCCACCTCAGTCGCTTTCTCTTTCCCACGAGAGAACATATTTTACTTATGTGTTTGTGTCGGTAGAAATATTTCTGTGAGCTGTGAGCTTTGTGTTGAGGTACTGAGGAGATGTCAATATATAACAGTTCACATGAGCAGTCCAATAGTTTAAAAATTTCAAATTTTAACCCGCGGGACTCCCCTATAAAACCCTAAAAGCCTAAATCCCTCCGGACCCCCCCTTGTCCCCCCTATCCGGATTCCCCCCTAAACCCTATCCCCTGCCGGCCCCCCACGCCCCCCACCCTTGCGCCACGTGGCAGTCTCCCCCGGCCCCCCTTTCCCGTTGCGCCACGTGGCAGGTCTCCCCGGACAACCCCCCGCTTCCGACGCGCGTGGCCCCACTCGCGCCCGCCCCTCCCGCCCCTGCCGTGGCCCCCCTTGGCCGTGCGCCACGCGCCCACGCTCACCCGGACCCCCCATTTCCCGTGCCGCCACGTGCCCCACGCTCCCTGTCACACCCTGATTTTACAAAGCCCGAAAATTAGGGCTAACAAAAACTTTTTCGTTAATAATGTCAGCCGAAAGCACGCCCAATTAAGGTTTAGTTCAAATCTTGGTAAAGCTAAATGCCAAGTGCGAAAACCCTAGTCTTTACCCCTATCGACCACCGTTTAGTCAAACCCCATTTCCCCGAAGCTCCGTCCGACGACGCGGACAACTCTGTTCAGCACCTGCGTAGTATACGCTGATGTGTCAACGGTACCTCGTCACCAACACATCCCAAGTCGAGGTAAACGTCCTACCTCGAGCCCCCGTGTCTCTGCCTCATCTTGTCGCGCTCCGGAACCCTAAATCCGAGCTCCCGGATTAATTTCTTCCTATTCACCCATTTTACCATATCACAGGCCACCTCACCTTCACCCCATCTCTGTTGCTCAGCAGCATAAGTCTCAGCTCCTGTCTTATCTTCTCACCATTTACCTCCTGCCAGCTAACCTTCCTATGCACTGCCGCACATGCGCTGAAAAATCTCTGGCCAGTGCATGCACATATACCTTGCCACCCCGTACTGTCGCCCGAAACCCCAAATCCTGCTCCGTCGTCCTAATTCCCAATAATTCCTTTAATGGGCAGAAACTCTAAAACCCGTATCGCATGCATTTTTCCCTCACCTAAAAGTTTTGGAAAAATTCCACAAGACATCTAAACCCATTTGACACCCAATCATGAAATAACAATTAGGAGTTCAGTGCAAATATTTCCTTTTGCCTTCAAATCCAAATTCTGAGCTAATTTCCATTTTGAACTGCAACCCTCCTAAATATTGTTCCGAGAATTCCTCTATACCAGTAACCCCGATATTCAAAAACACATGTGGGTCCAGTGCAAAACCCTGACACGAACGCTGTCAAAACAATTCCTTTTTGGACACGCAGCCGACCAGCTAAAAATCGGTGCCAACCTTACTCTATTCATCCACAGCACCAACAGAGTTCTTCTCCGCTGTCAATTTGCTCCTGCCTGCGCCACACATCAGCAGCAACAGCTGGCCGAAGCCTCCCATCGCTCTTCTTTTTCTTGTCTGAGCAGCACCTGTCCCATCGTGTCTTTCTTGTTCCCTGTTTCCCTGAGCAGCAACACGTTTCCTTGCCCCATCTCCCTCCTCCTCTTAGCTAGCCAAATCCCCCAACTGAACTGCCACCTGCCCATTGCACCAGTTGCGGTGCCTAACTTCCCTATTCCCATGGACATGTCTCCACGAGTAGCAGTGACATGCCCTGGCACTCCCCTGTGCGCATGCACAGCTCCTCCCCACGCTGCCCGCCGTCGAATGCGTCGTCCACCTAGCTGCATAGCTCCACGCGCCCTTGCCAGCTATTCCCAGCTCAGTGCCACCGCAGAGCTCCCCCGAGCTGTCCCGTCGCCGGCCTTGTAGTGGAGCAGCACCGCCGTCCCCTCCGGCGACGTCCCATCCCGGGAATAGGCAAGCTCCAGCGCCGGTATGGCCATCCTCGTGCCGCCGGCCTATAAAAAGGGCCAGCCCGAGCTCTGCCAACATCAATCCGAGCTCCGGACAACTCGCCAGGCCTCGTCCTCGCCGCCACTCCAGAACCGTCGCCTGGCCCGCCGATCCCGCCTCAAGCAACTCCCCGCCGCCGTTCCCCTGCTCTGAAAACGCCGCCGTGGTAAGCATCCTCGGGCCGCCGGCCCCTCCATCCTCCCCACATCCGGCCGCCCCTGCCGCTCACCTTGGGCCTCCGCTTCGCCGCCCACCCGCACGCCAACAACGCCGCTTATCCCCATCCCGAGCACCAGCACCAACTGCGCGAGCCACCGCCGCCGTCAGATCTGCTGGACTCACCCGAGCCCTCTCCTCCAATCTCCTCAGCCGGGCCCCTTTCTCCCTCTGGTTTCTCTCCATTGCCGCCGGCCTATAAAAGAAGCCAAGCACCCCAGGTCTTCACTCCATCCCTGCTGAGCTGCGCCACAACCAAGTTCTCCCGAGCTCTCACCCCATCCAAGTCGCCGGCTCACCCTCCTCCTTGCTTCCAGTCCGGCCTCTCCCTAAGCTCCAAGCTCCACTCCAGAGCCATTTTCTTCCCCATCTTCCTCTCTCTCTCCTCTGCTGTTCTTCCCCATAACCGAGCTGTGCTGCTCCACGAGCTCCTGTCCTTCAGCTGAGCCGAGCCCATCTGCGCCATTAAAGCCACACCCGAGCTCCCTCTTGCTCCACACTCTCCTCCCGAGCTCAACTCTTCTACAGCCATCCCGGTTCATCAGCTTCCCGAGCTCAGCAGCAGAGGAAATCGCAGCTCCCGAGTGCCCTCAACAGCCGAGCTTCCAAGCCTCCGCCCCTGCCACGCCTGGTCCAGGCAGCGCCGCCGCCGAGTGAGCCGGAGCCAGTGCGCCGCCAGCCCCACCTCCCGAGCCCCCTTTCTTTTTCCTTTTGTAAGCTACTAGCTCCAGCTCGCCACCGCTCTCTGCTGTTTACTCCTCAACGTAATGTCTAAAGCTACCAGCACTGTAGCGTGTGTAGCTATTTTAGTCTTCTATTTCTCTTCAACTCTCCTCAGCCATTAGTACACACACCGGCAGCCTATAGCCAGTTAGTCAATTAGCTGATCAGTGGTTAGTTAGTTAAATTAGTTGATTGGTTAATTAGTTAGTAGCTGATTAGTTAGTGAGTTAGTGATCTAGTTAATTAGTTAACTAGCTAGTTGGTTAATTAGCTAACTCGTTAGTACATTATCTAGTTAATTAATGAATTAGTTAGTTAGTAGTTAGTTAAATTGTTAGTTAATTAGTTGATTAATATTGAGCCGATTAAAGCAGTTAGATAACGCGTCGGGAGGTGAGCGACAGTAATTAATCAGACTCCAGTGCAACGTTAGTGAAGACGTTGCCCAATGATCGGCTAACCACTTTGAATTAACTACTGCACGTGGTATTAACCAACTTTAACGTCGTTGTTAATTTCTGTCGGAACGTGCCTTTGCAGTCGACTCTTGAATCCCTGCGGTCCGTTACGTGCTAGACTCGGTAGAATCAGAGCTAGAAAAGCCTGATCCAATCCTTTAGCTCAACAGGGTTTCTATTTTTGAGGTTGCGCAAATAGTTCGCAATAAAGACTAGCTCAGAGTATTTCCTGTCTCCCCTTTTAGAACTATGCATATGCTATATACGTTCGTCCAGTGTAGCTCCAAAATAAATCAGCTTAACGCGTCTTTATTTTATGTACGTATATAAGGATTGCCTAGGGTAAATCTGGTTCTTGTAAGCTAAGCTGATTGAGCCTAAGTCCTCTTAAGCCATCATTATTGCATGCTGAGACAAGTACTCAGGGTTCCACCGTTCGTCCAAAAATCAAAACCTTAGTTGTGTCCTTTAGACCTTAACCCCCAACAAACCAGGTTATCCGAGATCCCAAAAGTTGTTACACGTATACAACCCGGACAACCCTGACGGCGAACGTAATCGTATGTTCTCCGAGGACCCCTGAAACCCTAACGCGACAAGAACTTAAGGTAGATGTTTTGTCAGGATATCCTAAAGCATCCGACCCCATTATTCCAAAAGCCCTGCCACCACGACAGCTATTTCTTCTGTCGCGGCAAGCTCCTGTCGCAGCGCCCTGCCCCGCCGCGACAGTCTCTCCCCGCCGCGACAGCCCTTTTTGTCCACCGCGACAGCACCGCGGCAAACCATCCTCTGCCGCGACAAGCCAGTTCCCCGCCGCGGCAAGCTATGCCCTACCGTGGCAGCGTCGCGACAGCCTCTCTCCCGCCGCGGCAACTGCCGTTGCCACCTTCCTCCGCCATGGCAAGCCTCTACCGTCGCCGCTTTGCTCCTACTGCAGCAAAACCTTGTCGTTGCCGCATATCCCTTGCCGTGTCGATCTATCGTCGCTTGCCACCTTGCTCCTGCCGCGGCAGCGAACCATCTCCGCGCCCTGTTTATTTCCTGTAGCTCCGTAGAATCAGATAGTGGTCGGGAGCGTATGATTTCATGTGCTGACGTTTTTAATTCAATGTTATTTGGTTTTCATTGCATCGTTGATTTATTCGCCGTTCTTTTTGACGTGTAGATACAGCGTTAGGAATTATCGCGAAAAGGGATTCGGACAGCTGACAAATCGGATTCAAGACCAAGACCAGGACAATATTGCCAGGCAAGCATTCCCACTTTGATCATGTTGAATCCCATATGTGTGAAATCATAATTATATTGTTTGCAAACTCTGCATGCTATGTGTTTAATATCGATATTTTATGTAGAGATAGTTATACCCATTAGTTGCAAGATACCTAGGTCCGAATATCCTTCCTTGTAACCCTAGGTATATTCAGCGGTTGACTCTCGACCGTCGAATAATTAAGGTTATAGGTGTTAACCATGCTTAGCCCTGCTATAGTCAAAAACCAAGTTTTTAAACATCCCGTTGGGATATGGGAGAACAAACCCTCGGATGGCATATGCTGTCCGAGGTGACTTTCACAAATAAAGGATTATCAAAAATCAAAAGAAAAGAGGAGATGATTTGGATTCGGGCGAGAGTATTAAGGGCAGCCAGGGGCTGTAGAGGAATTGATGATGGCACGGTCGTCCGGGAACGATCGTGGGTTGAGGAAATGGAGTCTCGCTCGAATCAGTTAAGGACCGAGCCTAAGTGCCGCTAAACCGGTTCCATTACCGTACGTCCACATGTCCTTTATGGGAAGGACTTGGCTTAGTACCCCGGCAAGTATTAGGGTTTGGACCCGTGGGAAGTAGGGAGTTAGTGCTAGGTGTTTTAAGTCCTAGAGGATCCACCTACGCCAGGCGGGAGGTGCTGATACGACACAAAGGTGGAGAGCCCCAATTTGATGTCCAGGACATGCAAACTTGGGTATTCACCTAGCGGGTCCAACTCTAGTATGGAAGCGGGCGAAGGTCTCGTTGTAGTAACCTTGGTAGTATACCTGGGCCCGTATGCCCCGGGGTGACCTACATCTTGTGGGTAAAGCCGTACAACCTCTGCAGAGTGTTAAAAACTATTCGAATAGCCGCGTCCTCGGTTATGGACATGAACTGGCAAGGCCACACACTGGTTAGACTAAGTGTTGTTTGCGAAAGCATGGGGGAAAAGGGATTAAGGACGTGGGCATGATGTGTCCACAGAGGGCAATTTACGCTACAGGCTGGTAGCAAGGAATTGCCGGAGGAGTAGGCTAGCCGTGTGATACGGGATACACGGGCTGAGCCAGGGGCACTCGCTGAGCTATCCAGGATAGTGTCAGTCGAGTGTGGTACCGAGAAGCTAGACATGTTGCCCAGGGTAATATGGTCTGAGCTATCTCGAGGATTGTAAGGAGGTAGCCGGGTCTACCTCGGGAGGATTCTGTTCATTTTACTTTAAACAGTTTTACTAAATTGCTTTTGAATCTACTATTCAAGTATTTAAATTAAGAACTTACTTTTCCGCACAATGATCAACTTAGGTTAAGAGCTATTCCTTGATTAAACCCCTGCATGAAATATTGTCGTATAATCTCTCCTGTGGGAATAGCTTGCGAGTACATTCAATGTACTCACCTGGCTTGTTGATTTGGCCAGACAAAGGAGACGTCAGATCCGAAGAAGAAATCACGATCGCAAACGCTAGGGTGAAATCCCCAGTCAGTTGCCTGTCGGGTATGGCTTACTGATGGGCCACCTCTCCGTTGGATTTCCGCTGCAAGTTTATAGCCGTTGGGCTAAAGGTATCAGATTATCAACCTTAACGGTCTATTTAATTGTTTTACGCATGTATGACAATGATATACAGGTTAACTCGTGTGTATCGGCTACTGATCCAGGGACCGGTACAGTGATCACGAGGGAGTTCCCGGCTTAAAAACCGGGGGCGCCACAGCTTGGTATCAGAGCCATACTGACTGTAGATTAACCCTAGTTAGCACGGACGTTAGATGTAAACCCTAGGTGAAAATAATATTTTCATAAATATACAAACTTATTATAAGTGTGGGTTCTATCTTCGCAACTCTCTTAGTTCTCCTCTTACCTATGTTGCTCTAAGAGAAACACAGAATTTTCCCTATTCTCTCGTCTACTTCAAGCATTTAGACTATTCTAGCAAAGTAAGTAACGAGACCTTTACTGATGAAGCAAGAATCCGCCAACCCTACCGAAGACCAAGAAGAATTGCGTCGTCACGCCATCCAAGACACTCGTCAAGACTCGCCACTAACGGGTCGATACCAACACTTCAACCTTTCCGACTCATGACATCAAGAGTGTGGACGTTCGTGAAGGAAACACTGCACCAAGTGGAAGAGACCCGTCAGCATGTGACACTGATGCTCCACCGAGGACAGCGACCCCAGGTATCGACCAAGTAGATTAAACCCCTAAGGCTAGGTTCCTAGACCTCGCTCGTCGCGAACAGCGAGATAGGTACCCCTCCCTAGTTAGAGTGCTAGACGCCTTCTGCGGTATATATATGATACTCAACGATGTTCTTTGCGACGCATTTGCTATTCCATGTTTCCTGGTTTGTTTGAAAAATGTGACCTGCACATACGTCTTCCGACGCATGTAGCAGTCACCTCCACTGTTGAGTAGTCAATAAGTCTTACCTCATCTTCCGACTAAACAAGCCCTGTCGCCCCCTCCGTCAAACACCTTTTCCTGGATTCTCTCCGAAATCTCCTCTCGCTGTCAGCCTGATGTTGATTTCCCCTGACAACTTTGACCTCGTTCGCCTGTAAGCCACCGACCGGATAAGACGCGAGCCTCCGTCGTATCCCGAGGCAATCCTTTCTTGAAACTCTCATTGACCTCCATGTTGCCAAGAGGCTATATAAAGCGCCATCTCCGCTCTTGTGAGGCACACTCGTGCCACTTCTCCCTTGTCATCCAAGCACCCAATTTCGCCAGCAAAATACTTAGCCGTAGTACTCCTTTTCCTGCCCAACCTTCCTGATAAGCATGTCGTCCCGTGGCGCCATACTTCAAATGACTATTGCCGCAGAGTTCACCGGATTTCCAGCTATTCTTTGGTCCATGGTTCAACAGATCCTTGGAGCAACACTACGCCCCGTGTACCGTGTGTACCTGGGGAGTGCCTCCTGCTCCTTGCATGAATTCTGGGCAGAAGTTCATATCTACCCAGCCGCCACCAACCGAGTTTTCCCCCTCCGCTTCATCGGGAAAACCGTGCCTACTTCTCCGATGGCCATCCAAATGGCTGCGATGGAAGCTATCTCTTGCCTGCACTACCAGGTTCCTAACGCGAACCAGCGTGCTTATCTCCTCTACCCCATTCGTGCCCCTGTAGGAGACGCCGTGTTCACCGACGCACAGCAAGAAGAAGACGCGGCAGTGGCCCACGCCAACCGCTACATCGCCGCCCAGCACGACTTGATTACCCAGCTGGCAGACTCCTGGATCATGTCGCTCAACAGCCTCGATTCTCCGCCTTGCCCCAGCGACCCCTCAGTACCGTCTGCACATGCTTCCGAAGCCGACGAGTTGCCACTGTCAAGAATGATGACACCCGGAGGAAGCCTCCGCCGCCAGGAACAACAGCACCTCCTAGAGCTCTTCCCCTCCTCAGAGGACGAAAATCTCCGTGGCAGAACGGCTCCGCCCCGTGCTACCCGTCTATTCTAGGCCAAATAGTTGAGGCACCTCGAGGTTGAGTTAGCCCCCTTCGTGCCACTAGTTTTATGTGTGTTTTTCTTGTTTTGATGCTTACCCAAGAAATTTACTCCCTTCAGTATTAAGGTGCGCCTGCTCGATACGCCCCTAGGCGTATGGATAGGTTCATGTCGGTCTTCTTGTCATTTTATGTGTTTTGTTATAATGTTGCTTATACCTAGACCCTGTGCCTCAAGCACGATGTATGGGTATGATAAGTGCCTCTAGACACCTATATATGTGTGTGCTATATTGGTTCTTCTCGCAGTTTTATTTGCGTCTTGGTGGGCTATTCCCCAATCGCAATGGCATCGCCATACATTGATGATTGCTCTTGTGCGATACCAATACCCCATGCTATTTCCCTCTTATCTAATTGCTTTTCCCCCTTTTCCTTGACGCGACGATTAACATCTGGAAACAAAAAGATTACAGGATGGACAAGTCAAGTGATCAAAGAGAAGAAATCCCCCCAGTACAGAGTTTGGATCCACCTCATTCCTCTGACGGGCCATCTCAGTCAACACCTGAAGCTACGGCTTCATCTTACCAACAAAAGACGGCAGAAAAAGATGAACCACGTCAAGATGTTGATAAAATAGCCAAGGGAAGATGTTTCCTTTGCGATCAACCTGGCCATCATGTCTTCAAATGCCCCCTCAAGAAACCAGTTAATCCACACGCTTGCTCACGATGTGGTGAAAAGGGACACTTCAGGAAGCAATGCCCCGACAACTGCTCCGACTGTAACACCACCCACCTGAATGAAGAATGCCCGATGAGCCAAGTCACCTGTTACCTCTGTGAGGCATACGACCACGTTCCAGCACAATGCCCTATGGAACCCGTAATAACAACCACCCTTCGAGATCTTGTGAACTCGGCCAGAAATGAACACCGCGACCTAATCAACACTCGGAAATGAAGGATTAACAAGCAGCATGATCCGGAGAACCCTTGCAAACGATCTCACCACGGGAAGAGACAATCCTTCGAAGTCGTCAGCCATCCACACAAACGGGAAGCATCCCCAGCATCTCAACTCAATAGCTGGGACAAACAAGATCTCCAGAAGAACAAGACCCGCCTTAATTCTTTCGCCGCCCCTACCAAAAACCCCAGGAATAGTACCTGTTCTATTGCGAAGAACTTGGACACTTCGTCCGTCAATGCCCTAAGATGCCTCGGAACTCCACTTTCAAGGCCCAACTACCGCGAGTCGACACCGAAGACGCTCCGCCACAACCTGAAGCTACAGACAAGAAGTACCCAGAACTCCAGCGAGGAACAAGCGAACCCCCTTCGATGCTAAGGAAGAGCGCAAAGCCCGGACACATCCCCGATGTTCACCACAGAACCCTGTATTTCGAAGAATCGGCGCATCCCAAAAGTAATGTCAATAAAACCCTATTATAAAGGCAATAGCCTTTTCCTTAAGGGGGGTAGTCTAGAAAATTTGGATGAAGGACCTGCGTTGGATCTGTAAAAACTCTCTGTAACGGAAGACCCCTGCTGTTCTTCTCCGTTCTTTCTCCTAATCTGTCTGAATCTCGAGGACGAGATTCCTTTTAAGGGGGGTAGGTTTGTCACACCCTGATTTTACAAAGCCCGAAAATTAGGGCTAACAAAAACTTTTTCGTTAATAATGTCAGCCGAAAGCACGCCCAATTAAAGGTTTAGTTCAAATCTTGGTAAAGCTAAATGCCAAGTGCGAAAACCCTAGTCTTTACCCCTATCGACCACCGTTTAGTCAAAACCCCATTTCCCCGAAGCTCCGTCCGACGACGCGGACAACTCTGTTCAGCACCTGCGTAGTATACGCTGATGTGTCAACGGTACCTCGTCACCAACACATCCCAAGTCGAGGTAAACGTCCTACCTCGAGCCCCGTGTCTCTGCCTCATCTTGTCGCGCTCCGGAACCCTAAATCCGAGCTCCCGGATTAATTTCTTCCTATTCACCCATTTTACCATATCACAGGCCACCTCACCTTCACCCCATCTCTGTTGCTCAGCAGCATAAGTCTCAGCTCCTGTCTTATCTTCTCACCATTTACCTCCTGCCAGCTAACCTTCCTATGCACTGCCGCACATGCGCTGAAAAATCTCTGGCCAGTGCATGCACATATACCTTGCCACCCCGTACTGTCGCCCGAAACCCCAAATCCTGCTCCGTCGTCCTAATTCCCAATAATTCCTTTAATGGGCAGAAACTCTAAAACCCGTATCGCATGCATTTTTCCCTCACCTAAAAGTTTTGGAAAAATTCCACAAGACATCTAAACCCATTTGACACCCAATCATGAAATAACAATTAGGAGTTCAGTGCAAATATTTCCTTTTGCCTTCAAATCCAAATTCTGAGCTAATTTCCATTTTGAACTGCAACCCTCCTAAATATTGTTCGAGAATTCCTCTATACCAGTAACCCCGATATTCAAAAACACATGTGGGTCCAGTGCAAAACCCTGACACGAACGCTGTCAAAACAATTCCTTTTTGGACACGCAGCCGACCAGCTAAAAATCGGTGCCAACCTTACTCTATTCATCCACAGCACCAACAGAGTTCTTCTCCGCTGTCAATTTGCTCCTGCCTGCGCCACACATCAGCAGCAACAGCTGGCCGAAGCCTCCCATCGCTCTTCTTTTTCTTGTCTGAGCAGCACCTGTCCCATCGTGTCTTTCTTGTTCCCTGTTTCCCTGAGCAGCAACACGTTTCCTTGCCCCATCTCCCTCCTCCTCTTAGCTAGCCAAATCCCCCAACTGAACTGCCACCTGCCCATTGCACCAGTTGCGGTGCCTAACTTCCCTATTCCCATGGACATGTCTCCACGAGTAGCAGTGACATGCCCTGGCACTCCCCTGTGCGCATGCACAGCTCCTCCCCACGCTGCCCGCCGTCGAATGCGTCGTCCACCTAGCTGCATAGCTCCACGCGCCCCTTGCCAGCTATTCCCAGCTCAGTGCCACCGCAGAGCTCCCCCGAGCTGTCCCGTCGCCGGCCTTGTAGTGGAGCAGCACCGCCGTCCCCTCCGGCGACGTCCCATCCCGGGAATAGGCAAGCTCCAGCGCCGGTAATGGCCATCCTCGTGCCGCCGGCCTATAAAAAGAGGCCAGCCCGAGCTCTGCCAACATCAATCCGAGCTCCGGACAACTCGCCAGGCCTCGTCCTCGCCGCCACTCCAGAACCGTCGCCTGGCCCGCCGATCCCGCCTCAAGCAACTCCCCGCCGCCGTTCCCCTGCTCTGAAAACGCCGCCGTGGTAAGCATCCTCGGGCCGCCGGCCCCTCCATCCTCCCCACATCCGGCCGCCCCTGCCGCTCACCTTGGGCCTCCGCTTCGCCGCCCACCCGCACGCCAACAACGCCGCTTATCCCCATCCCGAGCACCAGCACCAACTGCGCGAGCCACCGCCGCCGTCAGATCTGCTGGACTCACCCGAGCCCTCTCCTCCAATCTCCTCAAGCCGGGCCCCTTTCTCCCTCTGGTTTCTCTCCATTGCCGCCGGCCTATAAAAGAAGCCAAGCACCCCAGGTCTTCACTCCATCCCTGCTGAGCTGCGCCACAACCAAGTTCTCCCGAGCTCTCACCCCATCCAAGTCGCCGGCTCACCCTCCTCCTTGCTTCCAGTCCGGCCTCTCCCTAAGCTCCAAGCTCCACTCCAGAGCCATTTTCTTCCCCATCTTCCTCTCTCTCTCCTCTGATGTTCTTCCCCATAACCGAGCTGTGCTGCTCCACGAGCTCCTGTCCTTCAGCTGAGCCGAGCCCATCTGCGCCATTAAAGCCACACCCGAGCTCCCTCTTGCTCCACACTCTCCTCCCGAGCTCAACTCTTCTACAGCCATCCCGGTTCATCAGCTTCCCGAGCTCAGCAGCAGAGGAAATCGCAGCTCCCGAGTGCCCTCAACAGCCGAGCTTCCAAGCCTCCGCCCCTGCCACGCCTGGTCCAGGCAGCGCCGCCGCCGAGTGAGCCGGAGCCAGTGCGCCGCCAGCCCCACCTCCCGAGCCCCCTTTCTTTTTCCTTTTGTAAGCTACTAGCTCCAGCTCGCCACCGCTCTCTGCTGTTTACTCCTCAACGTAATGTCTAAAGCTACCAGCACTGTAGCGTGTGTAGCTATTTTAGTCTTCTATTTCTCTTCAACTCTCCTCAGCCATTAGTACACACACCGGCAGCCTATAGCCAGTTAGTCAATTAGCTGATCAGTGGTTAGTTAGTTAAATTAGTTGATTGGTTAATTAGTTAGTAGCTGATTAGTTAGTGAGTTAGTGATCTAGTTAATTAGTTAACTAGCTAGTTGGTTAATTAGCTAACTCGTTAGTACATTATCTAGTTAATTAATGAATTAGTTAGTTAGTAGTTAGTTAAATTGTTAGTTAATTAGTTGATTAATATTGAGCCGATTAAAGCAGTTAGATAACGCGTTGGGAGGTGAGCGACAGTAATTAATCAGACTCCAGTGCAACGTTAGTGAAGACGTTGCCCAATGATCGGCTAACCACTTTGAATTAACTACTGCACGTGGTATTAACCAACTTTAACGTCGTTGTTAATTTCTGTCGGAACGTGCCTTTGCAGTCGACTCTTGAATCCCTGCGGTCCGTTACGTGCTAGACTCGGTAGAATCAGAGCTAGAAAAGCCTGATCCAATCCTTTAGCTCAACAGGGTTTCTATTTTTGAGGTTGCGCAAATAGTTCGCAATAAAGACTAGCTCAGAGTATTTCCTGTCTCCCCTTTTAGAACTATGCATATGCTATATACGTTCGTCCAGTGTAGCTCCAAAATAAATCAGCTTAACGCGTCTTTATTTTATGTACGTATATAAGGATTGCCTAGGGTAAATCTGGTTCTTGTAAGCTAAGCTGATTGAGCCTAAGTCCTCTTAAGCCATCATTATTGCATGCTGAGACAAGTACTCAGGGTTCCACCGTTCGTCCAAAAATCAAAACCTTAGTTGTGTCCTTTAGACCTTAACCCCCAACAAACCAGGTTATCCGAGATCCCAAAAGTTGTTACACGTATACAACCCGGACAACCCTGACGGCGAACGTAATCGTATGTTCTCCGAGGACCCCTGAAACCCTAACGCGACAAGAACTTAAGGTAGATGTTTTGTCAGGATATCCTAAAGCATCCGACCCCATTATTCCAAAAGCCCTGCCACCACGACAGCTATTTCTTCTGTCGCGGCAAGCTCCTGTCGCAGCGCCCTGCCCCGCCGCGACAGTCTCTCCCCGCCGCGACAGCCCTTTTTGTCCACCGCGACAGCACCGCGGCAAACCATCCTCTGCCGCGACAAGCCAGTTCCCCGCCGCGGCAAGCTATGCCCTACCGTGGCAGCGTCGCGACAGCCTCTCTCTCCCGCCGCGGCAACTGCCGTTGCCACCTTCCTCCGCCATGGCAAGCCTCTACCGTCGCCGCTTTGCTCCTACTGCAGCAAAACCTTGTCGTTGCCGCATATCCCTTGCCGTGTCGATCTATCGTCGCTTGCCACCTTGCTCCTGCCGCGGCAGCGAACCATCTCCGCGCCCTGTTTATTTCCTGTAGCTCCGTAGAATCAGATAGTGGTCGGGAGCGTATGATTTCATGTGCTGACGTTTTTAATTCAATGTTATTTGGTTTTTCATTGCATCGTTGATTTATTCGCCGTTCTTTTTGACGTGTAGATACAGCGTTAGGAATTATCGCGAAAAGGGATTCGGACAGCTGACAAATCGGATTCAAGACCAAGACCAGGACAATATTGCCAGGCAAGCATTCCCACTTTGATCATGTTGAATCCCATATGTGTGAAATCATAATTATATTGTTTGCAAACTCTGCATGCTATGTGTTTAATATCGATATTTTATGTAGAGATAGTTATACCCATTAGTTGCAAGATACCTAGGTCCGAATATCCTTCCTTGTAACCCTAGGTATATTCAGCGGTTGACTCTCGACCGTCGAATAATTAAGGTTATAGGTGTTAACCATGCTTAGCCCTGCTATAGTCAAAAACCAAGTTTTAA